>CM061921.1:204364859-204502584 GCA_031002005.1 Vandiemenella viatica | reverse complement strand
TATCGAATGTGTGATGTGCTGCATCTTCAGGTGAAGCCGATTTATGGTAGTTAACACATGGATAACTACAGCCATTCTGAGATATCTAATTGAAAGGTAAGACACTCTCACTTATCTTCTGTATCCATTTTTTTTAACGAATTTAAGATTCCGTTCCGACATTTATAGAGCAATCACAGAAGGAATGTATTTAATTCTTGAGGATAATGGAAGTCATCGTGCAGAAATATCGGCAGCTTCCAATTTCAGTCTACTATCAAAAAGAATGAAAATATGTTACAAAATTATTTTACTTTCTAATACGAACTGAGAAAGTATATATAATTTTGCTGTGTAAAATAATTTTATCCCGTATTTTTATAAAACTGAAGAAGACTGACAGTAATTTGTTTGGTATAGGAAAAGAAAAGGATGTGTAGATTGCTACAGGAATGAAAAGAAATTATGTACAAAATCTGAATTACTAACTCCAGTATTTTAGTATTAGTCTCCAATTAAGATGGGTAGTTGTTAAAGTTCGGTGAATTATTGCTAATATTATTTATTAAATACATTAGATGTAATTTTACATTTTCTCAGATGGTAAAATATTCGGAGGGAAGAGAAACGAAGTTCTGATTGCCTTATGTGGATAAGAAATTATTTTTGGAGGATGCTACATTTTATTGACTATGTATTTTGAATTACTGAATATCATTACCAATAGGTAATTTGTATAACTCATTTACCAGGTAATTAATTCACTATGACAATAAACATTAATAAAAAATTCTGACAATTTTATTTCATTTAAGGAGTGAATGTTGTAATACAGTAGAAACTGTTTCATTTTGGGTAAATTGCAGTTAAGGTTTATATTACATCCTCCGAATCTGTGGGACACTATTAAACATGGAAACAGTAGAAAATTAAAACTATATGCGCAGTTAGAGGACTGGATTGCCAAACGGCCACTGGTTACGGTCTTAACTGTGATTTCTTTTCCTCAGGACTTTAATATTAAACTTTGCTGCACTTACGAGAAAAGGCAGGAAGTGGCTAATCCTCGCGAGGTAGATTACTCCTTCCTAAGTTTCTCTCCTCTCCTCAAGGGAAAGAGGCTTAGCAGGTCGCAAAGTGATCTCGAAAAATTGCTTTTATTGTTTCAGAAGTCGGACCAAGTGTTCTTACCACCAAAAACAAAATTTTTCAATTATTAATACTTAAAAAGCTGCTTCAGCGAAAGCAGATCTCCAGTGTTGCCATCTTATAACTTGTTATGGGGATTTAATGTACTTATTATATATAGACAGTAACATTTCAGTTTTCCTAGATATTATCTCTACGCTATCATGCATTAATAGTATTCACTTGACTGAAATATCCACCAAACGGTCCTTAACATCACCTTTGAAAAATAAATCTCACTGTCAAAAGTAGATTATAAACATAGAAGTGTGAACTTTATTTTATATAATAACATAATGTTCCATTGAAGAATAAGTTTCATAAAATGAGGGGAAGCTGATAACGGTATTACCCGACGAATCATACAAACGATCTCTTCTCGCATTCTATTCAAGTGACGCACTCGATACATAACCACAATTGTTTAGTTACTAATGGCTAACTAATTACGAGTCTAATGATTTATCAATGAATCATAAAGACAGCTGTTTAATGAAAGACAAATAAAAGTGAAAAATTAAATGTACAAAAATATTCCCTTATATAACTGGGGAAAATGCGCATGTTCAGATATAAGAGTTGGGTTGGGTTTAAAGGGGAATACAGTATGAAACCAATATTTATTTTTCATGCCACTGCAGGAGGAATCTCAACATAAATAAAATACTAACATTTCGGAGTACTGAAGTTCTTTCATAGTTTTCATACATGCACCATCATTCACATTCAATTATATTTTGTTTTAACCATACTTTTTACTTGGAAGCTGTAAACATTCAATATACTCGCTAGCCTATTATGTCCATCAAACATGAAATTAGTACAGATTACACAATACTTACGCATAACAGATAATTTGTATTACATTAAATGATTGGTGTAATATTAATTATTACATTGAACTTGACAATGTGGTTCAGTGCACTGAGACGCCGCACACTGGATCAGAGAGGTACTACCATGATCATATGTATCCGAAGGATCTGCATCGCTCATCGCTAAATTTCCTTCTAAACCTTATCATCACTATCTTCATATCTAGGCAGTCCTATAACCTGTAGGTGGTATAGTTAGGCAAATATAAAAAATTGAGACTCACCCATCTCAAAAAAGAAAAGTGATATATTGAATATAAAAATTAACCATTTTAAAACAAAACAATAATTTTGAATAAACCCTAGCGTCAAAGGGAACGATCATCTATAGCATAAAACAACTAGATACTGATGGCAATATCAATATTAGTAATGTATAACATTTCTGGATAAAGATAGTTTTAACTGAGTGAGTTGACAAATAATTTCAGATCTTTGAAGTTGATAACTTATGCAGTGTGCTCTTCAGACTGCTTGCCCTTGTATAATATTCTTTTAGCACTGCCCTTAAATTTACTTAGAAACATACACAGGCTGAAATACGGAGAAACTTATAACTAAACTATTGTTGTCGACAACATAAGATATCGCTATCGCAATCTGAGTAGTCTATTTTACCGTCAAAAAGACTTATTTTCACCTGTTATTAGAATCGAAAGCTGCTTAAAAGTGCACTGAACACTCCTTCTAAAACAAAAATAAAAAATTATGAGAGTCTAATAGCTAAAACACAATTTTACTGGGCGTAGTTACATTTGTCGTTTAAGTGGTGCTTCATAAGCATGCAACGAACAATAAACCAATATGGCTTTTCCGTGATTCTCTGGCTGCAGCAGTTAAAAATCAAATGACGAGTGAGACGTTCGCTAGCTGATCTTACCAAAAAAAAAAAAAAAAAAAGAACTATTGGTTGATAACAAACGACGTGCAATGAGAACATCCGGTAATTAACAACCTACTGGATTTGTTAGAGGCCATTGGTTCATTTCGCAATTTATACATATATTGTGACTTTAATTTAGTATTACAGACCAACTTTAAACCATTTAATAATTTGAACACTACAGTAGGCTCTTCCGAGATTAGTACGTAAAGAATTCGCTCTGTTGCTCGGGATAAAATTGTTACCAGTCATCTGGTATCCCAGAACACAGAATGAAGCTAAAATTCGGAAGAAGGAAAAGTAATGCTAGTCTCACAAGAGTTTTTGTCCCCTCAGCAGCCGTCTTTGGTAGGTCTCGGCCACTGGCGCTGTAAAAGGCGCGGGTGGGACTATGTGGTGGCTAGCGCTCAAGTTGTTCCGGTTCGAGTCCAGCCTCAGATGTGAAAGGTTTTGATTAATTGTAATGTTCGTCTTGTGTTGACTGTGCTGTTGATCACTAAAATCGCAACATACACCAACTGTGAAGTCAAAAGAAAGGAGAGGATGCACATATCTCTAAAATTATACAAATTTTTGATTTGTTTGTTTTTAACCAATTGAGTCTTCAAATGATGGTGATATATTTTACAATGCCCAGGGAAATACTATTTAGCAAAGATTGGATAGTAAATCGGCCACGTTATTAACGTGTGAACTTTTCCACTATTTTGCTGGGATTATTTCGTTGATCCTCTGAATACTGACAAATCTACTTAAAAGTGCAAACCCAAATGTCTGTGCTAACAGTAATGGCAAAATTTTACTGATTTTATGAAAAAAAATACAGTTTACACGGCTTACTGTTAACTCAGAAATATAAGCCCAAGTTTCTGTATTCTATAATTAGTTTGCATAGCAGTTTTTGATTTAAAATTCACGGCAAATTGTTTTACTTTCTTGGTTGCATACCCAATATTTCTTATTCGTGGTTTCCAATATTTTGCTTATAGCTTTACGCCTCGTCGAAGTCATTAGAGGTGGCAAAGGACTTGCGGCAATAAACGAGAAGAAATTCGGAAATAGCCTTTAGAAGGAACCATCCCGGCATTCGCTTAGAGTGGTTTTTTGAAACTATGGTAAGCCCAGATCTGGATGGCCGGACGGGGATTCGAACCGCTGTTCTCCTGAATGCGCGGCCAGAGCGTTCCACTCATCCAACGCGCTAAGTTAAAGGCAAAATTATACTCAGAACGGATAAACTTCTTGATCCTGAAATGCATAACAATTTCAGTCTAATCACTTAAATTGGTTAATGAAGCTTTTTAATAGAGATCTTAACAGTCTCCTGTAGCATGGTTAAAACTGGACGGAAATTATTTAATGATATTCACCAATCTAAACTACATATCATCAATTTTTTTCCGTTACAACTATAGCAAAATGGAGTTCAAAACATTGAAGGCATAACAAAGTTTTTATTTTGTTAGGGCTTTACGACTTGCCGATTTCCAGGTCTATCGAGCCTGAAGAGAGCTGGGGAAACGAACGGCAAAGAATGCGACTATGGCCTTTCGAGAGATCCGTCCCGATATTTGGTTGTAGTCATTTTGCAAAAACATAAAACATCGAAATCAGGATGGCTGGTCCGGGGGTCAAACATGTGACTTTTGGGTTGCCAGCCTCTAGCGTTAACCACTCACCCAACAAGTTCGGTGTCACAACAACCCAAAAGACTTTCGCAAAGAATAAACGGTTATACATGGATGTTACGTCTCATTCAGTTTGGGCAAAGACCTGCGGTAAGTTATCTAATTACTAAAGCTGTTGTACCAAAAAATAGTGTAAAAATACTCAAATACAGCAGCGATGAATTTGAACGTTTTTTTTGTGAGGCACTGAAATAACGTAATCTATCGAATAGTGAACGTTACAGGTCAGTTGACAAGAAGACGTCGTGATAGTTTCAGTAGTCAGATTGTATATTATATCGAATTCAGAAAACTTGTTTTTGTCATTAATAAATCCAATAAAAGTAATTTTTTTAATGGAGTTCGCTCTTAGTTTTGCGAAATTAGTTTGCAAATGTTATATACAAATCAAAAATAAAAATTATGATTAAAAGAATTATTTTAAAATCTTAGATTTTGAAAATATTCGGGGAAAAATTTTAACAACAAACTTTGTATCGCATTCCTGAAATTCGGTAAAAACGATTCACATAATTATTGGTCGTAAAAATTGTCTGGGGTAGTATAAAACTTGTTAAAGTTGTTTAATTATTTTGCGGAAAACATAAACTCTTCCACAAACATAAGGAGTCTCGAATAACTGTCAATTCGGGATGAATTTACAGATCAATAGTTTTGTAAATAAAGAGAAGAATTAGATTTATTCTGATTTTCCAAAACTTTTTAGAAATAAAAATAGAAATTCAAAAACATGAAATGTTACTGGTTTCCAGTCTTATATTTCATCTGTAAAAAAACTATGCCTAGAACATTTTTCTTCAGCCCACAACTAAAACCGTTATAATATTTTTTCTAGTTCCGTCTTCTATCAAAAAAATTAATATTAATTTATTTCTAAAGATTATAAATAATTAAAATTGTTCACAATTACCAATATTAAACAATGAATTCTTTCTCTGTATTAATATAATTCTCCCAGGTTAAGAGCCGAGTGAACACATCGTTTGCACATTTCTGCCGGAGATGGTGATGGAGTTTTCATCTCCGAAATATAATGTGGAAACTCACTGTTCAGTCGGATTGTCACCCGAGAGAATTATCTTCACAAAGTATAAGGGTGCAGAACTAATACGGTATAATAAAAGGACCGAGAACGAAACAGACAAAATAATAAAATGAATGAATCCATGAGGGTTCTTCTTTATATTCACAAGGTATAAAACCGAAACAAACCATTAAATTAGGGATGTTCTGGTGTGAGAGTCCTTGGATTGAGGACCGGTTTCAACAAACATTATAAACCCCACGTAAACGATGAATAGTACTCGCAGTTGGTGTACAAAATGCTTAAAATTTAAGGTTTTATCTTTGTCGCCGGGTAGACCGACTCTGACAACCCTTGAGCAATCAGTCTCATGGCAGTCTAATAAGAGACATTTACTCCGAATGCTGTAGTAATCTATCACAAATGTGAACATAACTTTAATGCAATGACATAGATGATCTAACTAACCGCGATAGAGTTTCACTGGAAACCCAGTGTTACTGACATCTGAAAGGTAGTTAGAGCCTTTTTTATACGTGCTAATTCTTTTTGGTTTTTTGTTTAGTTCCATCACATGAAATGTAAGAATCTTCCATAGAAAGCAAAGCTCAACTTCGTTTTCTACATTCACTACTGCATTCCTTCTGTGGATATCGCGTGGAAGAGCAACATAGGAAGACCCAAAATTTTGAAATTTTACCGTCAAGGGAGATGATTCTATCAAGAGTTTGATACTGTCCCGATCCAGAGACTCACTAAATTTTTATCATGATTTTCGTTCGCTCATAGACCTCATATCAAGGTGTTAGTCATTGCTACTATGTTTCACAAATTACAAACAAATAGTTTTATGTAGAGATTTTAATTTTGAACTTCTCAATCACAACAATGAGAGACTAGATATATTCTCTTTTAACTTAAAGGCACTTGTAAATTTCCCAACAAGAATACATCAAAATATTAGGAATACAACTGATAATTTTTATAGATATTCTCAGTATAGTTATTACAGCATACTTCGAGTAATAAATGGCAACTCCGATCATGATGCCCAGCTGTTACGTTAAGTCCAGAAACTCTGCAAAACAGATAAAGAAAATCTGGGTATATAGATGAAATATTAATAAAACAGTATAAAAAGTTTCATAGATTCCCTTAAATAAAGAACACTTGTCAGAAGTGTACACTGCACAGGGAATTAATGCAAAATTTTATTTCTTTTTTAATATATTTCTAACAGTTTTCAAATGAAGCTTTTTAAAAAGGAAAGTTATTAACACTCCTAACAGTGAACTGGGTAAGTGATGGATAGCAAAGGGTATTAGAGTATCTAGTTAAACGAAAAGTGTCCTTTACATAAAACTAAGGGATAACTACACATTGCAAGCTTATTATAAATTTTATTCTAAAATCCTAAGAAATGTAACACAGAAGGCCAGAACATGTATTTATAAGCGAAAATAGAGAATTTAGGCAATAAAATGAAAATCATATGGAACATAATAAAAGTGAAACAGAATAATATGTAAATCACTCTAAAGACATAAAAATAGAATAAAGTGGATCTTTGCATAGTGAAGTTGGGGAAGTTTCTGAAATATTTAACAAACATTTATTGTAGTTGTAGAGAAATTAGGCATAGAAAAGCAATCCCCAGATAGTGGCCTAAGGCCCGTTCAGATTGAATTCCAAAATAGATTTGTGGAGATACAATTGCCACCAGCAACAGTTTCAGAAATAAATAAATTCATGAAAATATTGAAACCTAAAAATTCTTCCAGCTCTGACAATATTTCAAGCTAATCAAAAAAGGTGTTCAGATTGTATCAGCCATATACTTGCTAACATCTATAACGAACCCTTAATGCAAGGTGTGCTTCAAAATAGACTAAAATATGTAGTTGTAAACCAAAGAGGAGTTAAGTACCGAGCGTGGTGGGTGAGTGGTTAACGCCCTGGCCTTGCATTCGGGAGAACGCCGGTTCGAATCCCCGTCCGGGCATCCAGATTTGGGTTTTCAATGGTTCCGCCAAATCACTCCAGGCTAATGCCGGAATGCTTTCTTCAAAATACCATGACCGAATTCCTTCCTGTTCCTTGTCGTCTGTCCCATCCTGCCTATAATGACATAGACATTGACGAGGTGTGAAGCCAAAAAATTTTAAAAAAAATATAGTTAAATATTCTTGTACACATCTGTTTAATAAACTTCCCAAAAGTAAAGAAACAGTTTGTAGATAATAAAGATGTATATAAAGAAAAATGAGAAATTATCTTATTGGTAACTCCGTCTACTCCAATCAAGAATTTGAACAAAATAATTAATTGTATTCAACATGACCTTTGCAAAACACAGTTGTAAAAATTAATGTTTATTTTTTTGTCTTTGTAACATATAATTTTTCACTACAATTATTATTCATATTGTATGTGTATTATTTACCAAGATATATTTCAAATTCCAGAGATCGTTTCCCAGCAGGGATTCGTGGAAGAAGATTGGTAAATGAAATAAATAAACAGGGAAGTACCTTTGGTATAATGACACATTTTAGTTAAAAAAACACATTCTGGCGATTTCCAAATGCAGATCCATCTGTAATTTATAGTCGTTAATCAATCCAACTTGGACTTTTACGACAGGTGTGGACTGATTACTGACTATTCCACGAATTTTATTTTTCAAAAGCTCAAAGAATGCATTGATAAAGTTACTTGGTTCTTTAAAGTTTTCAGCATTTCGAATGGCTCTGGGATATATTCTACTATCGAAAGCACTTTGCTGTCTTCAAGAGTTAATCCCGTTACACTAGACTTGCCTGTTACGTTGGTTGATGGTGTTTGAACTGGTGGGTGACCCCACTGTTAATAAGTCATGCCCCAGATGTTGTTGGACTCCAAACTGGAGTAGCAAACGAATCCGTTTGTAGATATGACCCTGCAACAACAAAAACAATAATGCAGTAACGTAAAGTCAACACGTTAGATATTGATATAATAAAGTAATTATGTAAAAAAAAACCTACCAATATACCCGATATTCCATATCAGTAGCGGTGGGGGTTGACCCTTTGACTGCAACTCTGACGACCTTTGCACCCGACTCCATATCGGCTGCCCCACTGCTGTCGTTTGTAGACTGGATCCTGTAACAGAAAAAAATTATATCCAGTAACCTCAAATGAACAAGTTACATAGCAAGCAAGTAATCTAATACTCACCAACAGTTCGGAGATTCGACTTCGGAAGACCCATTGACGGCATGTTACGAGAACTTGATGATCATTTCGGTAGCTCTGACTCGGTAGGAGCCAAATTCAGATCGGCAGCACCGTCCATTGTGGAGTTGGCGATAGCAAGCCTGTATACTCTGACAAAAAAGTTATATTATAATGGAAAATATTGACGATCAAATTATGTAGTAATGTTAAGAGTTTGTACCTACCGCTATTCATTCTGCTTCGTTTTGAGCTAGGCATTGTATCCTCCTGGTTGTATCTTTTAACACCTGCTTGAGAGTACATATTAAAAAAAACAATTAGGATTATTACGACAGTGTTAAATATTACACTTACCAGCATCCATGAAGATTATAAGTTCAGCAAGACCAAACTCTTGGGAAGACGTGAGTGAGAGCTACGATGTAAACTGAATAAGGCGAAGCAAGTCAATGGGTGGACATCCTGGCTTCTGATTGGTTGAAAAAACTGTTGAAGAAATTTGCTGGCTCTTCATTTTCTGAAAAAAACTGCACTAGAAGCGCACTAATTCATCTACTAACGTTGTAGCAGAAAACCTCTGCTAACAAAACACTATCGGCTACAGTGCCTCTCATGGTCTCGGTTTGACCCTAGATGACGGGGAAAAGAATGTGTGGTAAGATAAATTACGATTCCAGTTGAATAGAGCCGATAGTAGGGTTCGAGGTTGGTGCTGATCCTGGTTGTCAGGTGGTGGCCCCATCCTGTTATAGGCTGTGTTTACACGGCATGGACTGTGACCTCTGGTCATGTTCGGCTACTTGAAGACCATTTTCAACCAGTTAATGGCCTTAATGTTCCCAAACAACGATGAAGTTTTTCCAGTACGACAATGCTCTATATCACCATACCAAAATCGTTCACGATTGGTTTGTACAACATTCTGCACAATTTAAGTGAATTATTTGTTTACCTAGGCCGCCAGACATGAATACAATCGAATATATCTGTGACATGATCCATGGGCAGTTCGCGCAACGTCCTGCACGGGAAACACTTGCTGTAGAGGAAATATGACTAAATATTTCTTCAGTGGACTTCCGACGTCTTGTTTGTTTAATGCCAGGTCGGGTAACTACACATCGCTGGTTAAACAGGTGTCCCATAAGATAGTAGGATGTGTCCCATGACTTTTGGGACTTGAATTTATATATTTACTCTCCTCCCTTTCCAGCAATGTTTGTTAGTGTTTTATGAAGTTATTAGAGCCGCAATAGGATCGTGGACTAGGATCGGGAACAACGTCAGCCATGGCGTGATTGTAGTACCTTTCCTTTTGTTGGCATGGAGTATTTTCGTGAAATCGTAGGAATCAGAAATCATGATGACCGAACCGGAGATCGATCCTTCTGCAATACCAGGCCATCCTATCACAAACGGTTTCCCGCAGTAGATGCTTCTCTTGTCTAAACTACACACTTTGTTATCTTGTTCTCCCTCTTTTATTTACTGATATTGAAATATGTTCCACACCTTGAACACGATTGTTGCTGGGGGTGGGGATCTAAGAACTGAAAGTACACATTGCGGCGCTACTGAACTGAGAAACTCTGAGAGATTCTGAACG
Organism: Vandiemenella viatica; assembly: GCA_031002005.1. NCBI lineage: Eukaryota > Metazoa > Arthropoda > Insecta > Orthoptera > Morabidae > Vandiemenella > Vandiemenella viatica. The sequence goes on along the minus strand of CM061921.1, from coordinate 204,492,120 downwards.
TCGACAACAAGAAGTTCTTTTTCAATGAGCGGTGGAGCAATAACGTACGAGATTCTACCCAAGCAGAGTCCAATAAAAGAAGGGTGAACAAATACAGCGTTAAACCGGAGCCTGACGAACAGCACAAAAGCAGCGGCCGTTACATGCGGCCGCTGAAAGATTTCGAGGTATTGATGAGTAGCTCTTAGTGCGGCGTCATCGGTGTACGTGTAATTCAATTCTATCTGAACTGAAGCATCGTGCAAGAGGAATAAACTAGACGTCACCACCTACCGCCTTATTAGGCTGGCTAATGAATGTGAAGTAGAACCTAATGGTACGTGACTTGACGGCAGCAACAAGCCAGCAGGGGTTAGAGAGGGTCAATAAATTTCGGCGATAAAAAAAGGCAGAGTGGTGAAGAAGGCAAACGGGCATCGTGAATCAAGGGACGGGCTCCGACCAGAAGTGTTCCTTCGCCGTCAGGGATTTTCACCTCAGGTTTCCCGCCCGGTCACCGAGTGAGGAAACCGTTTAACAGCATCGTTCGTTGTTGGCTGGGTAGGCACCTTGCAAACTGTCAATCAGTCACTGCACGACAGGTCTGTTTAAGAGACACATGTGGTCCTTAAAGAGTGATGTTTTATTTTATTTTTTCTAATTGATTTACGCCTTGTCAACGTCGTGGTCATTAGAGGCGGGATATTACTAGGGACAAGGAATGGGAAGGAATTCGGCCATGGCCTTTTTTGAAGGAAGCATCCCGGCATTAACCTGGAGTTATTTGGGGAAACCATGGAAAACCCAAATCTGTATGCCAGGACGGGGATCCGATCCGCCGTCCTCCTGAATGCGAGGCCAGAGCGTTAACCACCCACCCACCATGCTCGGTAAGAGTGATGTTGCCATAATTCTTAGAGACTTGGGAGATTCTGAAATAAAGTTAGATTCTAGGATAGTTCGATATCCTAGGAGCGACAGGTTTAAAAAAAAAATGCTTTATTGCTCGTTAAGTCTAGCTCATTAGTGAAAAGGGAAAGGTTTGGGGATAAGGAACCGGAAGGAATTCGGCCATAGTATTTTGGAGAAACCATCGCGGCATTCACCTGGAGTGATTTCGGGAAAACCGAAATCTGAACTGCGGAATCCGGGATTGAATTCTCACCACAAGAGTCGAAACATTCACATTCGAAGATATATGTTTTATTTGATTAACTAAAAATCAAACCTCATATTTAATCCGAAATTACAGTCGTTTTCCTCCCCCCCCCCACGCTCCCTTCCTTATTAGGTCATTAGAGGCAGGAAAGAACTAGGGCAAGAAACGAGAATAAATTCTGCCATGGTGTTTTCCGGGAAGGATCCCGCCATTCACCGGGAGTAATTTCTGGAAACCATGGAAAACCGAATTCTGGATTGCCGGATGGGGTTTGAAACTGTCTCTTCCCGAATGCGAGGCCAGAGCTTTATCGCTTACCCCCCACGCTTGGTGTCGAATAGTTATCCTCCAGATAATGCGTTGATATCTGTCTAGATTCTTGGAAGCACAGTTCCTCACTCTGATGCAGTAGCAATCATGTTGATATTAAAAATATTTCATAATCTAACTAGAAGATACTAACAAAAAAATAATTGTTATAAAACATAAAAAACCACCTTCAAGAAAAGCACACTAAAAAAATTAAAATAATTTTATACCTTGCTTAGAATAAAGTAAATCTAAGTTGACAATATTTTACATTACTGTTATTGAAATTTTTACATTAATTAGTTATTTTTGGAGTGGTGCCAGCCGTCACATCGCGAAGATCGAATTACTGAACTTACGAACAAAAATTCCAAATATTTTACAGCACTTAGGCAGATATTGTTAATATGGGAAACAGTTTTATTTTTTTGGTCAGAAACCTTCTCATAAAAAAATATACGTACATGCTAACTTTGATGGTAATCGGTCAAACGGTGTCGACTGTAGCTTTTTTAAAGAACATTGACAAAAAATTAAGAGGGTGGATGGAGAGAGAGAGGGTTTGAGCTTGAGCAGACCAAATGTAGACAGAATTTAAGGGGAGGAAGGGGAGAGAGAGGGGTTGAGCTTTGGCAGACCAAATATTGACAGGAGTTTTCTCTATATTTCAAAGTATACAAGTGCAATGTTCAATAAAAATCAGATAAGAAATGTAGGTTTTGTGTAAAGAGGGTGATTTTTATTTCTTTTGGTCAGAAACTTTCTCCTTGAAAAATTAGATGTAATTACCAACTTCGATTTGATCAGTTAAATGGTGTCGAATGTAGCTATGTATAAAGAACATTGACAAAATTTAAGAGGGTGGATAGGGGGAGAGGGGTTCAGTTTTTTCAAACCAAGTTGGTAGTATTTTTCTCTTTATTTTTGAGTATACATGTCCAAAGTTACATCGAAATCAGATAGAAAATGTGGTTTTGTATAAATATTAAGAGGTGTAAAGGGGTAGAAGGGGTGGTTTCTCACTTTGGTGGTATACCCTACCCACTAAACAAATTTCGTTTAAATCGGTTCAAAATTAACGAAGATATCGCTGAACACACATAAAAAATAAAAAAAATCATCAGACGAATTAAGAACCTCCTCCTTTTTTTGAAGTCGGTTAAAATTCAGTCGTCTAGTTATTTAACTTGTTATACTTTAATTATTTTGGAATCACCTTTACCGAGCATACTGGATGAGCGGTAACGCTCTAGCCCCTACATTCGGGAATAGTCAGGTTCGAATCCTCGTCCGGTCATCCAGATTTCGGTTTTCCATGGTTTATCGAAATGCCCGGATGTCTCCTGGCCGAATCTCTCTTCCTCGCCCAATTACCTCGACGTCGGAAAGGCGTAAAGCGATTGAAACAACAAGGATTCACATATACTCATGCAGCAATACAAATGTTAATCTGTAGATATAAATTATAACTGGTATTTAATCTAAACAAAGATAACTGCTTAATCATTTCTAATTATGTAGCGGTCTGATAGCTCTGCAGTTAAGTCAGCTGACTGGTGAACAGAAAGGTCCCTGGTTCGAGTTCCTGTCTGGAAGGGGATTTTGAATGGCCCTTAAACGGACTATCACCTCAGACACATCTTGCTGTGTAATGCAAAGTACGCCAGAACGGTTTCTTGGTTCGGATTCCGCGTAAAACTGCAGAATTACCGGGTTAGGTTAAGGGTGGCAACGACAGTGGCATGCTTGACAAATAGAAACTATATCAAAACCCGGCCAACAACGCCATACGCCCTTTCTTTCTTATTTCTAATCAATCTTAATATCCACATGTAAGGACACGATATCTTCGTATCTAGAATACTTTCAAAAAGACAATGGTTTAAAAAAAAATTGTATCAAGGAACGTATAAATTCTTTTGGGCCAACTAGGACCACGTTTAGCCTTCGTTTGGCATGAAATTATTTCGATGTGGACACATTCGTGTTACAACTATAATTGCTAGCCCTAGAGGGGACCTACAGTTTAACGTGGAATCCGAACTGCGGAAGCGTTCTGGCGTACTTCACATTACACAGCAAGATATGCCAGAGGTGTGGACCGAGTGTGATAGGTGAGCGGTAACGCTCTGGCCTCGCATTCGGGAGAACGCCGGTTCGAATCCCCGTCCGGGTATCAAATCACTCCAAGCAAACGCCAGAATGATTCATTCAAAAGGCAATGTCTGAATTCCATCCCGTTCCTTGTCCCATCCAGCCTCTAAAAAAAAAAAAAAAAACACGCACACACACAGAGGTGAAGGTCGGGCAGACGCCTTACTTAATATTCTTTGGTGAAGTGAACTGTGGTTATGTGTTTGAACTGCTGTGAATACTGGAAATAACATCGTCATCGGCTAAGCTTCCCTGTCTAAATTGGTTTAAGGCTTTGAATTATAAAGTAGTTAACAGTGATTAGTGTTAGTGAGGTGAAACAAAAATATTTTCAATTAGAAATAGACCTTCAAAAAATGGCCTATTGTTAGTGGACAATTCTCAGTTATTTATGGATGGTTTTATTGATTTAGAATTAGCTGAAAGCTTGATAGTTAGATCAAATACAGCAAATTGTAGTTAAATATTTTTGTATATTTATTTTAATATCTTAAAGTTCTTGTATAATTAAATAAACAAGTATTTTAAATTTCGGTTGTTGTGAGGGTTAATAAAACATATTGTTGACTTAAGTTATATTTATTAGTATATGTAGTACGTTCTTGTTTTATTATTTCCAAAAATATAAAATAACAAGGTGTTACTAAAAATTTCATAATTAAAGTATCTTATAATCCACTAATTAATTACAGCATCTAGATTGAAGACATTAATCAATTAATGTTCCAAGATAAGCTACAATGTCACATCCTGCTATCTTAAAAACATCCGTAGTAATACTATCCACACCAACCCCTTTATGCTTTTTTAGATTCCTTATTTCCTTCATGATATCTTCATACTGATTTCCCGTCAAGGCATCCAGATTTGGGTTTTCCATGGTTTCCCAAATCACTCCAGGCAAATGCCGGGTTGCTTCCTTCAAAAGGCCATGGCCTTGGCCTTCCCATTCCTTGCCCTCCATCCTTTTCCCTCTCTAAAGACCTCGCTGTTGGAGAGACGTTAAGCAGATAAAAAAAAAAAAAAAAATCATACTGATTTTAAAATTTTCTAGCCGGCTTACTTCCAACTGTGCATATAGGCTTGTTTTCTGATATACTTCCTACCATTCCTGAATCATAGTACCTAATGGTCTCACTAAACCTGTTACTTATTAATCTGCTTTTTTAACGTCCTCAGTTACTTCTTCTCAGTCCTTATCTACAATTGCCTCAACACCCTCTCTTCCCCTCAGTTTCCTGATATAGCCATAGAAATTTCTAGATGCATCAGTCAGTGGTCCCCTTGCTCCAATAATATTTTTCATTAACTAATCCTTAGCCAGTTTCTTTGACGTTATTAACTCCTGATTTACTTGTTTCAAGAATTCCCTACTGCCTTGCTGTCTCTTAACTCTGCTATGTTCTGGTCTCACCAAACTCTTTAACATCATCACCTCCCTGTTACAGTATGTTTGTTCTGCACTTCTCTTTATTTTCTGTTTTGTATAAAATATTTCATCACCCATTTTTACCATCTCCTTGAACTTTTCCCACTTCGACTCCACTGTACTTGTGCCATCCTTCCATATGCTGACACTATACCTGAATTATCTTTTTAGTTCTGAAATTTGTGCTTTTTTATAATTGTACCTATTTCCCCTTTAATTTTGGCCACTTGTTTAATGAATCATCTTGTATCGATTAGAAATGTATTGTGATCACTTATTCCTTCAGTTACTTGACGTCCGAGGCGTATATACACCCTCCCTTTATATCTTCATAATAAAGCCTGATGATAAGGCTTTATTATGAAGATATCCAACATGTTTGTTCTCCTCAGCCACATGTGTAAAGCCTCATTCTCTTACTAAGGTATTTGCAAATCTCTGTTCCCTTGTGTTATTAATCTTATTTCCTACCCAGTCGGCATCTGGTAAGTTCAAACCTCCACCAATAATGACCATTCTATGCTCACTTCTGAATTCTGAATATGAAATTTTTTTTCTCCCCATGAGTCGCTTTCTTTTTTTGCTTCCCCAAAAGTCTATCCCAAGTACCTCATAGTCATGATCTCAGTGAACTGTATTAGTCTTTGCTAACCAGTATAATTACTTCTCCACCAGTTGCTCCTCTATCTCTTCGACACACTCTGTAACCATCAGGAAAATCCTCATTGTATAGTACGCTTCCTTTTAACAAGAGACCTCCTGGCTCTGTTAACAGTACAAACCTATGTAATCAAGTACAAACCTATTTTTACTCACAACTTCTGGAGCGTATGGCTTTTTCATCCTGTTAGCTGTATTTACTACCACAACCTGTTATCAGCTCCAAACTGTCCTTCTCACCATCCTTTCTACACCCACCGTCTCTGCTTTCTGCCTCCAAGGGTTCAGTCTCCGAAGCCTGAGACCCCACAGGCTGAGCCTCCGCAGGCCGGGGCCCGGGACTCAAGCGTCTTGACCCTTTCCCAAAAATCCCCGATCATTTTCTCTTTCTCCCTGATTATTTCGCCCATCTCGTTGATCCTTTAATCCTTAATGCAAAGTGTAAAAAAGCGTGGGAGAGACTCAATTATTTTCCATGTTCCCTCTCCACTACATGCTCAATGAAACTCCTTCTTACACCCACTGCATCCCACATTTTTCCTCATGTTCCTGCGACAAGTGCCACACATTCCAGGCATGATTGTATAGGTGTAGAGTCTTGGCTAAAAGAAGAAGTTTTTCCCTATCCTATTATATAAAACGCTAACGTGGCGTCTGCGTGCGTCGTCTATAACGGCTACTGCTATTGGCTAGAGAACGGCCAATCATCAACCACCATATTGCATTACTTCCATCATCTTGCTTTTCGTTTATTTACAGCTAGACACAGAAATTCATATAAGGAGAAGGAGATTCAATATTTACGCCTTATCTGTATCAGTTAGACGCAGAAATTTATGTAAGGAGAAGGGGATTCAATATTGACGCTATTTTATCAGTTATCAAAACTAGGTTAAACCATAACCTAAGAATTTTTTTGGCAGACGATAAGACACAATGAAGTTTATTAAAAACTAAGAGAAACGTACGCAATCGCGCAATGTGTCAGTCAAATATATAAGAGTTATCCGTTTTCGAAATTATAAAAATGTATTTATTTAAATAAAATATAACCAAATATTCTGATAATCTAACCAGAATAAGGTACTCATATCACGAAAGATATAATTAAAAATGATTTCAATTTATAATTCGCAATTCAACAAAGATATACTTGCAGCCAAATAGCGGCGAGCAGAGATAGAAAATTAATGCGAGGCAATCATACATTACTAAGCTCTGTTACTAAGTTACAGTTGGTACGTTCGTTTAAATTTACATGTTGCTTTTTGTTTATTTATGACAACTAGACGCAAAAATTAATGCAAGGAGAAGAGTATTCCATGTTTGCGTTATTTTATCTGTACCAGTTATAAGAACGAGGTTAAAACATAACCTAAGAATGTTTTTGGCAGATGATAAACAATGAAGTTAATTAAAAACTCGAAAAAAGTTTACACCATATTTACGAATCATTAAATGTATCACCGAGATAAATGACCGTTATCCGTTTTTGATATTATACTTTCTGTCATTAAAGTAAAATGTATTTATTTAAATAAATCATAGTCAAATACTCCGATAATCTAACCACAGTATGGTACTCATATCACGATGATTTCATTAAAAATGGTCGATATTCGCTTTTTCATGCAATCTTTTCCAGAATAAATTCAGACTACCAACATAGGTGCTGCCTGTCGTTATTCATATGAGGGCAATAAAAGCTATGATTTTCGAATGCAATGTTAATGTAGATTGGGGCTAAGTTGACCAGAATCGCAACTGACACATTTTGTTACAGCATAATTCGCTCTGAAATGAGTTTTACAAACCATTTAAACTGTTTTCATAAGCACCATGTTACTGGAAGTATTATTTATTACGGGGGAAAGAAGTTTCATATTTATCGTGCTGAATTGTGCCTGGACCAGGAATAAAACTGATATTACATTGACAGCAAAAGTTTTTGTGGGATTCCTAATTTGTTTTCATTTTTATTGGTTCTATACTTCCACACAAGAAAGACCAATGCGAAAAGAAAAACATTGCTCCTGTATGCATCCCATGTGCGAAGAGAGGTAAAACGTGCAAAAAGAAAGGGAAGGAGTGTCTAACCTATCAGATGCTCCTTCAGCGTATGATCAGCCGAATTGTTCAGTCTGCCAGTAAAGGCCCCTGCCAGGCAGACCTCACACACAACGCGCCTGCACGCCGGGATACATATACTACTCCAAACAGGCGCAAAACAACCAGGAAAACAAATAGAATCATCTAGAAGCTAAGTGGGACTATTTCTTACAGAGGTCGCCGTACTACCACACAACGGAATTCCTGCGCCAGGCCGCCTATATAAGCGTAGCCGGCCGCTCCACCGCCAGTTCCAGCCTGACCGCTGAACCAGCGTCAACTACAGAAGACCACCGGAAGTTCGCGAGAAGTAGAAGCCGTCACTCTACCCCGGATCAGGACCAGGCTGAAATTCTCGACGGTCTTCTGATAACTGTACCCACATTTGTTTATGGTTTACCTGTTGTATTGTGTACCGAGTAATAAACTTCAAGGAACCGTTAAGTGTAGTTCACTTCACGAATAGATTATGGATAAGCCAGTTAAAACAGCAAAAGGGATTGAAAAAACCCTTATGTATGATAAACATGGGATAGTAATAACAAACAAGAGAAAAAATAAAAATCCGTCACGGAAGCGCAGGGATGCAAAACGAGCGGCAAACTTTAGAAGTAAAAAACAAGGCCGAGACTTAGCACCAAAAATGATAGACTCAGCAGTACAGACGGAAGAATTCGCAAAGACACAAAACACAAAACACATAGCGAAAGACACTGCCGTTCAGACCGAAGAATACGCAAAAATAAAAACCAGATTGAAGGATACAATCACACAAACTGTTACCACCCCTCCTTACCCAGGAAGAAGGGCAGGACTTGGTTGGTGTAAAGGGCCTAACTTGGTCGATGCAAGCCCGACGGCAGCGCAATCTACACACCCTAAAATATCACTGCAAACAAAGTTTGAAAAAAGAGCTGCGGTAGATCCCACAAAAATATACATAGACCTTGAGAACACGGTAAAAATTAGTAGATTAGAACAAGAGCATGTGTTGGCAATGGCGCTTAGGCACCTCACTAGGATGCTGCACCCAGCAGGGAAAACAGTCACCTTTCCCCAACTTGAAGCAGTGGACAGAATACAACTCAAGGCCAGCAACTTACCCACGGATCTAGCCCAGTTGTTGACGCTAGTTAAAAAATTATTCAACAACAGAAATGAGATTTTTGACCCGGACCAAATATATAAACAATTTGTGATGACTCATGGAAGGATAGTTTTCGACGCGAAACTTCCATGGCCTCAGAGTAATGTTTACATTTAACACCCATAGATGAAAGGTACAATCAAAGTTGCACAAATTAATGCAAGACGGACAAATATGGTCCTGCATGAGCTAAGGAATCTTGCTGCGCAACATGACTGGGATGTTATCTGTGTGCAAGAGCCTTACTCTAAGGGCGGACAAATACCACACATGCCAGTATCCTCACAAACCATAGCAAGTGGACCTAAACCTATGGCAGGAATCATTGTACTAAACAAAGAACTAACTGTAACCAAAATATCGCAATACTGTGATGAGCACACAGCATGTGCAGAGATCGATACCGGGTGGTGTAGCGTTACTTTGGTATCGATGTACTGCCAATACAAGGACCCTATAGATGCTTATCTAAATAAAATAAGAAAAATTTGCACTGAGTTACAAGATCAAAGGATAATTATAACAGCAGATGTAAATGCACACTCCCCGCTCTGGTACAGTGATACAACGGATGAACGAGGCTTAATGGTAGAGGAACTGTTAAATGAGTTATGCCTGGAAGTCAGGAACTGCCCTAATAATGCTCCAACGTTTAGTAAATAGAGCCGGTGCAAAATCGAATATCGATGTAACGCTGACCAATCAGCTGGCAGGAAACCTAGCCAGAAACTGGAGGGTGGTTGAAAACGAAACTACAAGTGACCACAACTTGATTCTGTTTGATCTGGCCAAAGGTAGGTTGCAAATCAATGAAATTAACGACACAAGGAAAAAATATAACTTACGTAGGGCAGATTGGGCAAAACTAAGAGATGAATTCCGTCTACCAGTGGATCTATTGGAAGGTAATGATGTAGATGTCATAGCAAGAGGGATCACGCGTGAAATTCAGCGCGTAATGAAAATGGCCATTCCCCTCAAAAGACCAGCGAATACTACAGACATACCGTGGAGCGACCGACTGCAAAAACTACGATCGGAGATGAGGAAGGCGAGAAAAGAGTACCAACGGTGCATGATTGCTGCCGATAGGTGCTTGCTTCTCGATAGATACAGGGAAAGGAAGACTGCATTTAAAGAGCTGCTAATAAAAACAAAGCAGCAGAGTTGGGAGGCTTATGTAAACGCTAATTTGAAGTCAGATCCCTGGGGCGTCCCCTACAAGATCGCAGCTAGCAAATTGAGACCACCGACTACACTATCAACCGTAAGAAGGGCAGACGGGACCATGACGGCCAATTGGAGCGCAACAGCTGAGGAACTGTTAAAAGTACTATTACCCGACGATGAGGCAATAGGTGAAAGTTTAGAGCAAGAAAATCTCCGTAAATGTCACAATGAAATTTATACCTCAGCTACTTTAGCGGATGATGTGACACCAGACGAAGTAATTAAAACGATTAACGCCATGTCGCGGAAAAAGACACCTGGACCGGACGGAATCGCTGCTGAAGTGCTCCAGGCATTAGTGGTTCAGTTGACTTCACCACTCTGCATACTGTTTAATAAATGCCTTCAGCAAGGCAGGGTTCCAAATATCTGGAAGCAGAGTGAAGTGGTGATCCTAAAGAAGGGGAACGACAAGGATCCATTAAATCCTAAATCCTATCGGCCGATCTGTCTGCTAAATGTGCTTGGAAAAGTGCAGGAAAAAATTTTAGTATGGAAACTACAGGAACACAGGAAAAAGTATGGTATGAATGTACATCAGTTTGGTTTCAGAGCGGGTAGGTCGACCGACGATGCCATAAATAAGGCCGTGCAACTAGTGAAAAGTAGTAATAGCAAGTATGTAATAGCTATCGCCGTCGACATTGCTGGAGCATTCGATAACTTATGGTGGCCGGCTCTTTTTAGCCGCCTGCGAGAAATAGGAATTCCTAGTAACCTCTATGGAACGTTACGCGACTACTGTAAAAACCGATTTGCCAAACTGAGATGCCCACGAGTGACTATAGAGAAAAAATTAACTAAAGGCTGTCCGCAAGGATCGATGTGTGGACCAGTGTTCTGGGACGTAACATTCGAAATGGCCATAGAAAGCATGATTGGGCAAGAAGGACTCCTGGGGCTTGTTGCCTTCGCGGATGACCTTCTACTGCTGATACAAGGCGGAACAAGGGACGAAGTAGAGACTAGAAGCAGAATGGCATTAAGACATTTACAAAACTGGTGCTCCAAAGTGAAATTAACCCTTGCACCACACAAGACTCAATACATGGTTCTCAGTGGCCGCCCCAAGCGAAATCCAATAATAAAAGTTAACGACGTCTCCATAAAAAGAGTTAGAACTTGTTAATACCTGGGAGTCACGTTAGACGAGCGACTAAATTTTACTGACCATATAACGGAGGTGTGCAGTCGGGCCAAAATAGTGATGAACAAACTGATCAGTATTGGGCAAAGAAGATTTCATCGTCCAACGTCCATAATAAGGAGGTATCACGACAGTATATTATCCTCGATTGTGGGATATGCTGCTAGCAGTTGGGCGCATAAGTTACGACAAGTTAAACCTCGCCAGGCACTAAGAAGCGTACAAAGAAGCATACTGATAAGATTAAGTGGTGCATATAGCACAACAGCGACCGACTCTCTGCTGGTTGCGTTGGGCGTTTGGCCACTTGACCTAGAAGTTAGAAAGAGAGGGGCACACTATTGGCTACGAACCGGTGACGCCGAAAAAGTAGAACAAATTTTAGGAAGACCAGTTACAGAAGCACGGGAGATAAAAACAGTCTTGATGGAAGAATGGCAAGAACAGTGGTCACGTAGTACGACTGGCAGGAGATCCTACAATATTTGGCCAACAATTCAAGAGAGATTAAACCTTCGTCACCTAGATCCGTCAACCGGACTTGTTCATTACATCACTGGACACGGGCCATATCCCAGCCTACTACATAAAAGAGGACTAAAAGACACAAGCTTGTGTGAGTGCGGGGAAGAGGGTACACCCGAACACATCGTCTGGGATTGCACACAAATGGCAGAAGCTAGAAACGAAGGATTTTATGAACTAAGAAACATGAAAACGGAAGACATACTAAAAAATGAGCAACTTTGGCGCAAACTAGACGAAGTGACGCAAAATATATCCAAACTGCAAAAGGAGAGATTCATGCAAAGTTTAGCGACAGCAAGAGGAAGGCCAAGTCAAGCCGACTATGACGTCACAGAGTAACACCCGAGAGCTGCCACAAGCGAATGCATGTCTAAGCACTCAATCAGCGAATCATATATCGTGCTGAAAACGCAACCAGCTGGTCTGCGGAGAGGAGTGCTTAAACCATATTAAAGACTTTAAATGGACCGTTTTGCAGCAACACCACTGGAGATTCTACCTACACACAAGAACTTGCTGAAGCAACACGTATAAAAGTATATAGTGTATGTATAAGTTCTTTACTAGTGCTCACATGAACTATAGTCCGATGCATAAAATGTGGTCTGACATTGCAATAACACAAATAATAGATAATAGTTACAGTCTCGAGCCGCTTCTGAAGTAAAACATTGTTATCTCTTAAAATATGTAAAAATGTTAATAGTTAGTTAAGAGTAAAAGTTCTAAATTATGTAGCCAATAATCTTAAAATAGGAATTTGTTCAAATATTGAAAATAACAAATACCGGCTGTAGATGTTAAACTAATCTAGTTCACCTGTGAAGCGAACAACCTACTAGCCGGATATTAAAGACTCCTTACTTCTGCAATTACATATATATCATTGAAAATTAGTTCTCACAACCAGTGTTGGAGGTGGCCAGTCTCCCGATGGGCGGCCTTCTCGGTCACTTTGGCTGCCAGAGAGACTGAGAACGTGCGCTATTCCGGGAGATTTGGAATTCGGATTACCGCATCGATACCAATGCTGGAAAATGCTTTCTTAAATGGTGGAGTAGTAGATAGTAGTAATAGTTTAGTAATAGTAGTAGTGGTAGACGTACGAAGTGACATAGTGAAATATTAAAAATTCTAACCATAAAGTGGACAGGAAACTGCAGACACCATACAAAACGAGAAAACTATAATAAATCAATTATGACAAAATGCAGCAAGTTTAGAAAGTTATAATATATGTTAACAGCGGAACAATCGTATGTATCGTGCCAACAAGAAAAGACTGTACAGATATTGCCAAAGCCATACATAACAAAATTTGAAATTATTCATTGTGAAATTATCTGTTGAAATATCAAATGTAAAACTGTTGTGTTAAATTAAGGCCTATTTTAGTTTCTAGATACTAGGCTGTAAAAATGTGTGCTAAATTAAAAAAAAAAAAAAACTTCCATCGTCAATAATTCAGTAGAAGTTACAACTGTATCGCTATGTGAACTGCAAATGAAATATATAGAACATTACAAAATCCAGGCCATTAGTATTATGTAATAACAATTCCATATAATTAACCAATTGGGGGAAAAAAATGAACTGCCGGGATATTGCATTCAAACCGTCATTTTTGACGGGCTCGAAGCTAGTGATTACAGGTGTTCCGCGGAGACAGAGGAACAACTGGGGCAGGGGTTTTTGTACTTGGTTAGCGAAGACTACTACAGTTCATAGAACATGACCATAAGGGGGTAGATTTCTGAGGGTAACAAAAAGAAAAAAAAATCAAGGTTTTAGCTGCTTACCGTACTGTAAGAGAGAATGATGAAGGCTCTTGGTGAGAAATTAAATTCATACTCATAGATCAGAAGTGAGCATAGAATGGTCGTTGTTGGTGGGGATTTAAATTTACCAGGTGTAAACTGGGTAGGAAATAAGGGGAACAGACATTTTCAAATACCTTAATAAGGGAAGGAGGTTTTACACAATTGGTAGAACAGAATGCACGAGGACAAAACTCCCTCATAAAGCTCGACGAAAGCCTCGGGTGATGTCAAGTAACTGAGAGAATAAGTGATATTGAAGGAGTTCTGATGGATATTAGAAGATACAATAATCCAGTGGGCAAAGTTTAAGGCGGAAATAAGTACAATTACAAAAAAAAGCAAAATTGAAGAGATATTTCAGGGAAAGTTTCAGAAAATGGAAGGATGGTCCAAGTATAGTGGAGTTGAAGTGGGAAGAGTTAAGGGAGACAGTAAAAAAGGGTGAAGAATTATTCATTCCAAAACAAATATTAAATAGAACTAGAGAACTTACATACTACAGTAGGAGGTGATTAATGAGAACAGAGTTAAAAGACAGCACGGGAGTAGAGAATACTTGAAACAACTAAACAAGGAATTAATAATAGCAAAGAAGGCGCCTAAAGATGGGTTTATGAAGAGTATTATTGGTGCGGGCGGATTACTGACAAACATCTAGAAATTTCTTTAGCTATGTTAGAAAACTGAGGGGAAGAGAGGGCACTGAGATAATTATAGATAAGGATCGAGAATAATTTACTGATGATTTTAAAAAGGCAGAGAATTGAAGTAACTGGTTTAGTGAGACCATTAGGAACAATGATTCAGCGATGAGTGGTTGTAAATCAGAGAACGAGCTTATCCACACAATTAGAAATGAGCATTCAAAAAATTTTGAAATTCATCCAGAGGATATCATAAGGGAACTAAGAAAGCTGGAAAAAAACATAAAGGGGCTGGTGTAGGTAATATTACTACGGATGTCTTAAATATAGTAGGATGTGACATTTTACCTCAACTGAAAACGTTATTTAAATTGAGTCTGGATACTTGTTACTTATCAGAGGACTGGTAAAGTGCGATAGTTGTAAGGTATATAAAGCAGGGATGACAAACAGGATCAGTTTGACATGAGTGGAAGGTAAATTAATCGAGAGATTGATATGCAGCCACGTCAGAAATATATCTGAGGAACGTACGTGGTTTTCAAGTAGAAAACATGCCTTTAGGCAAGGAACTCATGCCAGTCTCAGTTAGTAGGATGTATGCAAGTTATTTCGGATGAAATGGACAAGAGGCCAAACTGATAGTGTAACGCTAGATTTTTCAAAAGATTTTGACAGTGCGCCATAAAATGGTAGTAAACCAGGTAAAATTTTTTGGAGTGGATGAAAAAGTGACTTGCTTGGTAGAAGAATTCTTGAAAGGTAGAAACCAAAAATTCAGAGTAGGAAATGTAGCATCAAAAGAAGTGGAAATGAAAATGGGAGTGCCACAGTGTACGGTATTGGGACCACTGCTATTCATTATTCTATTTGTGTTGACGGTTTACTGTCAACAGCAAGCTTGTTTGTATATGACATAATGTCACATAATAGGATCAAAATGGTAGAAGACTCTGAACAGCTATTGGGTGATCGGACAGCATATCTGGCTGAATAGGTCAAGATGAGATGAAGATAAACGCAAAGAAGATTCAGCTTATTAGGTTCGCTGATAAAAAAAAAAAAAACTAAAGGTTGGTTGTGATTATAAAGTTGGGAAAGAATTGCTTGTTGGAGACTTGAAATGTAAATATATTGGCATAACATATAATTACAAACTTACCCAAGCAGGACACATTGGACAGGTAGTAGGAGGAGGTATCAAAATCCTTCACTTGTTGGAGAGAGTGATGAGGGGATGTACCAGAGTAGTAAGGGAATCAGGTTTCAAAACTTCGGTCAGACCTTTGCTTGAATATGGTGGTGTAGTATGGGACACACATTTTGGGTATCAAATACAGGGGTTGGAGGAGGTGCAAAAAGCGGCTGCTAGTTTTGCTTCTGCGAATTACCGCAGAACACAATCTGTAGCCGATATGATATAGGAGCTGGAATGAGATTAATTTCAAGAGCGTGAAGATAATCAAGAATATACAAGGTGGATACTGGTGATAATGCGTGGGAAGATATTGGTGTAAGAATTATGTTTGTTGCATGGAAGGGAAAAGATGACAATCACACCAAGCTGGTACTCGATTTCGGGCACAAGGGTGTGGGAAAATTTTCTTTTGTATATAAGGGCTCAGGGATTGGAATAAGTTACCAAGAGAAGAATAATTTTCAAAAAAAAATTAAAAGAATTAAATGTTGAAATTTGTAGAGGCGTAAGTAGGTGGGTACAGGAAGGAGAAAAAATGGGTATGTAGGGAAATTGCCACCGTAACGTGGGCACCATCGCATTAAATTATTTTAAAAAAAAAGGAGACACAAGAATCAATGCTGTTACGTACGCCAAGAAGTGATCGTAAAACGATTATGTTGAAAATGCAGAAAATGTAGGAATCTGTAAAACAACATTAACTATACAAAAATGGAAGACAATAAATTTGACATAGACCAGTCAGACTTGCAAATGAATACGAACTGTTCTTCGACAACATAAACTATGAATTGCTGATGTAATGAGATGTAAATAAATATTTTGATGCATTTCTATTGCTTTTTTTTAAAAAAAAAAATATCGATAAGCTCGAAAAACATGCTTTCAATCAAACTAGTCATTCTCCCTTATTTGAAATTGCTCTTCTAAAAGCATGAAAGGCACAATAAATCCTTAATATGCGTTTAGTTGGTTTTTTTTTCACATTGAGCTCGCTACAGCCGGAAAAGGAATTCATCTGGATTTAATTAAGTAAATCAAAGCCGGGGCCAAACGTTATGCACTCACCCAGGACGCACCGTCATGTTTTTGTAGCTGGTAAGCAGTCCTTTCTTAAATGCTCAACATTTCATAAGGTGCTGATGAATCAAAATCAACGGATTAATACGCAATGCATTGAGCATCCCCTAACTTTCAAATAGTTCAATACATTCTTTAATGTTATACCCATGTGTATATTGTTGAATTACAAATCAGATTGTTGAAATTTTATTGCACTGAAATGTCAGTCTTACATACATAATTTATAGATCTTAGTAAAGTGAATAAAGTGACACATACGCAAAGCATTCTGTTGTGTAGAACTGATATTTAGCTTGGAATGAACTCTTGTGGTTTAACGTTAGTCTACTGACATATAATTTAACCGGAAAAGATCTTTAATAGTACGCTGTCTCAAAAAAGCGTTAAAAGTTTCATCATTGGATCTCGAAAAATAGGGCAAATTCTTCGAATGAAGCATCTGACAGTGACAGAATCTTGTAAAAGAACAGTGCTGGAACATATATTGTACTAATGTGTTTCTTTCCAGAAATATTTGGCACAGGCTCAGTGAGGATAATCTTCTAAATATGGACAGGAGAAATATAAGAAAATTATACGTAATTCATGTAGGTCATTTCTTCTGCACCTGCTTGTTAAAATAATAGTTAATTAGTAAATAAAAAACGGTAATGTAACCGTTGTTGTAATTTTTGTGTACTTCGCATCTCGTCGAAGGTTCATCAGCAATCCTGTGTTTTCTCTAATATGTTTGTAGTTAGTAAATTTTATTTGAATGATATTACAATTATAATTATATGTCTATATTATAGTGCACTTACAACTACATTTCTGTGGTGAGATTTTAAGCTGATCACCTTTGCCTTCAACCAGAAAATCAATTCTAATCTTGGTGAAAACAGTTAGAGGCATTTAATCAGTTATGCCTTCGCCAATAACGTCACTTTTTATGCTGAACTGTGTTATTTTAATTTAAAAATGATTGGAAGTAATTTAATTGTGCACGTTGTGTTTGTTCAATTGTTCTTCCCCTTGTGCTTTTGCGGAGTGTGTGTTGTTAGAGGGGATTATGATGTTTCAATTAGAAAATGAGAGTATTTTTTTAAATATATGTATGTTTGGGAGAGGTAGAAGAATGTATAATGATATTAACTTATAGTTTGAAGTGTTGGTAGAAAATGTGTATTTAGTGCTGTTCTGTGTGATTGCTTTGTGTTTATTAATTTGAATAAGTTTACGTGGTCGTTGAGTAAACATGTAGTATCAGATATCCACGTTTCTTCAACACTAAGATCATTAAAATTACAAACATAAAGTGTGAACTGACTCTTATATGCAAAGATATCCCTACATACAGTACTTCCATTAGAAAATTAACTTCACCAACACCAATGGAAGCAGAAATCTGTATTGCTCAACAGATAATAGCAATTCGAATTCTGTCACTGGCGCAGATCTAATATATTATATTACTTGATGAATTGTTTATGGGGAACTATTTACGAATTTGAGTTCTGTAACTGTGGGCAAATATGGTAACCCTATATTTGGGATTATATCGTCATAAAAAAGTAGTAAAAACAAACAACGTATTAATACGAACCAGTTTCATCGTTTCCACAAGGAAAATAATATGTTCTGATGTAAGACTTTGATTCAGCTTAAAGCGGAAATACAGAAGGAAAATAACACGAAAAATTCATGCCGGGAAGGAAATGTTATGAGAGGAATTTCAATAAAAGCAAGTCCCGCTAGCAAGTAAATGGAAATGGAATGTGGGATGAAAGCCTAAGAGAAATCTGGTTGAATGAATGAATTATTACGAAGCACTTAGAGTGCTGCAGACATCAACAAATGAAAGGAAAGATCACTAGCCAGAGTTTAAGGTGGGGCAGCGGAACAACACAACAACAAAAAGCTGCCTCTGTGAAGGTGCGCGTTTTTTGTGTGGCTCCGCCGTAGCTCACCTGTGGAAGCTGCCAGAGATATCGGTCAAGACACACCCACAGACAAACTGCCCAAATACTCAAAATATTGGAGCATAAAACGAAAAAGCAGTGTAGAGTTAATATCGAGCTTTATTTTAATCTCGGTCTAATATTATCTTTAATACATACAGAGCTAGTGGAATTTGTAAGATGACACCTTGCTGTTGTTGTTGAGTTCTAGATTGTATGTTAATCATTGTTATAACTAAAGTTGGAGTGTAGAACTGTGATCTCTGTATTAAAACCAACGTTTAAAGTTGACCGCGGCAGCTTGGGGAGAGTGGGATCTTTGGAGACAGCAAATGATGATGAGTATTCCAGAGTTGGGGCAGATTGAAAAGAGAAGTTGAAAAAGAAGTAAAAACTAGTACAATCTTGGTTCATGATGTCAAGAAGGAGTCAGTTCTGTAAATAAAGTTAAATTGGATTGTGTGATCAGTAAATCAATCAGCAATAGTGTGACACATAAAAGAAGACTTTTTGTTAACTTTAGTAAGATTCATATACGTAGAATTGATCGTATTCTTATAAGTTCCTATGAAGTTAGAAGGATCAGAAAATTCGTAAAGCAACTGCTCTCCATCGCCAAAAAGATCACCTGAAATGTCTTGTCTTTCTTTTAGCATTCATTGCTGAACCATAAAAAATTATAGGTTATTAAATCTTTATGCAGTTGTACGTTACCACCCGACTTTGATAGCAGATCTAAACAAAGCTGTTGTGAAAGTAGGAAGATCCATAAAATGACAGTTTACTAATCGATTTTTTTAGTCTTATATTAAAAGGTGGGAGTGATGGTAAAAAGTCTGTATTGTAAACCTTTGCTGGAAATACAAGGACCATCTCTGAATTTTTATGATCAACGGACGTGAGTTAGTACAATTCTGTTGCAATTCCTGCCGCATTTTAATTTGCTATCCTGTACTGAAATCCCCTTAAAACGAATCAAGTTAGCATTTTAATTAGTTTCGCGGTTTTCTTTGTAACATCCAGCAAAGAAATTCGCATGCTGAAGATAAAATTTGCAAGGCTGCTCGTCTACCGCTTCCATTATGGCGACAAAGGTTAGCGTTAAACATTACTAACTGTAAAACAAAAACACCGAAATAAAATATGGCGGAGCGTTGATGTGCATATATCAATAAATTAATGTGGCCATAACATAAAGCAATTTATTTATAATCTGAAAGTTTGAAAATATGAAATTTCCGCAGTGGATCAAACAATCTCTACGTATATAGACCAGTAAGCGGGTTGTGTCTTTGTTACCGCATCAACACAAACCCAGTATGAAAGCTTAGGGGGCCTCTGTTAGTGACGGTGTTTCCCGGAATTTCGGACCCCCCCCCTTACCCTCCCTCCCTCTCTCTCTCTCTCTCTCTCTCTCTCTCTCTCTCTAGTGAGATATGGCCGGACCCCCCTCCCTTAAATGACGTGAGATTTTGACGAGACCCTCCCCCCCCCCCCCTGATAATCGACACAGCAGCTTTTCGAGACCTTTTATCCTGCAACAATTTCAAAACCTCGCGTGAGATTTCCTTTGACCACCCTCCCCCTTGGTGAGATGTGGTGAGATTTCGCCGGACACCTCCCCCCCATTTTACCTCACGTAATTAATGGACGACCCCTCATGATCTGCCTTAAAAATATGCGGCATATCCAATCACTCAAGAAGCAGTAACCTGGACAGACAGCTGCCACGGATCACACCACACTCAAAAGAAAATCACTTAAGATCACACGAAATTGTATTATATCGCATCAAAATAGGATACGCTTAAAAATTCGTACCAGGAATCAACAAAAATGTTACTAAAATATCTCAATACACGTTATTTTTTCTTCTTGAGATTCATGTGTTTGATACAACGAAATAACGTGTTCTGTGTACGCACATCCTAACTGACTGACCACACCACCTATTGTTCACGCATTCCTAGAAGAAGTTCAGCCTGCAGCAACAAGCATTTCTAAGTGATACTATGTGTGTTTTAATGATTTGGGAGTTGCAAGCAACAAAAGAAAAAGAGTTTCCATGTTAAGTAGCATATTTATGGAGTTTAACGTGGACGCCGTATAGACTCCGTGTGCACAAAATAGCTTGCAGCTGATATAAGTCGTAGGTAATAAAACAATACCTCTCCAAATTATATTATTGCTCCTGTGATTCTATTCTGCCAAGCATCATCATTATCATCATCATCCTCAACAGTTTCCAGCCAATGGCCGGGTCTGCTTCATGCACAAGCAGGGGCGGATCCAGGATTTTGTTTTGGGGGGGGGGGGCTTGAGCGGACTTTGGTTTGTGGGGGGCTTGGCTTAAGTGAATTTTGGTTCAGAGGGCTTGCGTTCAGTGGATTTTGGTTTTGGACCAGACCATCTCAGTCTGCCCCTCTCTACCCTTTCCTTTAGGGTCTCTCTTTAATAGTGCATCTGATCACTTAATTCTTTATCCTGTCCGTTTTAGTAACTCCCATTCTACCTCTTAAAAACTTCACTTCGCTTGCTTGTACCCTGCTGATGTCCCGCTTCTTCATTGTCCATGTTTCAGCATCATATGCCAAGATAGGCACATAGTATGTGCGATAAATTACTCTCTTGCTTCTCTGTGGCACATCTTTATTCCATATCAGTCTTCTAATGCTCCTTAGAAACACCTCTGCTTGTCTTCCTCTTTCACTAATCTTGCCATCATTTCCTCCACATTCCTCTAATTCCCCAAGTACTTGAACCTGCTTACCTTCTTTAGCTGTTCACCTGCCATCACAATTCTCTTGGTTATCCTGTTCTTCATTCTGGTTGTTACCATATACTCACATTTCTTTTCATTGAATTTCAGTCCATATTCCTCCACACTGTCTGTCCATACAACCAACTGCCGCTGCACTTCCTCTTCATCATCTCCCCAGATCATCAGATCGTCCGTTTTCCTCTTCCATCCTCACTGCCACCTTCTGCATATATTATCCATGATTACAATAAAGAGTAGTGGTGAGAGGTTACTTCCCTGTTTTAATCCATTCCTTTGTTTCAGTCAATCTGTTCTTCCTTCCCCTATTTTCACATAGCTCACACTTCCTCGGTTCAGTTCTGTCACTCTCCTGATAGTTTCTTTTGGAACTCTGTTCTCCAAGGTCTTCC
Source organism: Vandiemenella viatica (assembly GCA_031002005.1). NCBI lineage: Eukaryota > Metazoa > Arthropoda > Insecta > Orthoptera > Morabidae > Vandiemenella > Vandiemenella viatica. The sequence continues at coordinate 204,470,416 of CM061921.1, read as the reverse complement.
ATACCTTACTCCTGAGTACACAATCACAAGCTTTCTCAACATCGAGAAATAACAACAGTGGATCCTTTCCATACTCATAATGTTTTTCCTGCAGCTGTCTCATAGCAAATATCTGGTCTACCGTCGATCTCCTTGATCTGAAGCCATACTGCTCTTCCCTTAGCCCTTTTCTCACCCTGTCACGTATCCTTTTTTCAGTGATCTTTTCATACATGGATTCAATTGCTACTATAATCTGGTCAGTAAAACATCCATATCATCTACCTTGTAACGAGACTGCTGTGTCAGACTCGTACAATGTTTCAAATAGTAACAATAACTCATATTTAAGAGAGGGTAGGAATATTTTGCTCGAGAGTGCCAGAGCAGGACGGTATTTTTGCTTTAACTCTGGAGGGAGTCACCTGTAACGGTGGATGCGACCACTTTCATACCTGGGCTGAGTGGCAACATATTTCACAATAGGGAGTGAAGGCTCGCTAATCACAGGCAGGTGCCGGCCTGACTGACCCTTCTCCGGTCAAGTGAATAATTCGGCTGGACAATCTATTGTGCCGCGAGATGAGGGATCCCCGCACCTAACGAAAAAGTATGGCAGATCGAGGTGTGAATCATGTGACTGTGAACTCCCAATGAACGTGAACGTTACAAAATAATAACAACCCCTTTTGTGTGTTCTGGGTTCACATGTCTTACGAGCCCACGGATTGGATTTCGACGGAGCTAGATGGGATTCCGATCTGACATCAAGAAAGAGGGAGGATTTCCAGAGGTCTTGCAGTGAGTGACTAGCAGAGAAGGAGGTCGTGTGGTGGTGTCTGGCGGACAGACAGGTCACGCCATCGCCTGGTTTTCGATTACGACGAGACTTATAAGAGTACGGTTTGAGCCACCTCTGGCTTTTGCTGTTGTCTGAAGGAAGCGACGCGACGCCGCTGCTGTATATAGACGGTAAAAACATTCAGCCATTAAAAAGAACTCAATGTTGCGCATTCTTTTTTTTTTTTTTTAACTGCTTAACGTCTCCTATAACAACTAGATCTTTAGAGACGGGAAAGGATGGGGGGCAAGGAATGGGAAGGAATTCTTCCATGGCCTTTTGAAGGAAGCATCCCGGCATTCACCTGGAGTGATTTGGGGAAACCATGGAAAACCCAAATCTGGATGCCCGGACGGGGATTCGAACCGCCGTCCTCCTGAATGCGAGGCGAGAACGCTAACCGTTACACCGCCACGCTCGGTATGAATTTTTTCGACAGGCGCTTCTTCGTAGTGCTAGGAAGGATATGTTTCAGTAATCCTGTGCAACGCTTTAAGCCTCGTATCCACTTGAGCACACTCAGGCGAATGAGCCGCTCATTCATTTGAGCGCGCTCGTTCGAGCGTGCTCAAGGAAAAGGAAATTTTGGTCGAACGAGCCTTGTTTCAGTGCTCAGAAAACGCTCGGCTAATCACGTGTCGTCACGCGTAGCTACGGCCTTTATTATTATCCATACGATGGCCTGTTCCACATCTCGGATCAGACCCCCCGGAATACACAATGAATGGATACAGGAATTCATCCCCGACCTCTTCGCCATTTCCCTAAGGGGTTCAATAAATCGCCTAACGTTGGAGCTACCGACCACTAAAACCCCCTTCTGCAGTTGCCCAGACTTAGCGGGCTGTGGGGCTGCCAACTCACAGGGCGACGATTGCAGGACTGAATCAGATCCAGACAATGCGTCAAACCGATTGGACAGATGTACAAGCTCGCCTTCTTGGGTATCAAGCTTGCCCGACTGCCCCCGCATGCGCCGTCGACGTCAAGACACCACACGCCAGCCACCACTAGGCGACGGCCGCATAGATTCCGACATCTCGGCCTGGACTGCAGGTTCGATGACTGGTATGGGAGAACCTGCGAGCCGATCAGCGTCTACAGGGTCGCCAATACCGCATCTACTGCACTCACTTGCGGCAGCTTCCAGCTGTGTAACTCTTGTTACCAAAGCTGCAAGCTGGGTGCGCAGGTCAGTCACCTCAGTCTGCGTCTGCACACAACAACCACAGTCCCTACACATACTACCTTACAGAAAGCAAAACTAAGGTGTACACGAGAAAAACGGACTCACTATGCGTTCTCAGTAGGAGGCCTTTTGTCAATAACCAAATGTACAAAGACGAAGCTTACGCTAACTACGCACTTTAAATTAAATCTGCACTGGAGGTACTACTTCACGTAACGATTCCGACCAACGACTGCAGCTGATGCTACTGACAAACTAATATGCAAGGACGAAGCTACAACTAACTACACACTTTCAAGTGAATTATCACTAGAGGTACTACGTCACGTAACGGTTCCGACCATGGCTGCTGCTACTGACTAACAACTATACAGAGACGAAGCTAACCACACTCTTTGAATTAAAACTATCACAGAAGGCACTATTCCCCGTAACGGCTGCCGAAAAACGTCTGACTACTGGGGCTGCTAAACAAATACGCAAAGATGAAACAAAAGAAAACTAAACACCTTAAATTATATCACCACAGAAAGCACTGCCTCACGTAACGGCTGCCGAAGAACGACTGACTACTGGGGCTGCTAAACAAATATTCAAAGATGAAACAAAAGAAGACTAAACACTTTAAATTATGTGATTATTGTAGGCCATCTCTTCCACAGTTGTTTGTTAAATTAATAATTATTCTTTAATAATTACGCCAGTACAACTGTTTTTGACAATATTTATTTGACGGACGCGTTTCGCCTCTCGTCGAGGCATCATCAGCGTACAACGTTTTCTGTAATTTGTGATATTTTACATAGTGGTTTTATTTTTACATATAAAGAAATTTTTCTTATCTATAGGAAGCGTAAATATGACTTATATTTTTACATATCTGTTTTTAAATTAGCAAGCAGAACGTCTTGTTTACATAGATGTAATGAGGTAGATTCATATTATCACTTACATTTTACATTTCTATTTTAAGGTGTGGTTGTTGGTCGCCTGTGCCCTCAACCAGTATGTTGTTTATACTATTGTGCATATTTACATATTTTGTACAAAATTGGTCTTTTCTGAAAACACTTTGAAGCACAGTTTTTTCCAACGACATTGTCAAACTTTTGTTTTTGTGCGTTGTTGTTGTTCAGCTGTTTTCCGGCGGTGCCCTGTCGGAAGTGGCGTGAGCGGAGAATTTGAAATTTCGTACTTACATTTTTTGTGTGTGTTTTGCTTTGTTTTAGCCAAAATGTGTATGTCTTGTGGATGGGGGAAATGCAATGTGGTGTTAAATTACTGTTGTGGTGAAATTTGAGTGTTAAATGTTGTTATGTGTCAATTTCGGTGTTTATTAGCTTGAATAAAGTTTGGTTGGTTAGGTTTATATGATCGTTGAGTACGTGTTTTCCTGAGACTATTGCTTTCTGAATTTGATAATTTTCTTGAAGGGTTAGAATATTGTGTTTCGTGTGGTTTGTTGTTAGGATTCTCATGTCTGTATTTATGTCAGTGGGCATATGGTTATTTTCTAGGAGATGTTCGGCAAAAGTTGAATGATTACTATACTTCAATGCTCTCAATTGTTCCTTATATCGTGTTTGGAATTGTCTCCTTGTTTGTCCGATGTAAACTGCATCACAATTCTGACATGTCAGCTGGTATACACTAGAGTTAGAGAATTTATTTGTTTGTGCTTGAGTTCTGATTTGTTTTTGTATTGAATTATCTGTTTTGAGAGCAATGTTTATCCCTTGTTTCTTAAATATATTTTTTACCCTGTGTGTATGCTTGTTTGAGTATGTCATGGTGTACCACTTCTTTCCCTTGTGTTCTATTTTGTTGGATGTTTGTGTGATTTGAGGTGTTAATGCTGTTGAAGTATTTGTGTTTTGGTTGTTGAATTGGTGTAGTGTGGTGGTGCTGTTCTTTGTTTTGGCTTTTTCTAACTTATTAACTATCTTTCTATTTAATGCATCAACCATGTGTATTTTGTATCCATTGTTCTTGGCTATTTCTTTTATGGTACTGAGTTCTTTTTGGTAATTCTGTTCTGTTAAAGGGATTCTGTTTATTCTGTTTAGCATATGTCTTATTGCAGCCTGTTTGTGGTTGTGTGGATGGTTTGATGAGGAGTGTATTATTTGGTCTGTTGTTGTGGGTTTTCTGTATATTTGGAAACCAAAACAAACACACATTCCAAATGTTTTGTAACTATTATTTCACACTGCTGTATACACTTCTTACAGCTGTCACAATAAACATACCGTTTACTGCATTCCTCTATCGATCTTTGTGTTCGAGATATTTAATTTTGAAATCAGGGAGTCCTTTTCTGGACACCCTGTATTACACCTAAGTTGTATTTCGCTGTTATTTATATTAGTTACGTCTTTCAACAAAATTTCCGAAGAAATAATGCCTGTAAGTAAAATATAATCTGTTAACTACATTCTCCTGTGAATCATAAACATGAACCGTTGCCTCTTGATTTCCTATGTTAGAATGTAACGTCGGGAATTTATTATTGAAATTATACAAATGGTGACAAAAAATATTTCCACAGCTAACGACAAAGCAAGAAGAAAACTGGAAGCAAGGTAACGTGACAACTTTTTAAAGAACATACTGTTTAGAGAATCATGATTTTCCACTCTTCCACTTTCCGTTCTTCGGCAGCCGTTACGTGAGGCAGTGCTTTCTGTGTTGAAATAATTTAAAGTGTTTAGTTTTCTTTTGTTTCATCTTTGAATATTTGTTTAGCAGCCCCAGTAGTCAGTCGTTATTCGGCTGCCGTCACGTGAAGCAGTGCCTTCTGTGTTAATATAATTTAAAGTGTTTAGTTTTCTGTTGTTTCATCTTTGAATATTTGTTTAGCAGCCCCAGTAGTCAGTCGTTCTTCGGCAGCCGTTACGTGAGGCAGTGCTTTCTGTGTTGAAATAATTTAAAGTGTTTAGTTTTCTTTTGTTTCATCTTTGAATATTTGTTTAGCAGCCCCAGAAGTTCAGTCGTTCTTCGGCAGCCGTTACGTGAGGCAGTGCTTTCTGCGCTGATATAATTTAAAGTGTTTAGTCTTCTTTTGTTTCATCTTTGAATATTTGTTTAGCAGCCCCAGTAGTCAGTCGTTCTTCGGCAGCCGTTACGTGAGGCAGTGCTTTCTGTGGTGATATAATTTAAGGTGTTTAGTTTTCTTTTGTTTCATCTTTGCGTATTTGTTTAGCAGCCCCAGTAGTCAGACGTTTTTCGGCAGCCGTTACGGGGAATAGTGCCTTCTGTGATAGTTTTAATTCAAAGAGTGTGGTTAGCTTCGTCTCTGTATAGTTGTTAGTCAGTAGCAGCAGCCATGGTCGGAACCCGTACGTGACGTAGTACCTCTAGTGATAATTCACTTGAAAGTGTGTAGTTAGTTGTAGCTTCGTCCTTGCAAATTAGTTTGTCAGTAGCATCAGCTGCAGTCGTTGGTCGGAATCGTTACGTGAAGTAGTACCTCCAGTGCAGATTTAATTTAAAGTGCGTAGTTAGCGTAAGCTTCGTCTTTGTACATTTGGTTATTGACAAAAGGCCTCCTACTGAGAACGCATAGTGAGTCCGTTTTTCTCGTGTACTCCTTAGTTTTGCTTTCTGTAAGGTAGTATGTGTAGGGACTGTGGTTGTTGTGTGCAGACGCAGACTGAGGTGACTGACCTGCGCACCCAGCTTGCAGCTTTGGTAACAAGAGTTACACAGCTGGAAGCTGCCGCAAGTGAGTGCAGTAGATGCGGTATTGGCGACCCTGTAGACGCTGATCGGCTCGCAGGTTCTCCCATACCAGTCATCGAACCTGCAGTCCAGGCCGAGATGTCGGAATCTATGCGGCCGTCGCCTAGTGGTGGCTGGCGTGTGGTGTCTTGACGTCGACGGCGCATGCGGGGGCAGTCGGGCAAGCTTGATACCCAAGAAGGCGAGCTTGTACATCTGTCCAATCGGTTTGACGCATTGTCTGGATCTGATTCAGTCCTGCAATCGTCGCCCTGTGAGTTGGCAGCCCCACAGCCCGCTAAGTCTGGGCAACTGCAGAAGGGGGTTTTAGTGGTCGGTAGCTCCAACGTTAGGCGATTTATTGAACCCCTTAGGGAAATGGCGAAGAGGTCGGGGATGAATTCCTGTATCCATTCATTGTGTATTCCGGGGGGTCTGATCCGAGATGTGGAACAGGCCATCCCGGATGCCATTGAACGGACGGGGTGCAGCCAGCTGCGGATTGTAGCTCATGTCGGCACCAATGATGCTTGCCGCCTAGGGTCGGAGGTTATCCTCTCGTCCTTTGGGCGACTTGCCATTGGCCGCAAGATTTCGGCTGAGCTATCCATCTGCAGCATTGTCGATAGGACTGACTGTGGACCTCTGGTTCAGAGCCGTGTTGAGGGGCTGAACCAGAGATTACGGCGCTTCTGTGATAGTCATGGCTGCAGATTCCTTGATCTTCGCCCTAGGGTTGAGTCTTGTAGGAATCCCTTGGATAGATCAGGGGTGCACTACACACGGGAATCGGCTACACGGGTGGCAGGGGCCGTGTGGAGTGCATTGGGGGGTTTTTTAGGCTGAGGGAAGATGACCCTGAGGAGGAAATTTAGTTGCGGACAGCCAAGATAAATTCAGCACCGCGTGTTAGGGGTAGCTTAAAAGAATCCCGAACATTAAAAGTTCTAGTAGTTAACTGCAGAAGTGTTTGTAATAAAAAGCCTGAACTCGAAAACGTTATTCGTAGTGTAGATGCTGATATCGTATTAGGCACAGAAAGTTGGTTAAAACCGGATATAAGTTCCGGCGAAATTTTTAATAGTAACATGAACATTTTCCGTAAGGATAGGTTGCATTCCCAAAGAGGTGGTGTATTTATAGCTGTTAGTAAGTACCTCCCATGTAGCGAAATAGATGTCCATACTGTCTGCGAAATCATATGGATCAAGCTCAACGTAGCTAGGACAAAACTTGTGATAGGCTCGTTCTATCGTCCACCCGACGCAAGCGTAAATATTGCCGAGGCCTTGAGAAATAATGTAAATAATATAGCACGGCAATTTCCGGACCATACAATAATGCTAGGAGGTGACTTTAACTTGCCTGATATCGACTGGACTAATTACGTTCACGTTACTGGGGGCAGGGATAAATCAGCTTGTGAAATCATTCTAGACCTCTTCTCAGATCACCATCTTGAACAGCTCGTAACTGAACCAACGCGATGCCTCAACGGTAATGAAAATATTTTAGATATAGTTGTTACAAATAGGCCCGAACTATTCAAGGATATTTCTACCACCGCAGGAATAAGTGATCACAAAGCTGTATTTGCTACAGTAAAACTTACAACCACGCGCAGAAAGAGAAAAGAGAGGATCGTTTACAGATTCGAAAAGGCTTCAAAAGAGTGTTTTAGAGCGTATTTGAGGCATAATTACCACACCTTCTTGGTAGCAGGAGGCACCGTTGAAGAGAGGTGGCATCGATTCCTACATATACTTGGGGAAGGTATGAACTTGCATATACCCCAACGGACAATCAGGAAAGAGAACGATTCCCCATGGTACACACGGGAGGTTAAAAGGTTACTCAAGAAGCAAAGGAAGATACATGCACGATCAAAAAGGACGATGCATCGGACTGATTTAGATAAGTTAGAGGAGATAAGGGGACGTGTTAAGAATGCGATGCGTGAGGCATTTAATAACTTTCGTGAAAATTCTCTCTCTAAGAGCCTCACTGAAAACCCTAAGAAATTTTGGTCGTATGTAAAAAAAGTTAGTTGTAGTTGAGAGGGTGCAGAGGAGAGCCGCTAGATTCGTGACTTGTTGTTACAGCCCTTATGAAAGCGTCACAGAATTGATACATAGATTGGGCTGGGATAGTTTGGAAGACAGGCGACGTAGCTTGCGTTCGAATTTATTGGAGAATATGCGAAATTTCGAGTGCAATGAAATACTTCTTCCGCCAACCTATTTAGGTCGCAATGACCGGAGGGATAAGATTAGAGAAATAAGATGCCGTACTGATACTTATATGTATTCCTTCTTTCCTCGCACTATTCGGGATTGGAATGGGCGGGTTTAGGATTGGTGCTTAGCACCCTCTGCCACCCACAATGTTTGTGATTTGCAGAGTATGGATGTAGATGTAGATGTAGATGTAGATTTCATATCTCGAGATGGAGAGATACCCAAATTTCTTTTTGTTTAGTATTTGTTTTTTTTGTTTTGTTTTTTTTTGTAACTGCTTTACGTCTCTTTTTAACATCGAGGTCTTTAGAGACGGGAAAGGATGGGGGGCAAGGATGGGGGCAAGGAATGGGAAGGAATTCGGCCATGGCCTTTTGAAGGAAGCATCCCAGCATTTGCCTGGAGTGATTTGAGGAAACCATGGAAAACCCAAATCTGGATGCCCGACGGGGATTCGAACCGCCGTCCTCCCAAATACGAGGCGAGAACGCTAACCGTTACACCGCCTCGCTCGGTTTAGTATTTGTGTAAGCATCTATGTTGCATTCAGTATTACACATCTTCCTGTTTAATTTTATCATAAACGGCAGAAGCCGGTGATTGGAGAAATTGTAAGATTTCTCGTTTTAGGATTTTTGATACGGAACCGTATCAGAGTGGGCGAAAAGGGGATTTTGGTAAGCGTTAACGATTTCCGTAACAATGCCACAAGACCTCCAGAAACCAATTAGGAAATACGGAAACCGTGGTTCGTTAGTCTTAGGCAGGATGTTAATCCGACTTTCAACTCTCGTACAATTTCCTGTGAAATTAGAAGTACGTCAGGACGCTTCCATGGTTTGGATTCCACGATAAACGTTAGTTCCCTTTAGTCATTAGTATTACGGCCTTAGGTTATGGTAACAGTGACAGAGGCTCATTCCCGGTAAATCGAAAAGCACTGCCTTGTGGTGGCTCGCGAAGTTTTACTATAAGAAATATACAATTATAGAAATTAAATAATAATCGTTAGAATTTTAATATTTAAACGCCACGAACTATTATCAATAACCATGTTTCTAATTTGTTGACAAAAAATAAATAGGTATATTTATGATAAGACTTAATTTTTAAATATTAAAATAAAATTGTTCAATTTGTTTAATAATATAAAAAAATTCTCATTCCAATTTCTTCCTGTTTTCTACACATCACTACACTCAAATTTTCAATACCACTTATTCTGACATGATAAATTCTTCTATTTAATGCTTGGTCTATTAAAGTTTTTACTCTCGATAAAGCAAAACTTTCTTTTTTCCAGTATCTACAACAACTTTATCTAATGTTAAATCTCGAGATTTATGAATTGTGATTGCAAAAGTTTACTGCAATGGAAATTATTTTAGTGAAGAAGTGATATTCCCTCTTTTACACAATTTAAATTTATGTGGAATCGGAACACAATCACTGTTTTCATAACTAGAATTAAAATAATTTTCAAAACAATTCGTTATTTCTCGTGGCCTTTGATCAGGCGGACTTAGATTTTCTTTATAAATAATATCTGCATCATAACCTAAAGATCAATTTTTCTAAATTAGAATTAACTTATCTTTAAATCCAATAGACAGAGTTGTAAATGGTTCCAATCAACGTAATAATTAAGCATTTGCTGATATTCCTGCAGAACCTTTATGAATAGCTGGAATATAAGCAACAGGTTGACGAAATTTTTTAGTTTTTGATGGTTAAATTCTTTTACAACTTTATTTGCTGCAAATAATGTAATGGCATCGTAATGGAAAAAATTGTAGACTACATGTCATTTATTTTTCATAGTGTTCAATAATACTCTCACCATTCCCTATAAGATCAAGTATAATTGGAAATATTTGTTGAGATTCATTTTGCTGCAATGATACTGATAACAAACAATATTTTTGAATACTGGATGTGAATAATAATTTTCCTTCTGAAAGAAATTCATTTCCTTGAATTTTAACATTGAAAAAGGTCTGGTAACTGCAATGTAAACTTCGCGGGTTCACTGTTGGATTTTGTGGGAAAAAGACGAGCTTTCTTTCACACTGTTTGATATCCCCGTAAAAATAATAAAAATCCACCAAATCGTTCATCTTGTCTTGAAGGAATAACTCTTCGTAATCGAAAATCAATTTTCCTCAAAAGACTGCATCCAATCATACTCTTTTCATCTATAAACAGACATTTACAATCATGGATTTATTCTTGAAATTGAGCAAATGAATTTAAACTGAGTCCTCTAAATACTTCATTTATTCCTATTAAAAGTTTGGGAAATATTGTTGAACCATTTATATTGACAGTAGCTGCGCCAGTTGGCGCAAGCAACAGATAAGATGAATCGAAAAGTAAAATACCAGTACCGGATTTCCCTTAAACAATATTTTTTTTAAATTGAGCGTTCCTCATACTTTTGTAGATAACTAATTTGTTGTTCAAATATATGATAAATAACACAAGGGAACAAAGATTTGCAAATATCTTAATAACGGAAGGAGGATTTACACAAGTGGTCGAGAAAAACACTAGGGGACAAAATATTTTGGATATATTTCTAATTAAGCCCGATGAAAACCTTTTGAGGTATCAAGTAACTGCAGGAATATGTGATCATGATACAGTTCTGATGGATATTAGAGGATTCAGTAAACCAGCAGCTAAAATTGAAGGGGGAAATAGGAACAAATATAAAAAGGTACAGGTTTCAAATTTGAAGAGATATTTCAGAGAACAATTCAGCAAATTGAAGGAAGGCTCAAGTACAGTAGAGTCAAGGTGGGAAGAGTTCAAAGAGATAAAAGAAAGCGGAAAGAAAAATTTATTCTAAGGTAGAAAATAAAGAGAAGTAGAGAACCTATGTACTATAACAGGGAAGTGAGGGAGTTTTAAAGAGGTTGGTAAGAAAAGAACATAACAGAGTTAAGAGACAGCAGGGTAGCAGGGAATATTTAAAACAACTAAACAAGGACGTAATAACAGCAAAGAAAATGGCTAAAAATGGGTTTATGAAGAGTATTGTCAGTGCAGGAGGACCATTGACTGATGCATCTAGAAATCTCTATGGCTATATCAGGAAACTGAGGGGAAGGGAGGGTGTAGAGACACTTATAGATAAGGATGGAGAAGAAGTTACTGACGATTTTAAAAAGGCAGAGATTTTAAGTAACTGGTTCAGTGAAAGCATTAAGGACAATGAATCAGAAACAGGAGGGTCTAATTCGGAAAACGAGCTTAATAACACAATTAGAAATGACGATAGTTAAAAAATTGTTTATTCATCCTGAGGAAATCATGAAGAAAGATGAAAAAACATAAAGGGGCTGGTGAAGATAATGTTACTACAGATATCTTAAAGACAGCCGGATGTGACATTGTACCTTATCTTGAAATATTATTTAAATTTAGTCTGGATACTTGCTGCTTACCACAGAACTGGAAAAGTGCAATAACAGTACCGGTACATAAAGGAGGGGTGATTACAGGCCAATCAGTTGGACATCAGTGGTAGGTAAGTTAATGGAAAGATTGATGTGCAACCACATCAGAAATATATGTGAGGAACGTAAATGGTTTTCAAGCAAGCAACATGGGTTCAGGCAAGGATATTCATGCGAATCTCAGTTGGTGGGATATATGGAAGATATTTCAGATGAAATGGACAAGGGAGGTCAAATTGATAGTGTAGCACTAGATCTGTCAAAGGCGTTTGACAGAGTAAGCCATAAAATGGTAGTAAATAAGGTAAAAACCATTGGAGTGGATGAGAAAATGATTTGCTGAAGACTTGAAATGTAAATATATTGGCATTACATTTGATATCAAGCTTAACTGGGCAGGACACATTGGACAGGTGGTAGGAAAAGGTTTCAAAGTTCTGCACTTGTTGGGGAGAGTGATGAGGGGATGTACGAGAGAGGTAAATGAATTGGGTTACAAAACTTTGGTCAGACCATTGCTCGAATATGGTAGTGTAGTATGTGACCCTCATTTTACGTATCAAATACAGGAGTTGGAGAGGGTGGAAAAAAGGGCTGCTAGATTTTTTTCTGGAAATTATCACAGAATGCAATCAGTGACGGATATGATAAAGGAGCTGGAATGGGATTCATTGCAAGACAGGAGGAGGATGAGGAGGGTCATGGGAGTGTACAGGGCATATACTGGCGATGAGACATGGAAAGATATTGCAATAGGTATGAAAAGTAGTGCATGGAAGGGAAAAGATGACCATGACCACAAGCTGGCACTCGATTTCAGGCACAAGGGTGTGGGGAGATTCTCTTTTTTAGGTAAGGGTGTCAGGGATTGGAATGAGTTACCAAGAGAAATGATGAATAATTTACCGAAAACTTTGAAAGAATTTAAAGATAAAATTTGTAGATGGCAAATGTAGGTGGGTGTGTAGGGAAATTGCCACCGGAGCCTGTGCTCCATTGAAATCAAATAATAATAATAATAGTTCTTGCTCTTCATTAGAAAAACAATATTCGTGGGTAAGTTATTTTGAGAATTCACATTTCTCTGATTTTCTGGAATTTTTGTTTATTATCAATAAAATTTTCTAATATGGTCAACATTTATTCCTTTGAAATATTATGCCTATTATATTTGATATCGATTTATCTTCTACCTAGATCTACTTCTCGTTGATTATTATTTGGTCCAGCGGCTACATTCATCCAGCTGTATGGTTGATTTACTTCTATTTGGTATATTTCATCCAAATCTTCTCCACCTTCTAAATTTTGTAGCATATAACCTAAACCATTATTCAAAATATCTTAATTTATAAACGCTGCTCATATATAAATTTCTAGATCCTATTTTCTGGATTTAGAACATTTAACTGTCACCAAGGAACATTTGACAAAACTTGTTGGATCAGATCTTTAACGAATACTTTAAAATATAACGGAGAAACAGTAAATACAATATTGGATATTCCAGGAGAAAGTGATGGATCGTGTGTTTTTCCTTAACCTAAAAAAGATTACAGAAACTCTATAGAAGATGGTGCTAAACGCATCTGGCAGATGGAAACACCTTACATGCATTGCATACATGCGTATAGCTTATAAAAAATAAGAAAAATTATTGCAATTTATTTTTTGTAAAAATAATAATTTATGACTGAATTATTATTTTCATTTTCGCTTCTTTCACCCTAATGATTATTTTCATCATCATCATTATTGTTACTATGGACTTATGGTTAAACGCAACTATCTTTGTTATCTTGGTACGCGAAGGAATTATTGCTCTGTTTCTAAGCTTTGTTTCGATATTCTTTGAATTTCAGAAATTTTTCGCTACAGTATTACACGAACATCTGTTATCCAAGATGCGAGTAACATCGTATGTTGTGAACCGCAAGGACTCACATAGTCTAGAAGATACGTCATCAACTCCGTAGGGAAGTGTAACTGGTACATTCTTTTCTTTACTTTTTAAAATAATCTTCAGGAAATCCGTGTGAAAAATAGGGATTGTTCGTGGATGATGCCGTTGTATACGAAAGATACGGACGTAGCCAAAATCTCCAAAGTGACGTCGATGCAATTGAAAGGCGGTACGCAGGATGGCCACTAATGCTGAATATCTTAGTATTAATCCAATGGCTCAATTTATCAGACAGCCAACTAAGTGAATTACTTGACAGTCGGATTGGCGAACTACCTGAGGAGAAGCCAAAGCATTCGAAAGGTAAACAGGCAGATATACAAGCAGAAATAATTTTTTAAAAAAATACTTGATTCATTCTCTGTAGCATTGATTAAAAGGAAGAATCTTAATAAGCTACAGAGACTGAATCAAGTTTGCGTCTGCATGTATGTCTGTCTGTTTGTCTGCAAGTGTAGATGAACGGGATTCACGCAAAAAAACATCTTGTCGGATTTTGATACGGTAACCTATGATCTTTCAGGTAAAATAGGATATGTTTTATTCTAATGATATCTAAAATTTGAGAAAATTAAAGAACTAAAGTCACTTTTACTCTGAATGCAACTCACGAAAAACTACTTGTGGCATTTTGATAGGGCTTCCATTATTACTAGAGCCCTTGGTCCCGCGGATGAAATAGTTGTGACTTTAAATTTTTAAAAAAAATGAAAAATTTAGGATAAATTTTCGTCGAACACGATTCGCTGAAAAAACAACCGGTTGGATTTTAATGGAATTTCGATTAATGTGTAGCCCATGGTTTCACGGGTAAAATAGTTTATGTTTCAATTTGATGTGACATCGTAAAGAGATAAATTTTTCGTGGAACGTTATTCACGAAAAAACTACTGGCCGGATTTCTTTGGTGTTTCCAATGATTCTTGGACTGTGGTGAGGAGGGAGTAATAGCGTATGTCTCGTATCAATGTGATTTCGGAAAACTGAGAAATTTACTAAATTAGAAGGTAGTATCTAGCATCGCCTCGATTTGGGAAATGGAAAAACCAAATCAGGATGGCCGCACTGGGATTCGAACCCACATCCTCCCCAAAGGAAAGCCAGAGTTATTACCTCTTACCCATCACGCTCAGTCCTATTAATCGAAATGTGTTAGAGTGCAGACTTTTATTTTCACTATGAGAAAGCACACGTTAACGCTTCGAAATTGGACGAATCTGGGGAATTTCAGGAACATAATGGAAATCAGGCCCCCCACTACTTTTATGTAGTATTACTCTAATTTACTCGTGTCTCTAAAATGGGCAGATAAACTAAGAGCTGCAAACACCAGTATAATAAAGACAATGTGACGAGCTAAAATTGAAATGCCAGTAATTTATAAAACTATTGCCACACAACGTAAGGGGCCATCCATAAATTACTTCACACCTTGAGGGGGGAAGGGGGTCAACAAAGTGTGACATCGTGTGACAAGTGGGGGGGGGGGACGTGTCATAAACTTTGTGACATCACATGCATAATTTGTATCACTTTTTGGCTCGTGGCGGAAGATGAAGATGATGTTAACACATCGAATGTTCCCAACACTACCGAAATCAAGAATGAAGTGACTATTATGCCAATATAAACAGTATCTAGGAATGGGTTCAAAATCCATGGACACATGATAACTCAATTTTGTATCATTAATTCGATTTTTATGTTGTTTTTTAATATTTTCTTAAATGTTTGATTTATTGTTGATATGATTTTTTAACTAGAAATACATAAATCATTTTGGAAATGCTGTTTTAATTTATAAATTTAAAATTTAAAAATATGTGACGTCACACCAGGGGAGAGGGGGGGGGGTCCCACAAATGTGACAACCTGTGACATGGGGTGAGGGAGGGGTCCAAAAATCATGAAATTCGTGTGACGTAATTTGTGGATGGCCCCTAACGGCACGTTTACTACGAAATCAGGCAATGATACAACCCTTTACCTTCATTTAGGTAAACCCTCAAAAAAATTATTTTTGTGAGCACAATGCATAATACAAATATTGACCCAGAAAACATAAAAAAAGACCTGAAATTACTGCATTACTAACTAAATGGCACTAAAATAGTCAGTGAAGAGTGGACGCATGGTTTTTTAAATAATATATTAGATTTATCTGGCGTACAATCATTAATATCTGACATAAAAATATCTTGTGCCACAATTTTAGTCTTCAACTTGTCAGCAGTTTTTTTTTTTTTTTTTAGCTCAGCGCTTCTAGGATTGGGAACAAGGAACAGGAAGGAATTAAAAAACGATCCCGGCATTCACCTGAAGTGATTTGATTTTAGAAAACTATTGGAGTGTCCCATCTGGTATGCCCCAGTACTTATTACTCTAATAGGTAACTTCATTAATTAATTAATAGATAATAAATTGTGCTTGTGGTTCTTAACCGAATTGCCATTCACATTAATGCAAGTTAAATATACTACATTATAAAAGGTCATATTGACTTTATTAACTTTGTTGAACCAAACAATTACTCTCATGAATAGGTGGTTGTTTTCCTCGCATGCAGTAGAATTTACAGTACTTAATTTTTTTTAAATGAGGAGCTTGTTACTCACTGTGTGGTGAGTGAGCAGGTGCCGGGTCAGCCGTAGCAGGTAGGCACGCTTCGTTCTAGCAGTGCGCCAGACGCGCTCGTAGCAACCTTCGAGTTCACTTCGTTTCATGGCGTGGCGTTACCTTGTCCATCTCCGATTTTTTTTTTTTTGTTTTCAGTCTTTCGACTGGTTTGATGCAATCTTCCATCCTTTCGTATCCTGTGCTAACCTCTTCATTTCTACATACCCCTTACAGCCCACGTCATCAATTATCTGTTTCATATATTCTAATCTCTGTCTTCCTCTACAGTTCTTACCTTCGACTGTTCCCTCCACTAACAAGTTAACCAATCCAGCATGTCTCAAAATATGACCTACCAGCCTGTCTCTTCCTCCTGTAAGCTTCTTCCACAAACTTCTTTTCTCACCCATCATTTCCAAAACTCGTTCATGTCTTACTTTGTCTGTCCACTTAATTTTCAGCATTCTTCTGTAACACCACATTTCAAATGCTTCAATTTTCTTTCTTTCCGGTATTCCTAAAGTCCACGTTTCGCTACCATAAAGAGCTGTGCTCCACACAAAGAGTTTCAAAAAGTTCTTTCTAATTCCTAGATCAATATTTGAAACTAAAAGGTTTCTCTTTTTCATGAAAGCTCTTTTTGCTAGTGCTATTCTGCTTTTGACATCATTCTTGCTTCGGCCGTCGGTTGTAATTTTACTTCCCAAGTAACAGAATTCGCTTACTTCTCCTATTGCATCCGATCCTATTTTTATATTTAATCTAGTATTGGTATCATTTCTGCTACATTTCATCACTTTTGTCTTGCTTTGATTTATATTCAGTCCAATAGGCCGCACATAATAACAAGCATCAACAATTTGTTAGAAACAAGTGCAATCTTTTCTATTGGACCACACATATCCCCATCACTAGCAACATTTTCCTGGTTTCTAATTGGCCTACACTTCCCATGCACAAGCAGTTTAACATTAAAAAATTTCTTTCCCTTTACTCGTTTATTTGTGCCAGTGACCTCTGTGAGGCGTTTGGCAGATACTTTACGACTGTGGTTTGAATGAGGTCTTTCATTCTTCCGAACTCACAATGACTTCACTGACAACACTGTGCCTATTGTTTTAAATGAGACCACACTACGCCAGGGCATCTCCATCATCCGAGAAATTAATAACAATGACATTACGAAACACTCGGGCAGTCTGCGCTTGGATACCAACCAGACCACATTACTCCCCCACCTGTCTACGAAAATGCAACCATCATCCTTTCTTATAATTAACTTAAAATCCGACAGGAGTAGCTTTCGATAAAGCTCTCCGGCAATCCTGATATGGATTTTCCATGGTTTTCCTAGATCACTCCACGCTAATGCTGGGATGGTTCCTCACAATAGCCCATGGGTGCCCCCTGCCATCTCCGGTATATCCCTTCCCAACTATTACCCTTTCGGATAGGTGCAATGCACCCTCCGCCACACACTTTTAGTGAATCGCGGAGTAATAGTAATAGTAAGTAAGGACAGTAAATATTTCTCGCGATAACGTCGTCAACCGCAAACCACACTAACTGTATAATCAAATCAAATTAACTTACTAAAGTTTATGTAAGCTATGGCAGGAAAACCATTGAGTCTAACCACTACTTCCATTGTTGCTGATAACATTAAGGTTTACTGAAAGATACATCTCACTTTGGACAACCTAATTCTGTATGGCCGAACGGAGATTTGACCTCGTGTCCTCCGAATGCCATACCAGAGCGTTACCGGGATCGGTGCTGTAAGCAAACTTCGTGCAGAGTGTTCTGGAAAAAGCGCAGTTCAACTGTAATTTAAACTTTAGAAAATGTTTCCGGAACTAAAGGTAAGCTTGGTTCTCAACCTTGGTTGGACACTCCCTATGGAGGTATCACAGATGGGGCGACCAATTCCTTTCTTCCATATCTAACCTAACCCGGTAATCCTATCACGTAAAGGGGGACTTCAGTTTAATGTGTAATTCGAACCATGAAAACTTAACATTACACAAGTGGTGAAGGTCCGTTTAAGGGCCTTTGAAAATCCCAGCCGAAGCATGGATTCGTCCCGGGGACTTTTCGATCTCCAGTCAGGCGCCTTAACCACCGAACTGGTCTACGAAGAAACTGTTAAAACTCGGCCATTACGCATTAACTCATATCTCAATCTGCTGTCCCATCACCATAACTTCTCTCTCTTCTAACATAGAAATTTTTAACTGAGCAAAGCTTTAGTTTTTAACAACCTCAACACGATTATAACATAAAATTTGGAAAATCGTGGGGGGTGAAAATAATTATGGTGGCTGGCTTGACTGGGGGTAGTGAAGAAAATATTTCCTTTATACAGTGTTCATGGGTATCAAATGAAGGCTGGCAACCAGCCGACTTTCAAACTAAATGGAACTTCCAATTCATTTCACGATTTGAGGAGCATTCGGGAGAACGCTGGTTCGAATCCCCGCCCGGGTATCCAGATATGGGTTTTCCATGGTTTCCCAAATCACTCCAGGCAAATGCCGGGATGCTTCCTTCAAAAGGCCATTCCCGAATTCCTTCCCATTCCTTGCCCCCCATCCTTTCCCGTCTCTAAAGACCTCGCTGTTAAGAGACGTTAAGCAGGGGGGAAAAAAACTGATTTGAGGAAGTGTTTTGCCAAACAATTAAAAAATAACCATTAAAAGTACGATTCCTCCATTATTTTCGAAACCACTGATCCGGAAATTGTTTTACAGCATTAGTCTGCTAAACGTTAAAAGAAAAATTTTAGTGTACTTTCTGGAATTTACAGTTTTCGCAAATAACTAACATACGATTTTAACAAATCTGATACTTCATCAGTTAATTTTTTCGATGGATACTTTCATGAATCAGATAATAAAGACCCCGTGAAAATACTAATTCCAAAATTTTCCAGTATCCACATTAATTTATATTCAATTGAAATACTTTGTTTCATTAATTTATATATACCAGTTTAATTAAATTTCGCCAAACTCTATTTAAAAATAACTTGTGTTTGAACTTTTTTTAAATTCCTTTTTTGTGAAATAAATTTAATACACATTCTGCGTATGGAACCCTCAGTGTGCGCACTTGACAATGTTAGTTTTTTCTTTACTGTTATTACAATTTCTAAACTGCTGCAAGGAGTAATTTTAAATTAAAAGACATCTTGCCCTACACTACTTTAAACTCAGAAGAAGTTAATTTGATAAACAAATTTTTTTTAACTTATTATTCTTTCTGCCTTATCGAATGCTGTTATGAGTTAAATAGTAAAATCTCACTTCTAACTATCAACAGAATTCATATCTCGTCTAGTTCGAATGACACTTATTACTGTTTTAGAGACGGTGGTTGAACATTTACTGCTCTGTCACATGTCGGAATAGAAGTCTTTAGCTGCAGTAAAATGGAACGATCATAATCCACATTAACAGTACTAAACGTTGAAATTTGACCATAAATAAGTGGGAATATGGAAATCTGTGAGAAAAAATGGTTGGGATTTGAAACAGAATCCCCTGCGAATTGATTCCAGTGACAGGCACTCCACTATTTCCCTCAATATGCGTTCTGAATGAATATGGAAAATTTATTTAGGGACACAGAATAAGATAAAATAAAATTTTGTACTGAAATTCGATGTGAGGAAATATATGGACTAACCGACACGGGGTATAAATTTAACTGTTTTCTCCGTTGCCAGCAAATAAGAAAGTGTCAAAGGTGAAACATCTCGTGCTTCAATTTCACGGAAGGTCTGCAATATAAGTTCAGAGAAGACAAAAGGATGACGTATTTCTTTCGAAGACACTCAAGCACAAGTGCCATAAATCCTTTCCGTGGCATAGCATGTTTATAGAGTGTGTCCAGTCTAGGGCGAAGGGTTTTATGAGAAGACAGTTATTTACTTTTGTTTTGTCGTCCAAAATAAACCACGAGAATAGGTGGGCTCTGCCGAGTGGTACAGTGGGAATGTTTGCGGGAAAAGTGGAAGGGTCCCGACCTCCAGCTGAAACGAAATAAGCAGGCGTCGCAAACGTGACTTTAACGACCGAAGCAGCACGTCGGAAAGACAACACAGCCAAATTCACTTTTGCTCCCCAAACAGTCAGGTTCCAGAAACTGCAAAAATAATATGAGCTGACTTCTTGCGGCCGGAAGTGCCTAATTTATGTGACGGGCAGAAATTGGACTTCTGGAGCGGCTCAACATCACAACAAGAGGGACAGTTCCGAACTCTTCTGTAGCTTACCGAGCGTGGTGGGTGAACGGTTAGCGTTCTGGCCTCGCATTCGGGAGGACGCGGGTTCGAATCCCCGTCCAGGCATCCAGATTTGGGTTTTCCATGGTTTCCCCAAATCACTCTAGGCGAATGCCGGGATGCTTCCTTCAAAAGGCCATGGCCGAATTACGTCCCGTTCGTTTCCACAATCCCATCCCGCCTCTAATGACCTCGTTGTCGACGAGGCGTAAAGCCCCAAAAAAAAAATCTGTATCTTCAGCAGCTAGGAGAACGAATTCCCTGAGGTGAATATCTAGATGGTTGTTTCAAAACATTATGTCCGATTTTCTTCCTACTTAAGGCTCTAATGTCCTCAACATCGACATTCCATAGAGTCCTAACAAAAAAAATGAGTGCATATTGATATGTATTTATTTCAAGTCCTCTTAAAGAACTTTGGCTTGTGTCTGTAATTCGGGCCCCAATATAGACAGCAGGTCCCCAGCAGCGTATGGGTTAGGGTTGTGGGTTCGCACCCAGGCGAAGGAAATGATGATCTTATGTTCGTCGTGCGTTTTCCTTGATGTGTTCATGACATTATCATGAGGTATAGCTATAAATATAATTGTTGATAGTGATAGAAATGTTTGTATGCAAAGTTGTAGCTACTTAAATGTGTGAAAAGGCTGTAGTGTACCCGTCTTCTAGGATTGTTGGCACCTGTTATTATTATTCTCCGTTTATTAAAATTTTGGATGTCATTCCCTTTCCAGAATTCTGCCTGGGTTCCATTCAAGAGGTACTTCCAAAAATTAACTTGCGGAATTCAACTTTTAAAATACAATTATTCTCATGGGAATTATAATCGTCAAAGGATATAACATTACTTTCAAGGCAATGCAACTTATATTTACTATTATAAAGAAAATCAAGCGAAGGTAATATGGATTATTCCAAAGCAAATACAAAAAAAATTAAATGTACCTATTATTCACATAAAAAACACTGATTAAAAGAAAATGCCATTGCAGACCGACAGTGTAAAACAAATCGGATCAACACTTGGTATGCTCAAATATTGAATTCCCATGGACTCATCCGACAGGATGAAGGATTTTTCAGGTGTCGGGTCGGAGGTCAGCCAGAGATATCAGAATCTTTACGAGTGACCCGACTACGTGGCTTAGCGCCAACTCATTCCAAGCTTAGTTTTCTACCACGAAAGTTCCGCTTGCTCTCCACAAACCAGATGCACCAATACCGGTGGAAGAAGGCGAGTTTGTCCAGGTTTACACATGAAAATATAAACAATTAGGCGTTTTAGTTCGTAACGAATAAACAATATGTTTTCAGTCACTCTTATGACACACACTCGCGCACATCATATCACTGTGTCAGCATCCATGTCGCACTCCCACCGACTGCTCCTCTGGGCCAAGCGGACGGACCAACTCACCGGTTCCGTTTTCAAACACCTGTACTTCTCTACAAAGGGTACCGCAGTCTTGCATACCGCATACGGTTGCACAGCGAAGGGGCTCTTCCGCTCGAACGACCAACTAAGAAAAGCTCTGTTCCACGCAACTTCGCAATAGTCTTACTAATAAAAAAACGAAGCGTCTGCGAGCGGACCGCTTAATTACCCCCACTGTTCGTTTTTACGAAGTTGCAGTTGCACACTTCGTAAACATCCATTCACTACATCACCCGTGTTATTAAGTCCTTACATAGTTTCATACTGAACATTATGATACTCTGTTACAAAATTAATTTAATCTGCAAATGTTGTTCATGTTATTTTAATAAAGGAAACTGGTGGCAACAAAATGTATTTAGAAAACCGTCTCACCTACTCACCGAAATTCAAAATTGAGTTTACTGAACTATCATTGGCCGCCAAAAGCTAAAAAGACCCCGATACACCAATCTCGCACTCAACAGAGGGTAACGGCTCACTCATCCATCATTCACACAACACTGTATTCACACATAAAATACATATGCATACAATAATACAACCAATCACAGATAACTACAACTAATAGTCATATACTTTTTTATATACTCATTAAAATCAAAATCCTAATCTAAAACTCAATTCCCCATATCTAATCTAATCATTATTAGACAAAATATGCTTTTGAATGTAAAGTAATTACAAACTTAAACATTTATTTATTTAAACAGCGTCATAATCTGCTCAAATTTTCGACTTCACCGTCCTTCAATTATCTTGTTTCCGTCTTATATAAGTATAAGGCTTATCACTACAAAAGCTTTAAAGCTATCTATATAAAGATGAATGTATGTATATTTGATTGTTTGTTTGTTCTTCATTCAAATACACAGATTTCATCCGATCTCGATGAAACTTTGCACACTTATCCTTTGAAACAAGGAGAAAAATACTGTCTACATTTGGTTGAAAAATTATCTGTATAAATAATATTAATAAATAATACATGTTGTCTTATAGTTTCGAAAAATTACTGAACGGCGATAGACAGGCGCGTTTGATATGGAGGTCACTATACCGTTTTTCCGTGTAGCGGTCAGGTAGATCAGTGGTTAAAGCACTTGCTCAGTAATGTTTCTGTCGTGGTACTCGGTTCGAATCTACGTGGAGGCAAAGATTTTTAAAAATTGTTTTGATCGTAAGAGTCACGCCTGGACCGTCGGTTATTCGGATTGAATGTTAAACTGCAGATATCACAGAATTTAGGGGTGCAATGCGAGGCAAATCGTAGGTAGTCTTGCAGTGCTGTAGGTGTACATTATTTACGTTGTGTTGATCCCTCAGGGGTGATTTTGCAGTCGGTGTGTGTGTGGTCTGCAGTAATCTACATATATAAAGATGAATGTATGTATGTTTGTTTGATTGTATGTTTGTATGTTTATTTGTTGGTTTGTTTGTTCATTTGTTGGTTTGTTTGTTCTTCATACAAAACCACAGTTATCATCCAATTTCGATGAAACTTTGCATACTTATCCTTTGAAACAAGGAGAAAAATTCTGTCTACATTTGGTTGAAAAATTATCTGTATAATTAATACGTGTTGTATTATAATTTCGAAACATACCGAACGGCGATAGACAGACGCGTTGAATGTCTAGGTCTCTGTATTGGCTTTCGATACAGCGGTCGGGTAGCTCAGTGGTTAAAGCGCTTGCTTGCTGATGTTTGGATCGTGGTCTCCGGTTCAAATCTCCGTGGAGGCAAATATTTAAAAAAAATTGTTTTTGATTGTAAGTGGACCGTCGGTTATTCGGATTGAATGTTAAAGTGTACATATCACAAATTTAGGGGTGCAATGCTAGGAAAATCGTAGGTAGTCTTGCAATGCTGTAGTTGTACACTTTTTTACGTTATATTGATCCTTCAGGGGTGATTTGCAGTCAGTGTGTGTGTGATCTGCAGTAATAATACTATAAGTGCGGAAGTACGTCTCTGTCTTTTTGTTACGTTTTGATGACTAAATGCCTATACCGATATTGACGGAATTTGACAAGAAAATCTGTAGGGAGGGCACAGGACATTTTTTTCCGGTATGATTAACAGTTGTAGTCACGAAATTTTGAGAACTTATCGAATGGTGACAGAGAAACGTATGTGTGTGTTAGTCTATAATGTTGCGTCGATTGCTCAAGCTGTGCTTCTCGCGCATTATGTTAGTGTATAATTTGTTAATAAATTTTGTTTAGAGAAAAAACGTATTATTTAGTATATATGACGATTTTATCTGGCCTATTACTTTGTGTCTGCTTAAATGTTTCTGGCACCAGTTTATTTTCCTTCTATTTTGACATGCCTTTCGGTCGTAAACTGGCCTAAGGTGTAGCTCTAGCAGCGCACGAGCATCTTAAGTTATTAGAACCCAAGAATCGGATGCTCATGCTGAAGAAAGAAGAAAAGACCAAGCTGAAATAAAGTTTCCCTTCGTTAATCCCCCCTCCCCACATCACCTCACCTACGTTTGTTTTTCTGTTTTTAAATATGTTGGAAATTGATTCTCTTCAAGAGACAGGTTCCACGGTAGAATGATATGGTGATGGCTATCCTGTCATATTATGCCGACTTGGTGTTGTTTGGGACCAATCGTTTGTTACCAACAAATTTCTATATTCAATTCTGGTAAAGAAATTCTTAATCCACGCATACGAAGTCGCGGGTATCAGCTAGTATTATATATTTCCATGGTGAATATTCAGCTTACGAGAACATTTTAATACATCCCTTTTTTCCATTCCATGTAAATCATTATCTAACCACCTAATTTTTTTACCTATAAATGATGATTCATATTACTATCTTCAGCATTATTGTTCAACTTAATATAATTAATTTTCAAATGAATGTGAACAAAATACACGACCTTCATCTTTTGTAATCGTTTTAAGATCAAGTTACATCACTCCCTATAACCTTTCATGCTCCTTGCGTTATAGCGGCCTAACTCCTGATCTGCATCCGATTATATGTAGGAATTAGTCCTGACAAAATCTTTTACCACGTATGGTCCTCTGCATACGCAAAAGAACTTGGATATTAACTTTTTATCTGCGTGTGACGTTCGCAAGTTTTTGATGAGAACTTTCTGCCCAGTTTGGTACGACTGCTTTTGTTGGTAGTCTGCCTTTTGCTTTCTACTCTTTGCCTTTTCCACTGTAAATTCCCGGGAAATGCGTTCCGTTTGTTCAAAGTCTTCCTCCACATCTTTCAGGGGGTGCCTCGTGAGTTCTTCCGCTGCGGTGCGAATCTTCTTACGGAATTGTAATTCGCTTGGCCTGAACCCCGTTCTACAATTCACGACGACGTTAAAATATCTTTCGATTTGACCTACATACTTCACCCATGACTGGGGCCGGTCTTTAATCCATAAACGAAAATATACGCTCAACTGGCATATGTTTCGCTCAGCTGGGTTACTTTCTGGAGATTTAATAGAGCTCCTAATCTCCTTTATTCCTTCCACTTTCAACGTTTCCTCCCATTTTGGACTAGTAAATACGACTCCATGGTCCGACAGAACTGTCGCTGGTTTTCCGCAAATTGGGATATACTTTATAAAAACTTCTCGGGTTTCAAGCCGCGTCAGAATTGAGCCATCTGGCGACGTTTCGGAAGCTTGCACTGCTTCCATTGTCAAGCCCCCGCTTAACATTACTGAAGTCTGTCGCACGGTAGTCTATTATATAGCGCCAGCAGCCGGGAACGGAGTGGAAAGCGCGTGGAGGGGCGGTCTAGTTAGGCCCTGCATGCTTGGTGACGTCACGATCGGATCACTCGTATGCCCTAATATGGCTCGATTCCGTCTCGTTTGTAATAATCCAAATGCTGGCTTCCAAGCTTGGCTTAAATTGAGGCATTGATCACGATTAATAACATTGTTGCTAAGCCTAATCTCAATAGCCTCCTTCACAACACTGTGCCAAAAGTTATTTGCGTAACAAAGGCGTGTCGTTTTGTCGAAGCACGGCTCCTGTCCGTTGTCAATGGCGTGTTTGGCTAAGGCAGATTTTTATTTTTGTCCAAGTGTAAAATATCTGATGTGTTCTTTTCGTCTTTCATTAATTGTTCTTAAGGTTTGCCCTATATAAGAAGTGCCGCATTCACATGGAATTTTGTACACTCCAGGAGCCCGAAGATTGAGACTATCTTTCGGAGTTCGCAACAGCTGTCCAATTTTTGGTGGAGGTCGAAAAATCGAACGGATGCCCTGTTTGTTGAGTAACCTTGCTATTTTTGATGTTACTGCTCCTCAGAAAGGTAGAAAGACACGCGGCTTGTCTTGATCTCTGTCATCTGTCTTGATAATGTTGTGTCTGGGATATACTTCTTCAGCACGAGGTGGAGGTGCGACACAGGGTAGAGCTTCACATCATTTATAAACGCGTCTACCGTAAAAAAATTGTGCCGGCGGGCAAATTATCCTTTCGGCAGTGGGACAAAATGATCAACACATACTAATTGCCGCAGGCCCTCCGTTGGTACTCCCCACCACTTCGTTGACTTCCATGTTTGATGCGTTGGGAGAAGTTGCAGCTACATGCGTACCGTGCCGCCTCCCGACGTAATGCTGCCAGGTGCCAGTCTTGCATGACCATTCTATGAAACCTCTCAGTTCCAGGATGACCATAGTACTCTTGATATAGGCGCGCAACCCGTTGCAACATCGTCTTAGGCACCCATTCCTTCCACTCCTCGCCCACGCTCGAGCGTCGAAAGCATACGTTACCGACGATGGTACACAATATCTCGTTCGTACGTTCTCGCCACCTGTTCCAAAAGTTTTCTCACATCAGCAATATCTGTTTGCGCCTTTTGTTCCTTGATTATACATTCCCTTAGGTACTTGGCTCCCGTTTCATCCTGGAAACGCAAAGCGGCAACGAGTACTTCCAGCGGATGCAACATCGGCTCCTCGCCAGTTTTTCCATCCCTGATATTTTGACTTAACCAGTCTGCGACGACACTGTGCGAAGGTCAAACTGTTGAATAATCATCGTCCATCTGGCTATTCGACCACTCAAAAAATCTCGTATTCCGCAGGAACATGAGGGCCTGATGACCTGTGCTGAGGAACGTTACAGAGCCCAGTATATACGCTTTAAATTTTGTAACGTCGAAGTAATGCACGTGAAGGCCTACTAGCGGTTGCCACGATCTTATAATTTCCGTCGTCATCTCTTTTCTGAAGACATGCACCCAGTCCGATGTAACTGTCATCACATTGCAGAAAGAATGGTTTGGAAAAGTCTGGGTGCGCTAAACACACGTGTTCCATAAATGCCTCTTTAATATATTGGAAAGCTTGCTCGTGTACTTCGGCCCATTCCCAACGTTTGTTATTCTTCAACAACCTGTATATAGGGTGGAGTATTTAGGTGAAGTTGGGGATGTTCCCGCGATAATAAGCGCACATCCCAAGAAATCTGCGCAATTCCTTGATCCTTGTGGGATGCGTAATGTCCATTATCTTCCGCACCTTTTCCGTGGAGGACGACACACTTTCGGGACGTACGGTATACCCCAAGTAGTTCACTTGCTGCACGCATAATGTTGCCTTGATTGGTTTTAGCGTCGCACCGTACACTTTTAGCACAGCGAACAGTATTTCCAAATTTACGATATATTGTTCAAAGGATTCTGATGCGACAAAGATATCGTCAATATATACCACACAAAAATCTTTGATTTCTTGAAACAGTATGCCATTGATAGCACGAACGAATGCGCTGGACAGTTGTTTAGACCAAGGGGCGCACCTCGGAAAATATACTGCTTTCTCTCGAAACTAAATACCATATGTGGCATATATTCAGGTGCCAGATCAATCTGGTTAAAGCCAGCCATTAGGTCAAGGATCGTCAACCATCTCTTGTCGTGAAAACGGGACAAAATCAGGTATGTTTTCTGGCCTCTCTCCATCCACTTCTGTACGTGCATTTAGCGTCCTCGTATCTAAACACAACTGCAATGACCCATCCTTCCTCCTAATCAAAGTTATTGGATTATGGTGTGATGAGGGACATGGTTCAGTGATCCCTTGGCTTTCCAAGGCTTTCACAGCCTCACGGGCCACAGCATGCACTTTCTGGGGCACCGAATATGTTTGACCCCTTACCGACGTTTGGACATTTACTTTAAAACTATGAATTGCACCCTTAATATTTTCGAGCCTATATGATACTGATAGGTTTTCAAGTATCAGACCTTTCAACTGTGACCTCTGTGACCCACTTAACTTTTCGTTGGCGCCAACACCAGCGCACAGAGTGTGCCAGATATCATCCCTCTCATCCAACATAGCACAGATATATGACGTAGGCAGTTCGAAGAAATAATTCTGGTTTTAGAAAGTCTCGTCACAAGTAATGTGAGCTGTGCTGACGAGGCGTTAGATTTCTCTCGTGCTATCTCACGAAACTTCGTCATATACCAGGTTTCGTATTGTGTGTGTGCGCCAATCGATCACGACTTTGTATTCTTCCAAAATAACGGCTCCTAGTATCATGTCTATTTTTAGTACATTAATTATTAATGTAATCACATATATAACTTCATCAGATATGGCAACAATGTTTGTTTGCTGACCGATCTCTCTCGACCACCAAACGCCGGGGTGAGCCATATTCTCGGCACGGGGATAATATCAAGATCTCGTTGCACCGCTTGTAATCTGTGCAGCAGCGATTCTGAAACCAGCATCAACCAATGCCAAAAAATCTGCACCGTATATGTTCACATCTATGAGGAGACATCTAGCTGTCATATTATTCGACTCGCCTCCATCAATTTTCTCGTCATCTGAAATGGTATTCGGGTCATTTCCTTTCCAGAACATTAACTCCCCAATCAAGTTTCGCAGCTCTCCCGCGACGGCATCCCCTACATACCCTCATTCCGATACGACAGTTTTAAGGATCTTTGTTGTGCCAATTTTTGTTCCTCGGAATCCGCCCCCTTTTCTCTTCGTTTGTTTTTGAAACTAAAGAAATAGCAATGCAGTCGATGGATGCTTCGGTAATCTGCTGTTTTTCCGCCGGCTTCCCTTTCCATTGCGGTCGTCCGTTATGACCCTTTTCTCAATTTCCTCGATTAGCTTCCCATTTACGACCATTAAATGCCCTTGTCTTTGAGGATTACCTGCAGGATATTGTGATGGCTGCCACGGGATGGAGTGGTTGGCTCTTCGGACGCCCCTAACCGATCGACATAGGGCAATATATCCAAAAAAATATTTAGAGTGGCAACATTGACTGGATTAAGCTGGTATTGTATTTCCAGCGAAAATCGAGTACTAATGCCAGAAACTATCTCTACCTCCCTCATCGGTGGTTCCAGGTAACGGGCAGCTGTAATGAGCTTGGCCGCGAAGTCGTACTTGGATTCACCGTAACTTTAATTGTATGTTCCACGGCAGACACGTACTCCGTGGACCAGTACATTCGTAAAAACAGCCGCTTGAATTAATCATACGTTACAACTTGACGACATTCAAAATCCAACCAAACCTACTGCTCCTCGTATAGCAATTATCGGACAAGCATTAATTTCAAATCATCCGGAATGCGCTTTGTATAAAAATAATTTCCCACGTCTTGGAGGAAATCACGGTGGTTGGTGCCATTTTTTACTTCAAACCTGGGCAACGGTATTTCTACATTCCTAACCACAGAACCAACATAAGGTGTCATGTGGTCACATTGTCCCTTCACAGAATCTTAATGGCCGCAATTTTCTTTTCAGTGCTTTTATATTTTCGGAGCATTTCCGCTTGAAACGCATTCTGTGCTTCGCGAATTTCAGAACTCACTTTTCGCATCCTTTCTACCTACTCATCAATTTCCTACAACTTCTTCTCAACTGATTTAAATTTCCTTTTAGTATCCCGTCACCCATCTCAATATCTTTAGACTGTGATTTCCACCCGATCACTATTTCTGTATCCAATTTTGAATTTTCAACTTCTGCCATGTTCATTCTGGAGCTTAGCTCGTCATGCGCGACCTTTAATTTGTCAGTTTGCACTGTCGCCTACATGTCATTAAATGCACCTACTTCATTAGTGATGGACATCTGCATATCAGAAAATTTTCCGTCCATCCTGGCGCGTACATCACACATCGATCTATCTGTTATTGCATTTAAAGCGTCTTGATTGTCAGTAGACTTGCGCATAATAGTTCGCGAAGGGGAGCGCTCAGTTTAGTTCGCAGCTCCCTCGCGAACTAGTTCGCTCTTTAGGTTCGTTAGTTCGCGTCTCGAATTCAGACAAACAGATCGTTCGCTCGCCTTGCTACCGCTACTGCACGCGCTATTTTGTTTGTTAAGTCAGTTTTATTAGGACATTATCATTTTTTTGTCGTTTCTAAATGGAATTTAATATGACCTTCTTAACAAAAGTTATTGCTTAATAATAGCCCTTTCAAATTACATTAGCACCAACAGTTGGCGCCCATAAACCAAAGTGCTCATTGTCCTTTACACAAATGGGTAAATTGAATAATTGTGCTGTTTTTACTATTTACTTTACATGCATTCTTAGAATATTAATTTTTTAAATGTATTTGTTTATTAGTTCATGGAAGAAATATTACTTATAAAAGGCGCTAATGATCCTGCCGTCGACGCGCCCTTAAAACCCAACAACAACAACAACAACAACAACAACAGCAACAAAAACACAACATTACTTATAAAATATTATAAACGCGTTTATTTTGATGAATTAAAATACCCGTTTATAAGTTAAAGTTTTGGAAATCATGGACAAAATATAATTCTACTATTTGCTACAACTTAAGTACTATATGACAGAAATAGTATTACCTATATTATTAAGAAAAATAACATTAATACTTCCAATGTGATATCTAATAATTAAACATATAAAAATAACAGTGACCCTTGAATGAGAAAGTGGTAGCAATAACGAAAGTGCGGAAATTTCCAGTGAATTGGAAGTCATTGAGCTACTATTTTATTAGTGAAGAGGAGAATAATCCAACACACATTCACAATTTTTTGGCAACGAATGAAACTGATGAAGAGACAAAAGTTAAAATCTTTTTGAATTTCGCAAGTCATTTCTTTCATCACTTTCACAAAGCTGTTAACCAACAGACTGAGATAAGTATTATATTATGTCAGCTTTAAAATCAGCGCTAGAAAAATGTAAAAGATACTGTTTCTTTGGTTAAGAAAACAAGAAAAAGCCTTTAGAAACCAAATTCTTCACAGAAAGTGATAATATAAAAAAATAATGCTCTAGTATTCGTTGATAAATGTCTGGAGTATCTAGTAAATAGTTAGATTTTAATGAAAGCAATTGGCTATACAAAATCCAAAAATTAAATTCAAATCACAGGGTTTCATTTGATGACTGTGAGACTTTATTAGAGGTTATAAATTTGCGAGAAAAAATGAATATCAAAGTGAACAAACGTTACTCTGAAATAACAATATTATACGAAATCCAGGTAAAAGTAAGAGAATTATTTCATGAATAAAAAATGAGCTTTTTCTCGAAATTAATTTTACAACTGAAAGCGATAAAGCATATGATAATTTTACTGTAGACAAAAAAGAATTAAAGATGAAAGAAGTGCAAAAAATATAGCTTAAAAAATGAAATAGTAAAAACATACCTTTTATCATTTTCTACTCTTTCGTAAAATATTATATTTTTGAAGTGTAGCATATTTTTATACTACCGAAAAAATATTGGAAAACCTAGCGGCGAATGGTGCTAGTTCGCGAACGGTAGCGCTCAATTTAGTTCGCGAACGGTAGCGCTCAATTTAGTTCGCGAACGGTATCGCTCAGTTTAGTTCGTGAACGGTACCGCTCTATATAGTTCGCGAACGGTTTTTTTTTTTTTTTTTTTTTTTTTTTTTGTCGTCAGTCTTTCGACTGGTTTGATGCAATCCTCCATCCTTTCCTATCCTGTGCTAACCTCTTTATTTCTACATACCCCTTACAGCCCACGTCCTCAATTATCTGTTTCATATATTCTAATCTCTGTCTTCCTCTACAGTTCTTACCTTTGACTGTTCCCTCCACTAACATGTTAACCAATCCAGCATGTCTCAAAATATGACCTACCAGCCTGTCTCTTCCTCCTGTAAGCTTCTTCCACAAACTTCTTTTCTCACCCATCATTTCCAAAACTCGTTCATTTCTTACTTTGTCTGTCCACTTAATTTTCAGCATTCTTCTGTAACACCACATTTCAAATGCTTCAATTTTCTTTCTTTCCGGTATTCCTAAAGTCCACGTTTCGGTACCATAAAGAGCTGTGCTCCACACAAAGAGTTTCAAAAAGTTCTTTCTAATTCCTAGATCAATATTTGAAACTAAAAGGTTTCTCTTTTTCATGAAAGCTCTTTTTGCTAGTGCTATTCTGCTTTTGACATCATTCTTGCTTCGGCCATCGATTGTAATTTTACTTCCCAAGTAACAGAATTCGCTTACTTCTCCTATTGCATCCGATCCTATTTTTATATTTAATCTAGTATTGGTATCATTTCTGCTACATTTCATCACTTTTGTCTTGCTTTGATTTATATTCAGTCCAAAATCTTCCTTCAGTATTTCGTTCATGCCATTCAGTAACTTCTCAATATCCTCAGCCCTCTCTGCTAACAAGACAATGTCATCAGCAAAATCGTAGCATACTGATTTTTTCTCCATGAAAACTTATGCCACATGGAAATTTTTCTTTGACTTTCTTCATTGCTGCCTCTACATACAAGTTGAATATTAACGGGGATAGACTACAACCTTGTCTCACACCCTTTTTAATCTGATGCATGTCTCTCGTGATTCTCTACTTTTATTACCGCCACTTGATTCTTATATAGTTTATAGAGTATTCTTCTATCTCGATACTTTAGACCTGACTTCTTTAAAATTTTGAACATCTTGTCCCACCTAACATTATCAAACGCTTTTTCTAAATCAACAAATGCCATAAAAGTATCTTTGTTTTTCTTGATCCGCCCTTCAAGTATTAATCTTAAAGACAGAATTGCTTCCCTTGTACCGCGATTTTTCCTAAACCCAAACTGATCTTCACCTACTATCTCTTCTACTACCCTTTCCATCCTTCTGTATATTATTCTGGTCAGTAATTTTGAAGCATGTGATGTTAGACTAATGGTGCGATAATTCTCACATTTGTCGGCTTGTGCTTTCTTTGGAAGTGTGAAGATGATATTTTTATTAAAATCAGTTGGAATTTCTCCTGTTTCATAACTTTTTGATATCAGCTTGAATAATCTTTCGATTCCTTCCTCTCCTAGGGATTTAAGAAGTTCTGCAGGGATCTCATCAATTCCAACTGCCTTATTTGCTTTTAAGTCATTCAGAGCTTTATTAAATTCTGTCCTCAAAACAGGATCCCCTAAGTCATCAATGTCGAACATCATCTTCCTTTTCCATTACACTATTGTTCAAGTCGTCCCCATCATACAGTTTCTCAATGTATTCTTTCCATCGGTTAGCTCTATCTTCTGAGCTTAAAAGAGGTTTCCCATCGGCAGCTTTAATGTTCATACCTCTTTTCTTCATTTCTCCAAAATTCTGTTTGATCTTTCTGTAGGCAACATCTACTTTACCTACGACCATTTCCTTTTCTACTTCTTCACACTTTTCTTGTAGCCATTTTTCTTTTGCTATTTTGCATTTCCTATTTATTTGATTTCTAAATTGCCTGTACTGCTCTCTTCCTGCTTCATCCTGAGCATTTTTGTACCTTCTCCTCTGATCCATCAGCTCCAAAATTTCTTCTGTGATCCAAGGTTTTCGGGCAGATTGTTCCCTAAAGCCTAATGTTTCTTTACCAGCTTTCATTATTTCGGTCTTTAATGCATTCCATTCGTCCTCGGTTGAGCTCCTTTCAGAGATACTTCTTAGACCCAAGTCTACTATTTAATGCAAATTTTTCTCTAGTGCTAGATTGTTTCAGTTTATTCACTTCCAGTCTGTTCTGCTTATACTGCTTCCTTATTCGCTTAAATTTCAGCCTGCACTCCATTATATCAAATTATGGTCAGAGTCTATGTCTGCTCCTGGGTACGCTTTACAATCTAGAACTTGATTCCTGAATCTCTGTTTGACCATGATATAATCTAGCTGATATCTGCCTGTATCCCCAGGACGTTTCCACGTGTAAATTCTTCTTGCATGGTTCTTAAACAGTGTGTTTGCCACTACTAGCTTATATCTTTCACAAAATTCTAGCAACCTGCTTCCTCGTTCATTTCTTTCTCCTAGACCAAAACTTCCTACAGTATTCCCATCTTTTCCTTCTCCCACTATTGCATTCCAATCACCCATGACTATTAGATTTTCCTCCCCTTCACATATTGAATTAATTCTTCAATTTCAGCGTATATTTTTTCTATTTCTTCGTCATCTTCCTGTGATGTTGGCATATACACTTGTACTAATGTGGTTGGGACGGGCCTTAGTTTCTAACCTCATCAAAATAATCCTGTCACTAAACTGTTCATAATAACTCACCCGTTTCCCTACTTTCTTGTTCATTACAAATCCTACACCAGTGACTCCATTGATAGCATGTGTGCTAATTATCCTGTGTTCCCCAGACCAGAAATCCTGTGCGTTCTTCCATTTAATCTCACTAATCCCAACAACATCTAACTTAAGTTGTTCCATCTCCCTTTTTAAGTTTTCTAACCTACCTGCCCTATTCAGACTTCTAACATTCCACGCTCCGACTCGTAGAATGTTTCTATCCATTCTGATGACTCCTCCCTGAGCAGTCCCCACCCGGAGATCCGATTGGGGGACTATTTACCTCCGGAATATTTTACCCAGGAAGAAGCCATCATGATATATGTAATTTGAGAGGATTACATGTCCTCGGGATACCCTTTGGGTCTTTAATGCAGTGGTTTCCCGTTGCCTTCTGCATCCCCATGCCGTTGATCATTTCTGATTCATCCGCCTTTAGGGGCCGTTTCCAACCCCAAGGGCAAGAGGGTGCCCTGATCGCGAACGGTACCGCTCTCTATAGTTCGCGACCGGGAGCGCTCTGTTTAGTTCGCGAACGGTACCGCTCTCTTTAGTTCGCGACCGGGAGCGCTCTGTTTAGTTCGCGAACTAGGTCCTCCAAGACAGCTCGCTCGCTCGCTTTGCTAGCGCTACTGCACGCGCTCTCTTGTTTGTTATGGTAGTTGTGGTTATCGATGGTTGTCTTTTGATTGTTAATGGGATCAAAGTGTATTTTATTTTCACATTCCACGTTAAATTTCTGTTTGTGACTTCTGCAATAATTATTAATGTTGAACAATTTATTTTTCTTTTATTTTTATATCTGTGTCTTCAGTGAAATGTGTCCACAAGGAACTGTGTTTCCTTTTAGATAATAAACTAAAACAAAAGTTGGTCTTCGGGAAAGGATCGAACGAACTAAGGAGTGAGAGATCTGGGAACTAGTTCGCGTAGTTCGCCTGTGGAGCGCTCTTCCGAACTAGTTCGTTCGCGAACTACACAAGACTAATTGTCAGCAATTATTTTGAATTCCATCTTGACAGAACTTAGTTCAGCATTAGTGTTTCTAATCCGAGCTGAAATTCGCGCAAGAAGCGTCATTATGTCTGCGTTTGTATTATGTATTTGTGTATTGCTTTTAGCATTGATACGGAGAGTTTTTGTATTTCTACAATCATTTTTTATCTAATTATGGCCTTAGCCGTCCGGCTATTTTAGACATCATCGTGTATTGCGTGACCCTTGCTTTTTATATTCTGTTTTTCGTCTTTATTACATATGTGTATAATGTTTTTATTGCTTTGAAGTTGGTATGGAGTAGAATGTAGTATATGTCTTCCACGTCCTCACAGTGTTGGCACATTGGATTGTCTGCTCTATGTCGTAGGGTGCGTGCCCTGTTCTCAGTCTGCTTATTACTGTTATCTCGCTTCTGTTTATTTTTAGGAGGGTGCAGTTTCCCTGCTGTGGGTATGTATTTGTCGCCATACCTTCCACCGTGTGTTTAACAATTGTAGAGATAGCTGCTTTATGATCTCAGTATTTTGATCCTTCTTCTTGATCACTTCTGCTATAAGGTCTAAATACACATGTTGCTCCAGTTCCATCCTTGGACACGGTTTACTATACATGTCGTTGATCACTGTGGTTGTTGTGTTCCATTGGGTAGTTGTTTCCATATATTTTTTTAGATTTTCCTCTTGTATATTTCGTGAGTTTTCGCTGTGTATTCGTGCATTAATGCGCGCACTTTTCTCTCCGGTGCATGACTGCTGTTGGTCCTTAATCTTAACCAGAATTTTAGGTCCAAGTTCTTCCTTCTTAATTGGGGGGAGGGGGGGTGGCGCAGCCGTTTCCACTTCCATTACCATGACTGGTGTGATTCTTCGAAAGTTACCGACTATCCTCAAGGCGGCAGAATGTATGGTGTCCAGTTTTTTTAAGTGTAGTCCTTGATGCATTATCATATAGAAACGCGCCATATTCAATTCTGCTTCATATTAAGGTGTAATATACCCTGCGGAGCGTCGGTGCTCCGTTCCTCAGCTTGGTGTGTTTGTAGCGCCGCTAGTCTTGTTTCTTCTATTTGCCTTCTCGAGGATAGCTTTGTGACCAGCCACATACCTAAGAACATGATTTTCCTAACTACTTCACTAGCGTTCCATCAATGCTGAATTTAAAATCCCCATTTAGGAACTGCCTATGAGTGAAGATACCTACTTTGCTTTTCTAGAAAAATAGGTCCATCCCTCTATTCTTCGAGATGTTTTGTGTGTATTTCACTTGTTCTTCGAGGAAGGTTCTGGCCTTTTCTTTGTTTGGTGGGTCACATATACTAAAAAGTATTGTACGAATGATGTTAGTTTTCTCAACATGTTGAACATCTTTTTAGTATAAATGTTGAAAAATTTGGGTAGTTCCTAATATACACGTCGTATAAGTCTCTCTTCCTCTGCTGTGTGTAGTATATTTACTCTATGCTCCACGAATGTAGTGCACCACTTAGCGATTTCTCTTGGCAAGGTTACGCTGTCCATGGCTTCTTGGAGGATGTTAATTTTGACGCTATTATATGAGTCTTTAATGTCAAAGAAGTCGGCGAGCAGGTAATTCCCCTTAACATAGCTTAACTGTATGTCAGTGATTAATGTGCTTGTGTTGCATAAGTTGCCATAGTCATTTTGGAATCCCATTGTTCTGCTGTCTGGTTCCTGTGATGCTAGATGAACCAGGGGGTCCTTTAGTATTTCCCAAGTTGATTTGTGTCTTACGTTTGCTGATGCTATAGATACGAGTATTTCTGGCAACGATCTTCTTGGTAAGGCGTTCCTGTTCTTGTCCAGATTCGTTATTGAGCGTGGTTGCAGCTGTGATGTCTTCCACTTGCTGGTCTTTTCGTCTGTCATGCCACACTGGGTCCCTCCAAGATACTTCCTGTAGGGGACCTGGTTGAGTGTTTCCGACCATTCCACTTCGGTAACATTTACCCTTCATGGCTTGTTTAATTTTAAATTTACTTATGGCTTTACGCTTCGTCGACGTGGAGGTCATTAGAGGCGGGATGGGTTCTGTGGACAAGGAACGGGAAGGAATTCGGCCATGGCCTTTTGAAGGAATCATCCCGGCATTCGCCTAGAGTGATCTGGGGAAACCATGGAAAACCCAAATCTGGATTTCCGGAAGGGGATTCGAACTGGCGTCCTCTCGAATGCGAGGCCAGAACGTTGACCGCTACCCACCACCCTCGGTGTCTATTGCTAGGACTTCTATTTCGGTTGTTGATATCACCATACTTCTGATGGAGCCGTTTATCCCCTTTCTGATCACGCCTCCACATCCGTCTTCCCTGTCCTTCCTGTAGATGTTGTATAGATAGTGTTTTAGATTGTGTGCTTGGCTTAGCCAGGTTTCCTTGATGAGTACCACGTCCACTTTGAGTTCTTCAAGTGTTCCTTTAGGCTTCTAGTACTAAACTGTAAAATATTTACTCGTATTTGCCTTCCCCTAGCCACTTTTAACTGTGGGACTAGGGTTCTCCAAGTTCTGCGTAGGTGGATGTATCTCTTTCACTTCTTGTATTATACTTCTAGTGGATATATTTCGCACTTTTCTAAGTATTATCACTGGCATTTTGCCATTCATATTGTTGTTTTAACTATGATGAAGATAATCTCTTCATTGCTTTCTGTGTTGACTACTTCCTCGGTTTGGGCCTCCAGAGATACCTGTGCCAACACATTATTTTCCTTTGGTGTCGATGCCCATTGCCGGGCTTGTCCTTGTCCATGGTGACTTCGCTGAATGTTCTCTTCTGTAATGTGGAAAAGACGCTGTGCTTGCACTCATACCATGGCACCCCTGTTGTTCAATTGTATTCTGCTCGCCTCTTTTCTTTTTCCTCCTGTTGTTTTCTCACCGGGTACAGCCTGTCATAGGCAGGGTGCTCACCGCTGCAATTTATACATTAGGTTTCCGTTTAATATTCTGATATTTTATGTTTTTGGCAGCATTTTGTACATCATTTCTTTCCTTTTCAATTACTTTCAACGTGTCCAAATCTTTGGCATTTAAAAATTGTCTTACTGGATACATGTATGTCACCACTTTTAATCTGAGGTAATATATTTGGATACATTCTGGTGTTACCTGTACATTTTTAAAGGTGTTTTGTATGTTAGTGAAGTGCCTGACGTCGATGATTTTCGCACTGGTGCCTCCGAGTTGGCATTTAGTTTTATATCTTCTTCCTATAAGTGCAGTGGTACTAATGTGATCACTCTACTCTACAATCCGGTACGAACGCCTTGAAGCATATCGACTATAGCAAACTATGGTTAGTTATGTATTTGTGTCTAGTTCTGCTTCTGTGAATTCCATAGTCATTCTATTATTTACTTGCTGATTTATTCGTTTTAGTCCCGGAATGCTAGGCGTCAAACTCAGCGACCAGTCGGTTGAAACCTAAACGTCGCACCATGATGGACAAAGAAAATGTTATGGTAACAACTAGGTAGTCCCTCGCTGTAAGTGACACACATCAGTATCACACGATTGGTGCGAGGAATGGACTAGGAATACCCACTCAAGGACGGGGTGGGCTGAAGAAGCGAGTTCAACAGATCATAATGGCCACCATTATCATCGGTACTATAAAGGGCCGAAGCCGAGAGCTCGCTGATGCATTAAAGACCCGGCGAGTAGATATTGCCTGTATCCAAGAAACTAAATAGATTTTCTCAAAATACAAGGATATTTGTAATTGATACATGTTTTTCCATCGCTGAAAAACCGCAGACAGGAACGGAGTAGTTATCGTTGTGAGTACAAAGTTCCGCGACAATGTCACTGAGGTGACCCATCTTTCTAACCTATTGATTGCCATCAAGATCACTTGTAGTCCCAAACCATTAAGCATAGTTTCCTGCTGTGCCCCAAAACTGGGTGCTTAGATGATATAGAGGAGGGATTCTGGAAAATCGTTGAAACCTAACTGCAATCAGTTGAAGAAAATGAACTACTGTTCATTCGTGGCGACCTGCATAGACATGTTGGAAAAGATGAAAATGGTTTTGATAGAATACATGGTGCGCAGGGTTTCGGAGAGAGAAATGAGGATGGGAACAGGATCCTATAATATGCTGAGGCATTCGACCTAGCTATGGTTTACACCTTTTGCAGAAAACGTCCATCACCCCTCATTCTTTAGCAGCGGTGGAAGGAATACGCAGATTGATTATTGGATAATTCGAATGGGTGACATTACGTTTGTAACTGATGCAAAAGTAATACCATCGGACAACATGGCGTCCCAAGACCATCTGCTCCTTCTCAGTTTCAGTATTTGTTTTGAACTCTTCAAGAAAAAAATTAAGTTTACATCTGAGCGAATTAAACGGTGGAAATTAAAGCAGCATCACAACTACCTGGAAACATCTATAGTTTCACCAAAAATGTTAGAACATGAACACGCAGTCGCCAAATGTATTAAGACCTGTGCTACCTGTATCATGAACACAACTAAACCTGGACATCGTTTCATCGACAAGGTGCTGGAATGATCAGGTGCAAGATGCCAACAAGAGAAAGATGTAAGCACACAAAACCTGGCTACAATGAGGACTTGATTCATATCCTGCGTATGGCCCAGCTCCAGCCATCATGGCCGTTGAAGTAGAGACCACCATAAATAAAATGAAAAATGAAAAGGCAAATGGACCAGATGGACCCATCGGAGGCACAGCAGACGCTTGGATCACAGGCATCTCAGTTCCTGACAGTTCTTTTTAACAAAGTCGTTGACCAAGATGAAGCTCCTTATACTTTGCTCACTAGTGTTACAATACCCTATTGGAAAGGGTGATACACTATACTGCTCCAACTATCGACCAATTCGCCTACTTTGTCACACATTGAAGATTTTTTAGTGCATTGTGGGTACTCTCCTTCGAAGCATAGTTAAGATTTCCCCAGATCAGTGTGGATTAATGAAAAGGCACAGAGACGATTGATGCTATTCACGCCACGCGTATTTTGATGAAAAGGCACCTTGAAAAGAGAAGACCATGCACATAACTTTTTTGGATTTGGAAAAGGCCTTCGATATGGTACTTCGAGATCTAATCTGGTACGCATTGAGAAGCATGGGGTACCAGAATTTCATGTTACTTGGATCCAACTGCTATATCGGAATGTCACCAGCTATGTTCAATGTGCTGTAGGAAATGCTGACTCTTTTCCCATCAGAGTTGTTGTTCGTCAGAGATCGGCTTTGTCCCCACTCCTGTTTATCCTCTGTCTTGACACCATTGCTACAGAGCTGCTCACTCCACACACCAGGACATTGCTCTATGCTGATGATGACATGGTCACCTGCAAGTCTCGACGAGGATTGAAACAACAAATCCAACAATGGAAAACTTCCCTCGGCAAACGTGGCATGCAACTTAAAGTACGTGGTGTGTGGCGTTCCAAGTGATGGGTCTGTTAATATCGACGGCATATAACTCTGTAAGCCATCTGAGGTCAAATACTTGCGAACAGTAATCTGTTCAGATGGTCAGACACTTCCAGACGTCGAAACAGAGTCAGCCTGCATGAAATGGCGTCAGGTCACAAGGGGTCCTTTTCGACTGCAAGATGCCACTGTACCTCAAATCAAAGATTTACAGAACAATCGTTCTACCTGTGGCATTGTGTGTAACCGA
This sequence comes from Vandiemenella viatica, assembly GCA_031002005.1. Lineage (NCBI taxonomy): Eukaryota > Metazoa > Arthropoda > Insecta > Orthoptera > Morabidae > Vandiemenella > Vandiemenella viatica. Next base: position 204,429,437 of record CM061921.1, on the reverse strand, counting down.
ACATTCGCCAGTCACGAAAAGACATGTGCAACAGCTGCATGTCTTGAAAATGAAGATGATTCGCTGGCCACATGGACCTAGAAGATTTTACCTCATCATGAATGCGAATGTTCGGACGGCATTTGGTGTTGCTCCAATCCATGGGAAAATGTGGGAGAGTCGTCTGCGATGGTACGGCCACGTACTACGCAGAAAATTGGCGAGAACAGCACTCGACATAAGTACAGAGGACCGAAGACCACGAGGGAGACCCAGGAAGTGCTGGCTGGATACCTTGAGGGAGGACATGAATATAGTCAATGCCTCACCTGAAGATGTACAAGATAGGCACAAGTTGAGGAAGAAGTCCAGTAAAGCAGACCCTGCAATGCGGCTTAATTCTAAGAAGAAGAAGTGCCGGAGACCTTATTGTAAAATAACTTCACTAGTTGTGTGGGGTGTTGCATATTTCCACCACCCATTGGTTCTACGATCACTATAAATGAGCCTTCTGGGTTGGCTTTATACAATCTGTTGTGGTGTGTAAACGTATTCTAGTTATCACAACTTGCTTCCCTAGTTTCCAGGAGTGTTCAGTTATCTTTTTCCTTTTCGCTGCATACCTTGTCCTTTCCTTCCAGCTAGGGTGTTTTATGTGTTTGGAGCATACTCTTCCAATTGTGTCCCTGATCTCTATTCCTGTTTCAGGTCGTCTCCAATAAAACCTGCTGTTCTTTGCTTGTTTCATGTGTTGGTTTTTCCTCCATTTTTCCTGAGGTTGTACATCTTCCTCACTATCACACTCGTCCGCCAAATTTCTTCTTTATTGGTTCCATCATGTCTTGATCATTTTAACAGGCAAAAGTTTCTTTGTTGTCTTCTTCTTCTTGAACATTCGTTCCGCCGCTCGCTTCGGCCTTCTCCTATAGCTTGTTACCGCAGATGTTTTCTGTAATCCAAAGGTCTTTAATTGTATGCTTTAGTAGGTATACGAGCACGCTCACGTCTTTGTTATTGACTGTGGTTACCGGTTGACACTGGCTACTACACAATGGCCTGTGTGTGCGCCGATTCACCGCTGTCCGCTTTTGCTCGAGAGTGTAAACACAGCACTGTTTCCTTTAAGTTGCGTATACTACCAAAGCTTGAGCTCAACTGCATTTCAACAAATAAATTTTTTATTGGCATTCGGCTACATAGACCATACAGCCAGCTCAATGTGTATCAGTTTATACAGTGTATTGTTGCAACTAAGTATGAGCACATGGACACCAAGGACGGACACGCAGGGCCGGATTAAGACAGCGCGAGGCCCGTAGCAAATGTGAAGAACAGGCCCTAGGTTTTTTTTTGGCGTCCGGGAGAAAATTGTAGATCTAAAAATAAAAAAGGGTCACCCATCTAGCCTAGGCGCGGGGCCCCTGTCCCCTGTAGGAGGCGCGAGGCCACAGAAGGTGCGAGGCCCGTAGCATTTGCTACCTCCTGCTACGTTGTTAACCCGGTACTGCGGTCATGACATTCACACAGACACAACACTCAAACACCCATGCCCTCGGAAGGACTCGAACCTGCGACCTTCGGCACGTGGAATTAGCACTCTAGCCCCCACGCTACCGAGGCCGGCTCTACAAATCACTGTAAGGCCGACGTCTTTTATATCCATTTGTTTGACAAAAGATGTCGCTAATATCGTTCTGCATCCCACTATGACAGTTTGTTGTCACTTCGCGTCGAGTTGAACAGAATACGTTCTGTGTTGCTGAATTTGCTAAAATTGAATAGGTTAAGATTGCTTTTTCTTCTGTCGGTGTAAATAGTGTTTAAACCACAAATGCCGGCTGACTTTGGCAAAATGAAATCGTAAATAACGGTAGTCATCCAAATAGTAACGCCGGACATGCTAAAAATGAGAGATGAGTTTGAATACCGAATTGATATCGTTCGGGCTTTTCATGGTGGTCGTATTGAACATTTATGAATATATATATATAAGTTATTTTTTGAAGTGAAGGCTGTAACTTTTTGTGAACAGAGCATTGCAACGTTTGGGTATTGTATTGCAGTCACCATGTATATCTAATATAGAAGAAGAATGAGGTTGCACAGTCAGTACCAATTATTGATACGTTGTATGACTCCTTGAAAATTATTTATACAGCATACAGTGATAATTAACACAGCCTGTTACATGATAGTTAAATTTGTATGTGGTTATTCTGAAAAGTTAAAAAGTTTCAATGAGGTTCAATGAATGTTATGTGCGGCATGGTAGCTCAATGGTAAAACAGACAAAAAAGGTGGCAAACGCTCTTAGTATTTGAAAGTTAAGTTCATTTGTTCCATACCGACTACAAATGGAATTTTTAAATGCCTTTAACCTCGTATTTACCTTCGGTTGAGTTTGACCATATATTATGTGATTTACGCCGGGATGTTCCATGGTTCGGATTGCAAGTAAAATTGTGTGTCTCGAACGAAAGGAACTGGCCGTTCTAACTCTGACACTCTTCTTTAATATTATTCATCCTAGATGATCCAACCAAACTTAGGTTATGGACTACGTAAAGTCTTATTGTTAGAAGAATGCTTGAACATAACTGACATTCACTCCCTCATGCCAACGCTTGCCTTTTTAAACACAATATCAGTGAAATTAATGTTCTAGTTTATTTTAAGAACTAAAGATGTTGTATAATCCTAAAATAGCTACTATAGATTCATACCAGATAACTGCCTGAGTTAGCCTGGGGCTATAGCTATTAAAAATAGTTTTATTAGCACTACAACTTTCATAAAATAACTTTATACGCTGCTACATATCGGACAGGGGGCTCCGCTTTCAGTTCTGGTGGTATTTACAGTGTTCCAAGTTCACATGAAACTTCACAAACAATTTTCGCTACAGGAAACAAACATCAGGTACAACTGTTACTGTTACATCTATACTAATATTATAAATGCGAAAGTAACTCCGTCTCTCTGCCTGTCTGTTTGTTACGTTTCTTGGGCTAAACAGCTAATCTGAGCGTGATGAAATTTTACAAGGAGATGCGATTTGGCATTAGGATGGACATAGGATATTTTTTCTGTATAAATAGTAGATATTGTGCTGTAAATTATTGTCCAAAAAATTACCGAAACGAACATAGAACGACGGTAAGGATGTGTAAAACTCTGTAGTACCGTAGAGCATCGTTGATTGTTAGCCCAGTGGTTAACGCGCTGGCTTACAGGTGCTTGTACTGCAATACGCGATTCAAATCCCGATGGAGGTAAATACTTTTAAGAACTGTTTTTGATCGTATGAGCCATGCCTGGACGGTCAGTATTTCAGATTTCATATTACACTATAGATATCGCAAATTTAGGGATGAAATGCTTGGCAAATCGTACGCGCTCAAACAATGCTGTAGGTGTAAACCTTTTTATGCTGTATTGATCACTTAGCCATTGTTTCTCTTGCACTCAGAGTGTGAATGTTTGTGTGTGTGTGTGTGTGTGTGTGTGTGTGTGTGTGAGTGTGTGTGATCTGCACTAATAATATTATATATGCGAAAGTAAGTCTTTGTCTTTTTGCTAGGTTTATCGTCTAATTGGCAATACCGATATTGACGGTATTTGGAAAGGAAATACTTTATATCTTTAGTAAGGACACACGACATGAATAATAGTTTTAGTCACGATGTTTTGAGATCTTATCCAATGGTGACAGACGGACGGATGCGTGTGTTAATCTGTTACGTCGTTTACTCAAGCTGTGCTTCTCGCGCAGTATGTTAGTCTATGATTTGTTAGTTTAGAGACAAAACGTATTTTAGTATAGATGTCGATTTTCTCTTCACTGTACCATTACTTTGTGTCTTCCTACATGTTTCTGGCACCAGTTTATTTTGTCTTGCGAGCGTAAACCTGGCCTAAGTGGCTGCTCTAGCAGAGCACTAACAGCCAAAGTTATTATAAAATCCAAGAATCAGATGTTCTTGTTGATGATGAAAAGACCAATCAGAAATAAAGCTGTCCTTAGTTAACCCCCCCCCCCCTTTCCACATTTTATTTTTCTGTTCATAAATATGTTGGAAACTGATTCTCTTTTTGAGACAGGTTCGACGATAGAATGATATAGTGATGGCTTTCATGTCATATTATGTGTTGTTTGGGACTAATCATAAGTTACTATCATTTTTCTATATTCATTTCTGGCAATTGAAATTTTAAGTCCATGCGTACGAAGTCGAGGGTATCGACTAGTAAACTATATGCCTTACGACAAGGCGTAATTAGATATGCTGTCACCAAGTACTGAAACCCCGCTTAGGCAGTTACTGTTAGATGTATTTAGGATGGATGTCGGTTGCCTTCCCGCGTATGAAAGTGTTCGAAAGAATAATTGTATGTGTGGATAAACCGTGTCGGTGTTGCAAAGAGATAGGCGAATACAAAAACCGGTGCCAGTCAGACGTACTCTTCCCAAAGATATCCTGGGACCGCCATATATAACGGCCCCATCTGAAGGACGAATCACCACCACCGATATCGTATGTACAAACTCCATACGATCTGCAGAGAGGTTTGGGATATAACAAGAAGCTTTACTACATAATCAGGTGATTATGAATCGTCATTATCACCTCTCCTTTCACGTTCGTCAACTCCGGAATTTTGATAAGGCTAGAAGGCATAAATATGCACTAAATCACAACATTAAAAAAAGATGGTGCTAAAACCCTCTAACGTGGCTCAGTGCGCTGAGGCTGGGAAGGTACAACGGAACCGGGCATACGTCCAGAGTCCCCTCCCCCCCCCCCAACCCATGTACCTGCAATCCTGACTGAGGTTTTTAGGCGGGCTCTCGCAATCATCAAGGCAAATGCTATGAACGAACCCGATTCCCGCTTCATAAACTACACATTCCACGAACAAAAATTATACTTACACGGAACACGTAAGCTTACACGTTTGACAGGCAAATGGCAAGACAATACTTTTTTAGGTACGCCGGGTCTAGCAAGCCTGTAGAATCAGTTCCTCCCCCGCCTCTCTTTCATGTCCACTTGGTTCATGACGGGAAAAAAAATGGCGATAAAAACAGTTTATTTATCATCTTGTGCATGGTTCTGGCGATGAAAATTACTTTGTTATCTTTGTTGAGCCTCAGTATAGTGTTAGTTACTCGAGTAGAAACAAGAAAACGGAATGGAAAATAATATCGTTATCTAAATGAGCAGCGTTTGTAATAACGTTGTATGAGTTGGCGTCTACTACGTTAAACACAGCCAATTGTCAAGGCAGCGTACCGTTTCACCCAACGCATTTGAAATCTCTGATTAATGAGGCACAGAGGCAAATAAAACGTTTACACTCAGAGAGAGCAGAGAATTGGGAGATAGCAGGAATAATCTTTCGTTATTATCAGAGCTGTAGATAATTGGATTTCTTGTCAAGTTTCTGTCTTGCACTTGGACAACATATGGTGTGTCCGCCGTGCTTCTGATGTCGCCTGGCTTGTGATGATAGAAAGCCAGAGATTGAAGCCGTGTTCGTCTTTTCGACAGAACAATGTCGACGGTTTTTTAAGAGACAAAAACGCAAACAAAGCGAATTTCAAACGAAACAACTTGTCGGACGTAAGAAGTATTGTTCCACGTAGAGTGAGTACTTTATCTTAACATTATGTGTTCTGTTGATGGGAAAAAGTATACACTAATAATTGGAAACCACAGCGTATCTAACAATCGGAACTTCTACTAACTTTTTATAATGTTACATCAAAGGCAACGTTAGTATTACCGTGAGAGAGAGGATATAAACTCTAATGAATGGAAATTAATTTATTAAGTACAAACAAGACAGATTTTGCGTCTGAATTATTGCTTAAAAAAACAAACGAATGTAATACCGCTTTGTTTAGCATGTTGTAATAATAGTTTGAACGAAAAATACTACGCTTTTTGAAAAGTAGCGGCAAACAGCCAAGCGCCAAAATAACAAAAACAATTTTTTTTGACCATCACTCTTACAGACAATATAAGCTTCCTGCGATATCATGACATACAATGGTAGACATCCCTAGCTTTTACCGTCGGGTAATAGCATTTGGCCTCTGAGTCATAAAGCTACTAACGACAGAATTAAGAACGAAGGACAGCTCGATATTTTATTTATATATTTTTTCTGGTTGAGGTTATTAGAGAAGTTAGTAGTGTGGGAAGGCCGTTTCTGCTGCAGTTTTTCCATTCAATCTGGAGCCAGGATGACCATGATGGAGCTGCATACCACTATCCGTCTTTTTGTCTTGCTTCGTCTCGTACAGTTCACATCATTGCTCTCTGCCATGTCTGATCTTGCTGAACTAGAGGATACTGGTATGTGTAATATTTAACCATTTTCGTTGTATTCCAAGTGGTTGGAATGTAATTAACTATTCTCTTTTTGTTCCGAGATCGTCAACATATTATGAACATAGACAGTCAAACAGATATTACTGCCATGTCTTCCCAAGAGTGTGTACTTATATCCTTCAAAGATGATTGTAAGTGTAATATTTAATACTTGTAGTTATATTCCAAGTGATTAGATTGTAATTGTTTGTTCAATTTTTTCCCCCCAGATCGTCAATGTGATTGGGAGGATTTGATAAATAAGGACTTTTAAGGAGGTGTAAACAGACACAAACAGGAGGATACAAAGCCCTCCTCAAAATGAAGGAGAATGAATAGTGGTAGGTACACATCTTTAACGGTACTAAATAGTCTGAACGTCATTTTCCCCTTATAATATAACTTTTTTTCAGAGTCTCCAGGCTTCCCATCACCAACTCCACAATGGACGGTACTGCAGATCTGGAAATCTATCAAATCAGGGATAACCGACGTTATCGTCGGCGCTAACGACAGGATCATCAAATCCTCAGGACATACCGGCAGTGGGCCTACCGAACTGGAGTCTCAGAGCTGTTGGTGGGTTTTATATTATTTGCTTGCTATGAAACTTGTTCATTTGACGTTACTGAAGATATTTTATTTATTATTCTTTGTTACAGAATCCGCTCTACAAACGGCTTCGACGGGGCAGTCGATGTGGTGCCCAGTGCCAGCTAACATCGTTGTGGTTACAATCGACGAGTCTACCACCTACGCTACCGTTATGGATTTTCGGGACTATTAGTAAGTTATTTAACATAACTACGTTATTTTATCAATATATCTCGTGTTCCTTTGATGTTACTACATAACCGTTTTTGTTGTTGTAGGATCAGATCTACATACGGGAGCGTCTGCTACTACAGTATGGACTGCAACATTATCCGGGCAAGGACTTATGTAGTCCCAGCCTTTAACAGCTAGGTCACCCACCATTTCAAACAGTTTCAGACCGATCCCAATACCAACCACTGTAACAGGCAAGTCTGGCGTTATGAGATTACCCTTGAAGAACGGGAAAGTGCTTTTGCTAGTGGAATATATCCCAGGAAGATACGAAATTATGAAAACTTCAAAGAAACAAATAACTTTATCAATGCATCCTTTGAGCTTCAGAAAATAAAATTCGTGAAATAGTCAATAATCCGTCCAACCCGGTCCTAAAAGTTCAGGTTGGATTGATTATCGACTTTAAATTACGAAGACTCAACATTTATAAACCGCCCGAAAATGCTTTTTAACTAAGATACATCATATCACATTAAGTACCTCTCTGTCTGAGTGGTACGAGGTCTATGTGTGGCTGTAGATCATGAGAAAATTCAGTGAGTTTCAAGACCGTGACAGTGGCAACACTCTTTGAACCATTCTATCAAGGGTCTTCCTACGTATCTCTGCCACTCGATATCTGTAGAAAGAAGGCAGTAGTCAATGTTGAAAACGAAGGTGAGCTTTGCTTACTATTGACCTGCACCAGTTATATTCATCTGTATTCTTGCTTGTTTGTATCAAAAGTACTTGTTGTGACGCCCATGATGATATTGTAATTATCAGATATCTTTGTACGTAATTAAATGATTCAAATTGTAGTTTTACATAATTATGTGATCAATGATAAGAACCTGTTTGTCCCAAATATAAATGTTAACTTGGTACATTTCGGATCCATTCTTATCGTTGCTATCGAGTAAATTATTGATTGTTGCTAGAAAAGTCCTGTTTCACAGGTTGAAACATTATACAACAGTCTCATGAATTGATCAAAGATTTCTTGAAGTCACTCGAAGTGAGCGAGATTATGGTTCAGTGTAAGGTGCCCGAAAGAAAAGTGATTCACTAATGATTGGAATCTAACCTAATACTATTGAAAAAGATGTTATTGTAATGGATTTGGTGAACTTAAATCACCCGCCAATTACGTCAGACGACTTTGGTATCTGATTGGTCGAATTCAGAAGCCCACCAACACTTCCCATTGGTCAAACTGGGTAATTCCATAAATAGCCCGGAATCGGCCGTAGCAGACTACTATGATGCAAATATCCACATGGCGGTAGCACAGCGGAAGAAACGAGCACTGTCGGGGCCTTTATTTCTACCCTCGTGAATCGTCACGATATGAAGGAATGCGGAGTGGTAGTTGGCACTAGACGCATGGGACATTGCATTTCGGAAATTCTTCGTGAATTTGACATTCGTCCATGGACTTCGCAGTGGCCGACCACATCTACTTATCGATCGAGACCAGTGACGTCTCAATGTAGACAGACAGGTACACAGCAAGACTCATTATGGGACTTACGATAGACGTGTCCGTGCGGCAGCAGAGGACCGACACGAGTGGACCTAGTAACCAAACGTAGTGCTTCTCCTAAACTTGAGAGCTTATCGGTTGAACCATTCATGACTGGAAAAACGTTGCATGGTCAGATGAGTCATGATTCCAGTTGGTCAGAGCAGATGGTAATGTTTGAATGCAGAGCAGATGCCACGAGCCCTTGGAAGAAGGCATTGTGCAAGATGGTTGTTGCTCCCTCCCGGTAAGGGCTGTGTTTGCGTGGGATCTCTGATCAAACAGTACACATCATTGACTCGAGATAGTTGTCTTGCCTACTTGGAGAACATTTGCAGCCATTCATGGGCTTTATGTTTTCCGACAACAAAGTACTTTTCCAGGACGTCAATGCGCCCTGTCACCAGGAAAATATAGATCACCATTCGTTTGAGGAACATTCTGGACAACTCCAACTAATGATTAGGCCACCTGGATCTCCAGACATGTATCAAATCGAACATAACTACGACAGGGCACCGGCAGCACGTCTGTACAAGAAGTATGGCTGAATATTTACTCAGAGGACATCCGATGAATTGAGTCACTACCACGTAGGGCTGCTGGAATTTGCCGGACAAACTGGTGACCGATACAATATTAGAAGATATCCCATGATTTCTGGCAATTCAGTGCAATTTATTATGTCTATATTTAAATACTATACTCGTATTTGCACAGTTTCCAACTCTGGTACTACCTATCAGATATTGTGAATAACTTTGTCACCTACTTTTCTTACCTCAGATTCGGTCATTTTCTGTTTCCAGATTTCTAACAGAAACAGAGTAATGTAGGTTTAAAGCATAAAATCATTCAGTTTGTTTTTATGGTTATCAAGTTATTGTAGGTATCGTTGTAACAAGATACGATTTCAAGAAGCTGTGGAGAATTTTATAAGTACCATGCAGACATTTGTAATGTTATGTCCTATATTGATCATGTATCCTCTACTTACTAGATTCCTGCCTCTGTTACACTAACCCACTGTCGATTATTGTTTAATAATGGGTTTAGGATGATTTCGATTTGCTTGTTTAGTAACCCCTGCCGACTCCTACTCAGGCGTATGAGTAATAACGGGAATGCTTTTAGACTTTAACAATATTTTTAAATGTTATTTACAGTATTATGACTTTAGTAAATTTCCCATTTGCTTAGAAGTTGAAAGCGCACACAGCATTAGGTAAAGGAATTCATGTGGTCTTACAACCTGACGACAGAGTTTCGATTTTCCATGCATTCCACTTCTGACGTGGCTGGAGCTAAGGTGGAATACTCATGTTGGTGAGGCTATTTCATTCACTCATAGCCGGGGCCAGACGTGCTTATTTTATATGTGAAGTGACCAAAGTGTTGTTTTCCTGATGAAGGAAATCAGTTTAAGTTGATAAGTAGTAGATCATCTTTGGAAACGTAACATTTATTCCGTATGTATCCAGGAGAATCAAGGTATAGGCTCACCATAAAAGATTGTGTAGTATCGCCATTCACCTAAATTAGATATTTTTTAAGCTGCAAGTATGGACAACAATTGTCTGGTTAAACAATATTTCGATATACCCTTGTGATCTGAATACAGCAAAGCAGCAGTCAACATTAGTTACAACTACCAGGCTTCTTCACTATATCTATATTATTTCGTGAACTGTAAAATTGTTGTTCTATTGTCTAGTCTCTCTACTTGCAATATTCAATCAGTTATTTTGTTTGTTAATGGTGGTGACTTAGGGAAAAACAAAGACTATACACTACTTTATAGTGAACTTCGTTGTTTGTATTATTATTCAACATCCTGTGGCCTACAAGAAACTAATCATCTCTAACGTAAACATCATTATCTGCAGGAACTCAATAATTACTTTTCGAAATGAGGATGTGCTGTACAGATGAATAAATATTAATCTATCTTAACTTTGTTTTGAGGAACTAGTCCAACAGGCTGAAATGAAAATGTTTAGTCTTGTTGCTATCGTTGAGGCAGCACATAATATCCATTTATATGACATTTATTTGACATATAGAAATAAATACGAGAATAAATTTCTGCTAATAATGAATCTGCGAATGCGGTACTCGAACCAGGTGCGAAAACAAATGAAAAGTTTTTCTGATTTTAAAATTCCTTTGATTCAGCCTGAAAGGCAAAATTACAGTAATTCGTTTTCTGGTAACAAGTGTCTGTTAAAACCAATTAATGTCAAAAAAGAATTTTTTATTGAAATTTTACAGTTACGGAAGGGAAGAACTTTCTTTAAGCTAGATTTCATAGTTTCTTATTGTTAATATTTACTGTATTAAAGGTTTCCAATATAATTAGTAAGGTCGACTCAGGATGGACGCAACATTTAATTAAAATCATCGAACGGGTGACCCCTGCAACGTGAAGTCAGTTCACTGCCGCGGGAAAAGATTCGCCAATCGAGCTCCGTTATCTCTGAATCAATACAACTACGGGTAGGTCGGCACTCAGTTTTGCACCATACAAAATTTTAGCTAAAATGAGTTAAGTTCACACACTTCGTCACAACTGCTTCAATTAGATTTTTCACTTCTCATTTTATGCAGTTTATAAAGAAATGTTTAACAGATAAATTAGCTTGTTTATATACATATGTATATAATTCTGGAAATAGGTTGAGGATTTATACAGCGGAAAATAATGTCGGGAAAAAAATCAAATTTCTTTTGTCAGGGATTGGAAAAAACGGAATAAAGTATTTTAATAACCAACATATAATCATCAGAAACTGTAATCCACACTCTTCGCTGAAACCTCATATACGAAGGCCACTTGAAAGATCTGCTGCACCTAACAAATATGAGAACTTCTGGCAAAACTTCCGGTGGAATTGTAAGTTTGGTCAATCAGAAAACTAAGTTAGCAGACGTCCTGACAAGGCGCAGAAGTACCTGTTCATATTTTCGGATACATCAGAAGTGATGTTCACAGTTTGTCGATAACAGTCTTAGTATATCACAATAGGAGGAGGACTGTATCAGTAATAAAGTTGTCTGGCTTCTTACATAACGTTCCTTTGTAATATGAATAAGGAAAGCGCACGCATATCTCCTGACGCGTCCAAATTGATCTAATCGATTGCGTGAAATGAAGAGCGCCCTGTATTGATCCGAGATATCATCAGAATATAAGATGAGCAGGCCAGACGTAATGATACTGCTAAGCACAATGTTACTTGTATAGCCAAGCGCAGGATCTCTCGTGATTGACGAGACACATATAACTTGGTTACCAGCCACCGTGATTGCAGTTTCCAAATATCGGCTTGAATACTTGACAATTTTTCCCAGAAAACTACACTTTTCACAATTGTAATTACACTTCACCCATACAAAACCTTATTGGTTTGCAGAGAGATGTCATACCTGAGAGGTGGGTGAAAGGCTAACGCTCTGACCTCGCATTCGGGAGAACGCCGCGCCAGTTCGAATTCCATGGTTTCCCCAAATCACTCCAGGCGAATTCCGGGATTCTTCCTTCAAAAGGCAATGACCAAATTCCTTCTTGTTCCTTGTCCCCACTCCCATCCCGCCTCTAATGACGTCGGCGCCGATGAGACGTAAAGCCACAAGGAAAACAAAAAACATACCGGGGACATAGGTGTCTGTGCAGGACTTGTAGGTACAGTTTTCGACAGTAAATTTGGCTGCCACTGAAAAATTCTATCACTATTATTTTGCACAATCTGGCACCAATGTCATCCCAGGAAACAGTAACGCAATACTGGCTCCGCCTCCTCGCAATCTCATTGGTGGATATTTCATTCAGAGCCGTCTATACTGCAGATTTTTCATTTCCTTAAGACAATGCAGGAAACAATTGGCTAACAGGTAGGAATTAAGCTCCTCCCACTGACGATTCTTATTGGAAGAACAGTTCATCTACTTTCCTTTACATTTCTATAATACTTTGCCAAAATTCAGATTAAGAAAGGTATCCCAAATGTTGTAATTAACGGGATTACATTAAAGCGAGGTAGGAAAAAGGCTCAATGATATATATTATTACGGTTGATTAGCATAAAACTATAACGATCAGATTGTTATACTCATTTTGATAATTCCTTCCGATAATATTTCACTCATATATGTTGTCAGTCCACAAACCAAGGGATAATCATGTTCCATGAGTTAGAATTTTTAGAACTCCGAAACTACAGAAACAAGAAATTATTTCGGAAGAGTGTCTCTCCAAGATGGATTGAATGAAACAGGCTTCCTTCGCTGAGTTGTATACACCTATACGAGGAGAGTAGCACTCAGAGTGCAGTGGTCCTATGGTTACTGTTCTGGGAGGCTGAGCGAGCGGTTCCGAGTTCAAATCCAAGCAGTTCTTATTTTTCTTTTTTTTTTTAATTTAGAAATTTATCTTTATTTGCATTTCCTTTTTAAACATACCGAAACTGCACATTGCTAACTCAGACACGCGGACTTATAGAATCTAGTGCCTCATCAATTGTATAACCAAAGAAAAAATATACATACAGATATAACATTCCGTGATTGAATAGTAATCTGTAAAAGAATCGAACTATTATGAGAGAAGTAATCAGTTAAATGAGAGCTAGATGAGACTGGTACATAAATAATTTTTCATTTCGCCAATGTGTGTGTCCAGCTATGAGACACTATTTCTTGTATAGGGAAATTGCTACAGCGCTACTACTAGGCAGAACATCGTGGCAACATTGCAGAGAGTAAATGTGGCAACGCTTACCAGGAAATAGTCTTAACTTTCCTACTTCCTTCGGCAAGGAAGAATACCTTTAAACGCGTAAATAATACACGAAATAATATAACACGAGCAGCACATTTGGCAAAAGGTTTTGTTGGTTTCACAATTATCCAACTTACAGCTGGTATTTAAAAATACTTTGTGAATCCATGTTAATGGCATGAGGGTAATACAAAAAGTAACGTCTCCCAAGCATTCATAGATAAAGAATCAAATTATTTTATTTAATTTATTTACCGTTTTAGAGATTGAACAAATATCTATTTTTCTACATCATTACCATTTAGGAACACGCGTTTGTCGGCGCTGTGACGGTTTGTGAATGACTACGCGTCGTCTGAAAATCATTTACGTTCTGGTCTCTTATTCGGGAGGACATAGGTTCGAATCCACGTTCAGCCATGCAGATTTGTGGTTTCCAAGGTTTCCTCAAATCACTCCTTATCCTTAGTTTTATGTTTATTGCTTTACGTTTCATCGACGTTGAAGTTATTAAAGAAGGGAACGACCATGGCCTTCTATAAGAATCATCACAGCATTTTCCTGGAGCCAGAGCGTTACCGCTCGCCAACCCCGCTCGGTCTTCCGGTCTTTAGACATTATCAACCTTACTTTACCGGTAGACTGTGTTTGTTTGAATCCTTGAGACCTAGGCGATTATGGAGTCGATTATGACGGGTGACAAAACTTGAGCGTTCCACTTTATACAGGAGACTAAAGAACAATCACACGAGCGGCAACATCCTCATTCACCAAATGCTTGTATTTTTTTATGTTATTCCAAACAAAGAATATCACAGGTAATTTCACGCCTTGTTAAGTAATGAGCATTTAGCCCCAGTATTTAATAAATCCCAATGCTGTAAACATCATGAAGTAATAGTGTCAGAAACTACTAACAGCATTGTAGAAAACTGGAAAAACGGTAATTTAAGAACTCCCTGCTTTTAAGCCAGATTCTCAATTAATTTTAATTTCTTATACCAGTTTTAAAAGAATTTATATTTGTCCTACGACAATAATCTGGTTGTAAATTTTTTAGTGACAATGGTCTTTTGATTTGTTGCAGTGCTAATATTTAGTTCTATGCGATTAACTCTCATTTATTTATATAGTGCATAATCATTATCGTCCACCTACAAAGAGAGCAATAATTCCTCTTGTAAATTATTTCTTTCTAAAACGCGAGGCTGGTTCTACTGTGAAATAATTATTTTGGAAACGTGTGTCGTTTGAAAAGGGACAGATGATATGATTTCGGCGCGGCTTGAAACCCGTGTAGATTTCCTTCAGAAATGCCGCCGAAAATCTTTCGTGCTTACGTCAGCAATTGGTTAAGAAAAATTGGGTACTTTCGCAGATGTTTATTTTATTCCCTGACGCAGTTAGGAAAGAATCATCGATACCTTATACTCATAAGCAATGTGCAATTTCGGAACGTTTAAAAAGGAAATGCAAATAAAGATAAATTTCTGAATTAAAAAAAATATATAAGAACTGCTTGGATTTGAACTTTTTTTTTTTTTTGGGCCTCCTTCCTCCCCTTCAGCTCTGCCTTTCGCTCGCCAGTGGCTGGCTCTTTGCCTGCCTCTATACTTTTTTATAATAACTTTGGGTTCATTGTTCTCTTTTCCAGATTTGTATTTATTAGTGGTACTTTCCATCAGTTGGATTTTTTTTTTTTTAGGTTCTTTATGATTTGAGTATTTGATACAGTTTGGTTCCCCTTGTGCCTTTGATTCGTCTTTCTTTTGGTCTTGGCGGGGTTTATAAACTGTTTTATTTGGTTAAATTGTAATCATTGGAATGATTCTGTCAATATCATATCGAACATCCGTGCGAAGTCTTTTTTATAATTTTGAGTTTGGATTATTTCGTAATAAACAGTACTCATATATGCTATATATTCGTCGTAAGTACTCTTTTCCGTTTGTAGCATATAAGTTAGGGTATTGCCTAGTATCCATTGTACCGTGTTGTGTTTCGTTTCAGGATATCTCATTTTCTCAGGTTTCAGTATTTCCTGGATGCTCACGGTTAAAGGGGATGTTCTGTCAAGGAAGGCTTTTCTTCGTCTTGCCCAAGTATTTTCTGGTTTTGGTTACACGTTATTCTGTGCATCAGAGTATCAGTATTTCCGCAATTTCTGCAGCTGTCATTCGGGGATAGATGTGTTTCGTAAAGTCTTCTGTTGGTTGAGTTGAGATGTTTTCATTTACGACGTCATACCACCAGGATTGTGTTTTAGTGTTTAGAGTTTTATTGGTTATATTTTTCCAGATGTTGCTCCAGTTGTATTGTGGATTTTTAATTTCGATTTTATTTCTGTGGTTAGATATGTTGATTATTTTGTAGATTTCTTTTGTTGTCTTGTTGTAGAGAGTGCATCCTTTGGTTTTTGCATAAGTTGTTTCGAGGTAAAATTATCTCATGTGTGGTAAGGTGAACTTTATCGAGGCCATGTTGAAAGGTAAATCCTCTGTGACTGGTTTTATTTCGTTTATCAGGTTATTTGTTGGGCTGTCTGGGTAATTTACCGCTGTCGTTATGGTTCTTTTGAGGAATAATACGCACCATCTTTCACGTACGCTTATCATTCCTATGCCTCCTTTACCTGGGGAAGAGTCATTGTTTTGAACGCTGTTTTAATGATCTTACCCCTGCTTGCAAACCACCCGAGCAGATTCTGTATCCGATCTGCACTTGTGTCGGGTATCGGCAGTACTTGGGCGATGTAAACCATTTTACTCAATAGAGACACTTGTGCGATTTTAGTCTTCTGTATTGCATCTAGATCTCTATCACAGTATATGTAGTCTTGTGAGCCAGTTTTTAGTTATTGTTTTCAAAATGTTCTTTTGAAAAATAATCCCTAATGTCTTATGTTCTTCTACTTGCTCGTACCAGATGTCTGTTGGAGGTGGGATCACTACCACACTTATTTGGAGCAGTGCAGTTTTCTTTGGGTTAAGTTTCACTCCTGTTGCTTCCGTGAACGTTGTGATTATTTCCCGCGTTTTTGGATGTCCTCCGCTGAAGTTTCAGCTATGCAAATGTTGTCTGCGTATCCTCTGCATGTAAATTTGTATCCATTTAGATTAATGCCTGTTAAATTTTGGTGACATTTCTCAAGCAGGGGCTCCGCTGCCAGTGCGTACATGATCATTGATAGCGGGCATCCTTGTCTTATCGATCTTTCTATCTTGACGGGCGCTGACAGCTGTCCGTTTAAAAGAAATTTTGAATGTGTGTTTGTAATTATTTTCTTTATTACATCCACGAATGGGGAGCCAAATCCTTTATGTTCCATGATTTTTAAGAGGTAGTTATGTTCAATTCGGTCAAATGCCTTTTCAAAATCGAGGAATAGTAAGCTGATGGAGTTTGTTTTTCTGCGTTTATGCTGATGATATCACGATATTCGCACACAGTATCTAAGATGCTACGTCCGGGGATAGCACTGGTTTGATGAGGTCCTAAGATTTTCTCCATAAGGGGTTCCACTCTAGTTTTGAGGATTCTTGTTAGTATTTTAAAGTCTGTAATTAACAAAGTTATTGGTCGTATTTCATTGATATGTTTGATCTGGTTGCCTTTGGATACAAGCACTATGATGCCCTCTGTGAAGGCAGTGGGAAGATTTTCCTCTGTCCATAAGTCGTTTAGAATCTCTGTTAACTTATTTCTTAGCATGGGCCAGTAATGCATGTAAAATTCTATGGTTAACCCATCAGGCCCTGGGGATTTCCCTCTTACTGCTTTGTTTATCGATGCATGAATTTCGTCCTGGACAAAAATTCTTGTTAGAGTTCCCGATTCTTCCACACTTGCTGTGTTACTTGAGTTGAATATTAACTCGGCGATTGCCGCCGTACTGGTTGGAGTTGACTTAAAATATGTTTATAGTGCGGTGTAATTTCTTTAATTATATCTCTCCCGTCCTTGATGTTTTCACCATTTTCTTTAATTATATTGGTTATTAAAGTTTTTTTTCCTCCTTTTTGTGCTCCTTATAAGGTGGTACAAGGCTGCCGTTTCTTTGGTTGCAATGTCAGCCGGTTTTGAAATTGTCAGAAGTTTATTTGCTTGCATATTTTGTAAGGATAGGATCTTGGCTTTGTTTTTTTTTTAATTTTTATGTTAGTATCGACAGTTATTGGGGGCTCTTGGTATAATTCCTTGATGCATCTGTAATAATACTCAATTGTGCCCTTCATCCAATAGTTCTTTTGTGTTCCCCAGGAGATTAAGGTTCGTTTTAGTTTCGGTTTCACATGTTCAACCCACCAAGATAGTGTTCTTTTATATTTTTTACAGTTTTTTAGACATTCGTCCCAGACACTTTTGATTTCTTCGTCTAGCACCGGGTCTTCAAGCATAGAGATGTTACATTTCCAGAACCCTTTGCCTCTGCTACCTAGCTGCCTCTGCATTGTGATCTGAAAAGCTTAGAGGTGTTTGAGACATATGTGTAGGCCTTGGCATTTCCGTGAATGCATTCCCATGTGTAGTGAAAGTCCATCCCTCGAATGAGGTTAGTCAGCTCCCTGCACCCGTTGAAATTTGGGGTTTGATCTTTTTGGCTTAGTACACAATTAAAGTAACCTCCCATTATTATTGCGCCTGTGGTATTTCGCAGGAGATAGGGTAGTTCTGTTTTGTAGAAGTATGCTCTTTGGGCTAGATTATTATTGCCAGAGGGGGCGTAAACATTGATTATTCGCGTGTTATTTATTGTAGTTGCAATGGCCCTGCCGTTTGTTAATGTTTCTGTACTAATCGTCTCAATTCCCTCTCTAATCACGAGGACCGTTCCCGTGTTGGTTTCTTTGGAGTAGTTGATTATTCCATCGCATCCAGGGATGTTTAGTTCGGTAAAAGTCACTTGTTGTAGCATTGCAATGTCAATACTGTTTTGTTTAATATAATCCGCTAGACATTTTATTTTGAATGGCGTAATTACTCTGTTCATATTTATAGTTGCGATGCTATAACTTTGATTGCTTGTCATTGATTATTTTACGTCTCATCAGATCCCTCAATTACTTCCTCGTACCAGCTGTCTTTACTGAGGGGTTTTGGTTTATCTTCTTCTCTTATCTTTCGATCGTTTACGTATTTCGGTGTGTCTTGTCCTTGCTTTCTAGCTTTGGTTGTTTCTTCATCTTCTTCTTCTTCTTGCCTTGGTTTGGCGTTATTTGTTGTTCGTTCTACTTTCTCTGCTATTCTTTTACCTGGTTTGCCGTTATTTTCGAGTCGTTCACTGAGAGCTCGGCGTTTTTTTGCTATGTATTGACTTGCGGTATTGACACCATCCTTATTTGCACTTCTGCTAGATTGTCTTGTTATTCTCTTGTCGCATATTTCTTACTCGGCTTTGTTATTGATCGTTGAGCTGTGCATTTCAATCCGTTGTTTTGTTTCGAAATCTTCTTCTGCCTGGTGAGTTGTTTTATTTGTAAATGTTTCTATGTATATGACATGTTCTAGGATACTCTCTTCTTCTATTTCTTTTTAACCGACTTCAAAAAAGGAGGAGGTTCTCAATTCGACTGAATTTTTTTTTTTGATATATGTTCAGCGATATCTTCGCCAATTTAGAACCGATTTAAATGAAATTTTTATAGTGGATAGAGTATACCTCCAAAGTGGTCCCATACGAATTTCATTGAGAAACCACCCCTTCTACCCCTTTACACCCCTTAAATTTTATACAAACCCACACCTTTTATCCGATTTTGAAGGAACTTTGGAAATATATAGTAAAAAATATACAGGAAAATACTGTCAACTTTTCGTTTGAAAAAACCGAATCTCTTTCCCCCTATCCACCCCTTAATTTTTGACAATGTTCTTATTACAAAGCTAAAGTCGACACCGTTTAACTGTTCTCCATTAAAGTTGGCATATACATGTAATTTTTCATGGAAAAGTTTTCTGACCCCAAAAAAAACACCCTCCTCTCCCTTTACACCCCTTAATTTTTATACAAGTCCACATTTTTTTATCCAATTTCAATGGAACTTTGGACATGTATAGTCAAAAATAAAGAGAAAAATTCTGTCAACATTTGGTTTGAAAAAACTGAACCCCTCTCACCCTATCCACCCCTTTATTTTTGCCAATGTTCTTTATACAAAACTACAGTCGACATCATTTAACTGATCTCCATTAAAGTTGTCATATACATGTAATATTTCGTGAAGAAGGTTTCTGACCAAAAAATAAAAGAAAAACCCCAACTCCCCCTTTATACCAATTAATTAAATAGAAACCTATATTTCATATCTGATTTTGATTGAACTTTGCCAACGTATACTTTCAAACAAACAGAAAAATCTTGTCAACATTTGGTCTGCCAAAGCTCAACCCCTCTCCCTCCGACCAAACCCTTAATTTTGTCAATGTTTTTTTTATAAAAAGCTACAGTCGCCACCATTTGGCGCTTATATGTATTTTTTCACGACCAAAAAATAAAAAACCACCCCCACTCCCCGTCAAACAGTTTAATTTTTATACAAACCCACAGTTTTTATCCAGTTTAGATAGAACTTAGCAAACGTTTACTGTAAAACAAAGAGAAAAATAATGTCAGCTTTTGGTTTGCAAAAACTGAACCCCTTTCCCCATTTGCGCCCTTGACTTTTGTCAATTTTCTTTTTGAAAAGCTACAGTTGGCACCATTTGACTGATTTTTATAAAAGTTGGTACATATATGTATTTTTTTATGGAGAAGATTTCTGACCAAAAAATAAAAAAAACTATCCTAGGTCCCCTTTTATATCCCTTAATGTTTGTACAAACCCACATTTTAATCCGATTTCGGTGGAACATCGCATGTGTATACTTTAAAGCAAATAGAAAAAGAAACACACTATTCACATTACTTTGACAAAAACACAAACCGTATTCCCCTTTCTACCCCTTTAATTACTGTCAATGTTCATCATATAAAGCTACCGTTTCTATCTGATTTTGAAGGAAGTATGCACAAGTTTACTTCGAAACAAACAGAAAAATACTGTCTGCATTTGGTTTAGAGAAGCCAAACCTCTCTTCCCCTTTCCACCCCTTTAATCTACACAAAGCACAGTTTCTACCTGATTCTGAAGAAAATTTGCACACTTATACTTTAAAAAATAATTGTGTTTAAATTAGGTTGAAGAAGCCCAACCCCTCTTCCCTTCTACTAATATCCTCCTAATATCCCATATTCTTTATAGATACCTACCGTTTTTATCAGATTTCAATGGAACACTGCAAATGTATACTTAAGAACAAAGAGAAACATTCTGTTTACAAAACCCAACCGCTCACTGCCTTACCCCATTTAATTTTTGTAAATGTTCTTTACACAAAGCTACAGTTTTTATCTGGTTTTGATGGAACTTTGTACATGTATACTTTAAAACAAAGAGAAAAATACTGTCAACACTACCTTAACAAAAACCAAACTACTCTTCACCTCCACACCCCTTAATTAGTTTTTTATACACACCTAAAAAATTTATATGATATCAATAGAAATTTACAAACGTATACTTTAAATCAATCAGAAAAGACAGTCTACATTTGCTATACAAAAGCCCATTCCCTCTTCTCCTTTACCCCCATCCGTTATAATTTCCAAAGTTCTTTACAAAATCCACAGTTTTAAGTACCGTCAAAGTCAATTAAGCTATTTTTAAGTCATTGCAGAATATTTATAAAATGTGTGTGTCCTAATGTCTCAACATGTACGTCAGATTTCAACTTGGATCCAGAGCTTTTACATTGTGAAAACCAACTAAATATCTATATTTTCTGTGTGATGCCAGAAGGAACAGATATATTCCAGAGACAGACTTGAGTGTGTGGTATGTATTAATGTCCAGATGTTACATATTTCGATTATCGAGCAGCAGCTTTAACAGATGGTATGATTAGATCGAAACACAGCCTGTACCAAAATGTAAACTGACATTCCTTAATACAGCATCCAATTCTCCCCATTCTGAATGTTGTTGTAAAGACAGATATTTTTTTAAAGCATTCGCTTTAACCACTGAGCTACCAGGAAGTTCTCTAAATGAGAACTGCTGTAGCATATTTAAATACAAATTAACTATAATACCACTAAAAATTTAAAAATAAAATAATTGTTTAAAAAACATAAAAACCGCCTTCAAAAAAAGGGCACTAAAATTTTTTAAATAACTTTATACCTTGCTTAGAAGAAAGTAAATCTAAATGGACAATATTTTACATTACTGTTATTGAAATTTTTACATTAATTAGTTATTTTTGGAGTCGGTGCCATCCAAAACAAGAAAAACAAAAAGTTAAAAACAATAATACATAAAAATCATGTTACTACTTACCTACAATTAATTCTAGAAACATTTTTCAACAAAACTGAAACATAATCCGATATTATACTAATTATAAAGTGTTTACTGCATGATGCAGCCTACCAACTGACACTATAGCGCCAGAGATATGCGTGGATGACCAACGAGGCCGAGCCGCAGATAACATACAGTTAATTTGTTTCACTAAGTTGTCTCCCGCAATAAAACTACCTTCCTCACGACATGCTGTAAAATATTTGGAATTTTTGTTCGTACTCTCGGTTCGCCGCGAACACCAAATAAAATTCAGTAATTCGATCTGCGCGATCTGACAGCTGGCTGATGTTATAGCGTGGCCTATGTTTACACTGTTGATTTGTGCCGTGGCTTCTGCATTAGTCGCTGTGTTGCTATTTTCCTTACTCTCTTCCGCGATTGCAGCATTTGCTGTTATAGTTTCTGAAGTTGTTGACAATTTTACTCTTGGAAGTTGTAATGGTCAGCGTTTTGTGCACTCAGATCTTAGATGTCCTGGTTCATTGCTAACAGAGCATGTGCGCGGTTGTCCCTCATATATTATTAATGCTTTAAAACCCTGTATCATTATATAGGAAGGTATATGTTTTTTAAAATCAATTTTCACACACCATATGCCGTTGTTTGCTTGGAATCTGAACTTAGAGCTCCATTTTTCGTCCGTCACCGTTATTATTTCACCATAGTTTCGGATTGCTGCCGTTACACTAGCACTACTATTTCAAATGGTACATTGAAAACTCTTACTGATCGTAGCCCCAGCACTGCGTGGCTTATATACACGGTACTTACGGTTCCATCTGCGTTCTGGTAGTCGGCTTTCCCTCCAGTTTTCTCTACGATAGTATTGCACAAATTGTCATTTGTCATTTTAACGTATACTGCATAGGACAAGAAGTCCAATTGGATTCCGTATACATCCGCGTCTGTCAAGTTGAATTTTTACAGCCATTCATGGAAGTCATATGCACGTGGTCTTGTCTCCTTTTCGACGAACGCGAATTTCAGTGTATTCTTTCCTATCGTCGATTCCATTTTCACAATCGTAACACACAAGCAAAGTTTTCACTGATACACTCACTGAACCTGTCTGAGTTAGCAATGTGCAGTTTCGGTACGTTTATAAAGGAAATGCAAATAAAGATAAATTCATAAATTAAAAAAAAGAAACATAAGAACTGCTTGGATTTGAACTCGGAACCGCTCGCTCAGCCTCCCAGAACACTAACCATAGGACCACTGCACTCTAAGTGCTACTTTCCTCGTATAGGTGTATACAACTCAGCGAAGGAAGCCTGTTTCATTCAATCCATCTTGGAGAGACACTCTTCCGAAATAATTTCTTGTTTCTGTAGTTTCGGAGTACTAAAAATTGTACCTCATGGAACATGACTATCCCTTGGTTTGTGGACTGACCACTTATATGAGTGAAATATTATCGGAAGGAATTATCAAAATGAGTATAACAATCTGATCGTTATATTTTTATGCTAATTAACTGTAGTAATATATAGCATTTAGCCTGTTTCCTGTTGGGATACGTTTCTTAATCTGAATTTTGGTAAAGTATTATAGAAATGTAAAGGAAAGTTGATGAACTGTTCTTCCAATAAGAATCGTCAGTGGGAGGAGCTTAATTCCTACCTGTTAGCCAATTGATTACTGCATTGACTTAAGGAAATAAAAAATCTGCAGTATAGACGGCTCTGAATGAAATATCCACCAATAAGATTGCGAGGAGGCGGAGCCAGTATTGCGTTACTGTTTCCTGGGATGACATTGATGCCAGATTGTGCAAAATAAGAGTGATAGAATTTTTCAGGGGCGGCCAAGAATAAAGTCAAAGACTGTACACTTCCAATGCAACGGTCTTTGAAATTCGAACTTGGTTGGTTTCCTCTAGCTTTCCTCAATGATGTAAGTGTTGATAACTTTGATGTGTGTTGTTTGCATTATGAAAGAATAAAAGGAACGAGAGGGAGAAACTCGGTGCTGGCCCAATCAAGGCCTGTTCAGCTCAGTCCCATCCTACTGACGAATCACCGTCAACTTTGTCGTCAAGGAGAGATTTGGGAACCAACCCCTGACTTTTATACATAGAAATCGTGCACTACCACGTCTCATACCTTACGAAGTCCTGATGATAAAAAAATACTCCACCATCGGTCAATCGACTTTACGGGCGCCAAATACTATCACTGTGACACAACGATTTGAGCCAGGAAAGATTTTCTTAGCATACAGCATGTTAAATTATTTTGCTTTCGAAATGTCGTCAAACAACGACTAGGAATGAAGGAAACTCTTCACTTTCTGGATATTTGTTCACGCAATAGCAGTGACACACCCACAGGTGTAAGAGGTTTATAAACATCCCAGGGAATGACCAAGAGCAAAATGTAATAGTAACAACAAATTCACCCTTCACATTTATTAAGTGCAACCACATTACAAGGAGCTATTGTTTGTGTACTTCGATGATAGACACGAAGCAAATGCAGAGCAATTACAGAGTCCGATGGTTGAGAAAAAATATTCAAGCCTGGTGAATCATTATATATTTCATTCATAAGGGTCTTCCCCATACCATTATATTGTACCAACTCTAGGTACCTCGCCGTAAACTAAACGTCTAGTACAGGAGTTTTAAAAGTATTACCATAGTTAATTGATTCTTAGAATGAGTTGTTGCATTAAGAAAGTTGAATTGATGAAACTGTATTCGGGTTTGATATGCATTTACCGAGCCTGGTGGGTAGGTGGCATTCTGGAGGACGTTGCTTCAAATCCCCGTCCGGCAAATCATATTTCGTTTTCCATAGGTCACCTGAAATCACTCCAGGTGAATGCCGAGGCAGGTCATCAAAAGACCATTACCCAATTCCGTTCCTTGTCCACGTTCCTCTCCCGTCGCTAATGACTTCGACGAGATATAAAACCCGAAGATTTAGGGTGATTCACGAAGATATGCAAATATTTCAGTATGTTATTCTACAAGTAAAACTAAAGAAAAATATTCATATAAACATTGGTCCGCAAATGTTTAGTTACGGAGTTTCGGCTAATAAAAGATTTTGCCTGAAATTTAGTAACCTTGCTAATATGAAGCCATCGAAAAACTGTTCGAGGTTACAGTAAAACACGATTTCGATTTATTTTGTTGTTATTTGTCTGGTGAATATAATAAAACAAGTTCCAAGTAGTTTTCCAGAAATTTTATGTAACTGGATTTCATGTCACTGTATTGTATATTTTCATTATTGTTATTTTTCATTCGTCCTTACTTTAATGATTAAAATATCTTTTATAGTAGCAATGCAAAGTTATTTCCTTCAATTCCATCCCCAACAAACGCTTCCATAAAGGTTTTCACAGACTTACTAAATTACTTACGCCTAGTCAAAATTGTTTTATTTTTTAATTAATTTTTACAAAATATTGAACCAAAACTGACTTAATTTATGGAAGTTGTGGTTCCGCTTATTTAACGTTTTCTTGTAACAGTAGCTTTTTAAAGTTACATATAAAAATCAACACTCTATGGAGCGGTCTGGTGGCTCAGAGGTTAAGGCGTCTGACTCGAGATCGAATCCCTGTCTCGGCGGGGATTTTCATAGGCACTTAACCCGACCTTCACCTCTTGCACAGCTTGCTGTACAATGTGAAGTACGCCAGAACGCTTCCGTGGTTCTGATTCCATGTTAAACCGTAGGCCCCCTGTACCCGGCAAGATTGCGGGGTTGCGTTAAAGTGGCTATGACTGGAGCGGAATGCGCAGCCAATTGAAACCCTGTCACCGAGTCATTACGACCACACGGAATTATTATTATTATTAACACCCTATACATTTTAAACGTGTATATCATACAAAACTGAGATGTCCAGAACTGGCAGATCATTTCCCTCCTACCGACAATGATTTTGCCTCAGAGATGAAACTGTCATCAAGGACTTTTACTCAATAGACTATTATTGTAAAGGTAATTGGTATAAAGTATGATGGAATGCTTTTTGCAGCAAACTATCTACACACTGAATAATGTACAAAATTCATTCAATAATGATGATATTTGAAATGTTCATTTAAACTTTTTAACACAATCTATTTTGTATCACACTGGAAATAATTATATTTCTGTAAAATGTAACTTTATTTTAGTTACTTGTTTAGACTTTAGAATGTGTAAAATAAATCGTCTTTGTTGTTACGATAAATCAGATACTTTCTTGTAAATAATCTGACGTTATTTTAAAACATAAGCTTGTGTCTCCATCTGGTAAAAAATAATGAAGCGTTATTTCTTTGAAATAATTAGCAAGCACTCCCGGCTGACTCAGACGCCTGGCATGGCTTTAGCTGGCTCGAAGAACAAACCAGTTCGTGTTAAGTCTCAAACCTCTCACACTAACTGCAACGAGGCTCGCCCTCTCTTTTCTTTCATTCCCAGCAGATTGACATACAACACATAACATCAACAAACATATATCACGAGTCTCTGGGGCCTCAGTTTACTGTCGTTATCAAATTCTACCGATGACATTCAGAGAACATTTTGCATGCTTCACAGACGGATACAACAAGCCGACTGTTACACGCAATTGTATCTTCTCTAGTATTACATAGATCTGTAACTGATATCTCCCAAAACCTACTAGCCAGGTAAGAAAATATTTTTGAATCTGGTATGGGAAACTAGTCCTGTGGCCACCTAGAAAATCTGAAAATCACTCATTCCAACCTGTTGAACTCGAGTCTTAGTTCTAGCAGGTACCAGGAAGCAAAAAATGCATGAAATTTGCTTGTAACTAACTTGAATTTTTTTTGCGTAACTATTAACTTCGGTGCTTCTCAATTTTCGTCTGACCACGTAGTTAATAACGTTTATAAATCATCGTTTTTCTGTTCTCCGTATAGACTCCATTTACCACGAACACGGGCTTGATTAGAAATTCCTGTTTGTATTACATACAACGGAGTAATTTTTTTTTTTTTTTTTTTTGAGAAAATTGTATTCCTAGAATATTTTGACTGTACCATTTCAGGACAGATACGCAATGTTCTTACTCCCATCGAGCGGGGCGGTGTAACGGTTAGCGTTCTGGCCTCGCATTCGGGAGGACGACGGTTCGAATCCCCGTCTGGGCATCCAAATTTGGGTTTTCCATGGTTTCCCAAATCACTCCAGGCAAATGCCGGGATGCTTCCTTCAAAAGGCCATGGCCGAATTCCTTCCCATTCCTTGACCCCCATCCCTTCCTGTCTCTAAAGACCTCGCTGTTAAAAGACGTAAAGCAGTTAAAAAAAATTCTTGCTCCATATCTACAAAAATAAGTACAGGAAGAGAATAGAACATTCGTACTCCTTTGACCACAAATGAAAGCTATTTCTGTGATATCGGATGTTTACTGACTTTTTTATCTTGATAACCGTGACTGTGTCTGGTGCTCAACTCGTGGTAAGACATATATGACAACAGTGGGATTACCATTTATTACCTTCCAGATTCCATATCTCAAAAACACAGGATTATACTACAGACAACAAGTTACACGTTTCATAGGCAGATGAGGATACTTAAGTTCCAATATCCAGCCAGCTTCAAGCTCTGACAGAACCTTGTTGGTGCACGTTGTTGTACCGTAGAGAAAAAGCGAATCATTTCTAAATGCGGTAAAAGAAAATTTCCCTGATTACCCTATATCACCCCAGGCGTTTGTGGGATGGTTCCTTCAAAAGGCCGTGACTAAATTCATTTCCCGCCTCTACGTACCTCTACGTCGACTAGGCGTAAAGTCATATTGCAAAATACAAAAAGTCTGGAAGTTAGTTACCACGAAATGCTAATAAATAATAGTTGTTGCAAATGAAGCATTGTGATAACAATAACTTACTTCTAATTAAATCTTAATAATAGGAAGAATATCTGTCAACGTGGATACAAAAAGCAGCAACTGTGACTTAGTTTTAAATCGTGTTTTAGCTTCATGAATAGTCTGCATACATATATGGCCGTAAAATAAAACTTACACCTTCGTATTGGATGAAAAAACTGTATGTATTAACATATGTTTTGGCTCAAATAGTATAAACTGTATAATGTGTGCAAATATAGATTTCGTGGTCTTCAAACTTTTCCGCATTCATGTTTCCAGACTGAGCGTGGTGGTGTAACGGATAGCGTTCTGGCCTCGCATTCGGGAGGACGGCGGTTCGAATCCCCGTCCGGGCATCCAGATTTGGGTTTTCCATGGTTTCCCCAAATCACTCCAGGTGAATGCCGGGATGCTTCCTTCAAAAGGCCATGGCCGAATTCCTTCCCATTCCTTGCCCCCATCCTTTCCCGTCTCTAAAGACCACGTTGTTAAAAAGGGACGTTAAACTGTTAAAAATAAAAAAATAAAAAAATGTTTCCAGCATGTACCACTATCGTCCGGAGAAGAAGTGATTGGTCCTTTACTACATTTTCCTGGTAGATAGTGGTGTTTTTAACATTACGCTAATTACTAATCCTAAAGTAAGAATGTGTACATGAGAAAGACCGTGTTTGATTGTAAGATGCAAGCAGGGGAGAGGTCTGATTAAGTCTACCGTTTGAAATCTTTTTTCCACGTAGAAGCTAAGTTACCAAAAAAAAAATCTTCTTTTTTTTTTTTTTAGAAGGACATTTTGGATTTGGGAAACACCATTATCTGCGTCAATAATGACACTAGAGGAAATCCGTGAAACACGAATGAAATGAGGCTAAACCAGTCTGGGCAGTCACAGCAAGCTCGTAACTTCTGAAAACTACTTGACACCTGATAAAGGCAGCGGAGCCACTTGACGAAACGTTGTATTTCTACAACACAATCCGGCTGGACACCCGAGATGGTTGTAAAACTACATCTGCACATACAAATTTATTGAATTTTCGGCCATAGCTATTCTTAAGCAGGAGAGATGTCACGATACTAGAAGATTTCAAATACCTATCTATATTTTTAATATTAAAACTCTAAAAAGCACCTTTTCGTTCCTACGTAACAAGTTATTTGTAAGTTGTGTGAACACAGAATACTGATGTTTCCTAGGGATACAAAGGTATTTTTGGTACATAATGCTGTCTTTAAAAGAAAAAATGTTGCTTACGCAAACTACAACATTTGTAATAAAGGTTTCTCTGACTTTCTTAAGAGCCATATGCGTTTTCACGCTTGCTGGCTGGATTTGACTTTTAATGATTTGTCGCTATGGCACAGGAAATTTCATAAGTACCCGTATCGTTAATTAACGACGTTATGCCGTTTATTCACAGTTGAAGCGAAACACTTTCACTTGGAACAAGTTTAAATCCTGGAAGCGGTTAAGATGTGATTTTGATAATCATAGCGATGTAGCCCTAAGTCTTCCTGTAACTTGAATGAGAAATAAGATTAACAGTATATCATATTTCTAACGTTTTGTAATATATGATGGCTTCATCCTTATGCTTACAATTTGAAAATAGACCACTCTGTCTGTTTTATAATATGCATGAGAACCACTGATCCAATGAAAGTGTTTTAAGTTTTTAGATTCATTGTCGAGTCGAGTTTAATCGTATATTTTATTACGCTGATAAAGAAAGTAATTAGTGGTATCCATTTTAAAGGAAGTAAGTAGATAAAGGCCGGCATAATAAACGAAATATCAAGATCATGGTTACGGTAGCGGTACGATTATGGATGTATTAGTGTTATTTACTGAAGATTGGTTATTCTTTTAGTGACAGAGAGCTTACCGTGGTAAGGCAATAATATTACTGAATAACTGTTTTTAATTAATTCATGGGCAGTTACTGTAAAACCAATTAGGAGTTAGAATCGTGCCAAAACAATCCAAGAATATTCTCCAAGTCATCAACCGAGAAGTCTGGGAGTGTAAAAACTCTAAGCACTAGGAAGCGATTCCACCGAGTCACAGCGTTCCAATTTTACACCACGAATTGAGCGTGAACTGCAAGAAAAGAATGAGATTAAAGACTTTCGGACCGAGAATGTAATAGCAGTATAATT
The DNA here is from genome assembly GCA_031002005.1 of Vandiemenella viatica. Classification (NCBI taxonomy): domain Eukaryota; kingdom Metazoa; phylum Arthropoda; class Insecta; order Orthoptera; family Morabidae; genus Vandiemenella; species Vandiemenella viatica. The sequence goes on along the minus strand of CM061921.1, from coordinate 204,399,551 downwards.
ACACGTTGTACTTCCACTCCTCTTCATTTCCAATAATAGTTAGTTATGATTAATTGTATACAGAACATAATATTTTAGGGAATATAGGTAAAATATTTCTTAAAAAATTTTCATCGAAAAAACAATAAGTCATCTTTCTTCACAACACTACCTGTAATGCAAAGCGCGAGATACTGGCAGATAACGCACTACATGTTGCTTCTTGATCATCACCATTACCCAACATAAGCGGTCGTCGGCTGCCTCTGATGAATTTTACTTATCACTGGCATGGTCAAATTTCCAGGTTGGCTTTACGGCTACATGCCCTTGCTCACATCAAGGATTTTATACCTACTGTCAGATCGTACTACGTACTAATGGAGGAAGTGAAATGTTGCCTATTTGGTTTCGTCGTGGACTTTAACTGTGGTGGGACATTTAGAAGAGAGTTTAACTAGCCTCGTGAAGTCCTTGCAGCTGCAGGAAACTCTTCTATTTTGATGGTATCCATCAGGAGCTCTTGCATTTTGTGGGCTAATAGATAAGACGCATTGTGTCATGAATAATATGACTCCAACCGATTATTAGGTTCGGCAACCAGGATATGGAAAGGCTTGTACGTATTAAATGACCAGCTGAGATTCTATGCTAATACGAATGACAACAGGCGTCTAACGGTTATGAGGTCCCATTTAATACTCATTGAAAGCCATGGACATACAGCCGATAACATGACTACCAGGACAGCGCCTATATGAGATGCTCATTGCATCTGACTGAGTAATAACTCGTAGACTAATGGATTGTTGTATGATTGGATGGCAAGTTAAGTGGCTGATGGTATGCCGCCCCCATGATCTTGCAGGGCCTACATGGTCAGCAGACATGAGTGAAAATAGTCGGTTTTACTGTTAGAAACCCATACTATTACAGCTGATGGAAGCTACCCGTGGAAAATGAGCTATCTACTCGTCGATGACTGCGCGCAGGGTGAGTGTTAATAATTCGTTTTTTCCTCGAAGGTGAACTTTAGTGACGTCAGAGAGTCAGTTCCAACCAGTAATATCGATCGAGGCAGCGTCTCAGCACATTCCTGACAAACAATACTGCGCTCAGCTCGGCGCTTGCGAAGACTGCTCGCTAATGGAATTACTTATTTCTTCCCATAAAATATTCGAATTCCCTTTTAACAAACCTATATGTCCATTATGACCCTTGCACCCCTCCCCTTTCCAAAACTGTCATTTCGTCTCCAAAATGCCATTATGACAATTATAAACTAAGAGGGTAAGTTGCATGATCCAATTAGTCTACTTTTCAGAGAATTATTAAACCAATTGAATATTAGAACTGGCATGTCGTTTAACCCCTACATTTGGAATTAGCTTATATTAATAAAACAATCGTTTAGTGAATAAATTAATCACTTATTGAACACTGTCAATTGGCAGAAAATTATCAATATTTCAATAAATCGTTATGTAGAATGCACATTGTTAAGTTAAAATCAACCACTGTTATTCAGTGTAAATTTATAACCATAAAAATTGCATTAAGTATTGGAACAAATAATGTTTTAGCCATGAAACAAAGTATACATAAATGCCATTCATTCATTTCATAAAATTCACTCCTCCCATAAATATTTCATAATGTCTGGTACGAATGCCATTCACCACGTTTTAATATAACTTTAAGTCAAATCTGTTACGTGTTTTAAGTTTCTAAAAGTTATAAGCAGAGACTGTAATACATGCAACATAAAAAGCTAGAAATATTCATGCAAATATGCATGAAAAATGCTTAAAATATGCACGAAAAGTGTTAAAAAGTATTAAAATATGCAACATTATATAAAATAAAAATAGTAATTTTCAGATATTATTTCAAAATTAACACTCAATTAGTAAGTAGTTGAATAACATATTTGTAAATTCCATAATTAAAAATTATTTAATATTTCTAATTTTGGAAATGTAAACAATCGATTACTGTTCCAAATAGTAAAATTGTTTCTTCAATCTCTCAAAATATTTTTATAATTGGAAATGGACCGTTCCACATGGATTTGGGTGCTGTTAGCAGTCATTGTTTTTGGAAAAATTTCATCCCTTCAATTAATAAATCTAGCAATTTGACATAAAGCTTCAAAACCTGGGTTATTGTTAAGAATATTTTCAAAATTCACTTTAAGTTTATACAGGAATACCTCTCGCAATGCGGAGTTCATTTGGCGGAATTTATTCCTTAACTGAGTAGATTCAGTCAACGCTAAACCTTGAGTTTCAAGTTTTTTTAATTATGTGGTAAAAATGAGTGCTAATCACAGCTATGGTTTTAATAGTAGAATTGTTATATGCTTCCTTTTATTGACAATCTGTCATAGCCTCTGCACTATCAAAGTCGTTTACTACACCTTTAATGGTCTCGAAATGTTCATTGTAAAACAGTACAGCTTCAACCCACGTTACCAATCGAGTTACCAATGGTTCCGGAGTTAAAGGAATATTTGGCATTTTTTTTATAGCCATTAATACAAGAACGTACATTAAGAAACATTTTCTTTGTTGATTAAATCAATTTATTTACATTCCCAAAAGTGGATCGTACTTCTTCAGCGAGTCGTCATATTATGTGAACAAAGCACGTCACATGAGTAAAATTGAGATAAAATACTTGTATGGCTTTGGCTGCCTTGATCGTATAGCGAGCAGCATCTGAGAGAAATATAAACACTCTGTAGAAGATTCGGGAAATACTTTTTTTAAACCCTCATTCACATATCTGGTGAACGTAGGACGATCTGCCTATTCAAGTTCTTTGGAAGCCAGCAAAAAAGGAGAAGAAGGTCGGATTGTAATGCACCTACAGTTAAGTTGCAATGCAAAGACCACAACTGTCGGTAGTTTCGTCAGCTTAAATCCAAATAATGATATTTATGAGTTCACTTCAAGATCATGTAGGTATATTGTTGGTATGTAATTTTTACGAAATGTTGCCTCATGAGTTTTATTTTGATTCAAGCAATATTTTTTGCAGAAAATCTTTGAACATAGAATTTGTAAGCTTGTGAAGAGGAATATTACTTGCAAACAATGTTTCACATAGATCCATGCTTAAGTGATCTTTTAGTTTGCCTTTGCTGCTACAGCTACTTGCCGCTATTAGAAGTTGTCACGGGCCCTTCTTATGCAAGACTTGTCTTGACATGGCGGTCTGTTTGAAAAATGTTTGTGCACGAAATATTTTTCTCTCAAACTCGACAATATAAACATTTCCGTCGTCTATAAATCTTCCAGGATTGTCACTATCCAAGAAAAGCCCACTTTTTTCGGGTGGCATGGTATATATTAGACTTTATATAAATAAATAAAAATTAAACATGCAGTGAGCCCGCAAACAATAACAAGCATAAATTTGTTTGGTAGGAAGAGTGCTGCAGTAGGTGAGCGTGACTCAAAGCGGCTTCGTCCGTCTTTATCCTCCCGTAAGATTGTTTTACTTGGCCGCATAACAATATTATCTATCAAAACAATAGACGCACGACTGCTAAGAGCCGTGCTGTTAGTAGATTTTGTCCACTACAACGTAAGATATTATTTACTAACTAGTTACACTAGTCCCGTCTCTAAAGACCTCGCTGTTAAGAGACATTAAGCAGTTAAAAAAAAAGTTACACTAGTGATAAATATTGTAAATATTGCGAACATATGCATCATCACTAGGTTTTAAGTAAAATATGCAAATAACTGGTGAAAATGCGCTTAATATGCAACTGCATATGCAAACACGGAAATGCATATATTCCGGTCTCTAATTATAAGAGAATGTTATTCTAGTTACAACTCTGTTTTAGAAGTTACTAAGTTAAGCCTGAGACAAACTGCTTTAACTTTAGAAAGGTTTTACAATTCGTTTTCCTGTCGGAAACTAAAATATACAAACAATTGGAACAATAATTAATTATCATATATTATCTCTATAACCAAGAAGATAGAAATTCAAACCATATCACATCATAAAATGTTTCCAAGTTGGTTAAAATTATGTTACGTTGAACTACAGTTACAATGAACTACTTCTGTGTGATTAGTTGAGAACTATCTTGAGCTAAATACTCCAATCGAATGCTTTTCTGGAACTGTCAAAGATTTGTTTTTCGTTCTTTCATGGTGAGATAAATGACATAATTTCTTTGCAATTATGTGACACTGATATTAATTGCCTGGAGTATTAAATAATAAATAAAAAGTTAACTAATATAAATGAACATTGAATTATTCCATACGGTCAATGTGTTAAAAGTTCAAGTATTGCCTTTGGTACTTAATGTTTGATTACTTTGAGCCACGGAAGTGGACAGTCGGTGACCAGTGCGGATGTAGGATTGGATTTCCGCAGTCAGCACAGCATTCCTCCAGCGCGTGCCGTGGCCGCTCGTGTACGCGTAGTTGAAAAATCAACTGCCAGCAGAAAAAAATTCTAATATTTCCTAATTCTAAGCATAGTGAATTCTAGAATCATATATAGGGTAACAAAATTAATTTTCTTTTGAATGAAGACAATAATTGTAAAAATCAAAGTGATATTCAAAATGTGAAATTTAGGTTTGTATAAATATTCCTTGCTTAAATATATGACATTCACAGTTATACACAATTAGTGTAAATTAAGCGAAATCACGATCGCTCAGATTAAGAACAGATTAATATATTCCTTAGATTTATCAAACATTTATATGTCTATCTATAAACCATCAATATATTTGGGAATCACGCCTATAAACCGCACACTGTTAAAATTACAATATTGAAAAGTTGCTCACCTCACATTCGGCTTTAAATTAACCAATAACTCGGGACTACGATTATATAGTAACTAGCATTTCTATGAAATATCACATCTTAAACTTGGTTTTCGAAAGAGAAAGTCGACACACTATTTTTTTAGGTGCTATAGATGCTATGGGTTTTCTTAGGTAACATACATACTTAGCGGGGCGCTACTTCATGATTCTAATATTTCCTAATTCTAAGCATAGTGAATTCTAGAATCATATATAGGGTAACAAAATTAATTTTCTTTTGAATGAAGACAATAATTGTAAAAATGAAAGTGATATTCAAAATGTGAAATTTAGGTTTGTATAACTATTCCTTGCTTAAATATATGACATTCACAGTTATACACAATTAGTGTAAATTAAGCGAAATCACGATCGCTCAGATTAAGAACAGATTAATATATTCCTTAGATTTATCAAACATTTATATGTCTATCTATAAACCATCAATATATTTGGGAATCACGCCTAAAAACCGCACACTGTTAAAATTACAATATTGAAAAGTTGCTCACCTCACATTCGGCTTTAAATTAACCAATAACTCGGGACTACGATTATATAACTAGCATTTCTATGAAATATCACATCTTAAACTTGGTTTTCGAAAGAGAAAGTCGACACACTATTTTTTTAGGTGCTATAGATGCTATGGGTTTTCTTAGGTAACATACATACTTAGCGGGGCGCTACTTCATGATATTATTAATATTTCCCGATTTTGGCGTTTGTGTTAGGGCAAAATGATTTATTAATTCCTTAAATTTCCCATATTTCGTTCCATTTACTGCTGTGGCTTACGTATTTCGCTTACTTTGGGTATGCTATACGTAATGCATTTAATTTTAATCACGTGTTTTACAGCGTATCAATATCTCTTCTTTGCTTTTCGTGCGTCTTAGAATTTCATCCTAATTTGTGCTAGTTAATCGTCTGTTTAGAGTACTCGCTATACCGTGGCCACTAGATTTCAGTTTTCTCGTATTTCATTTTCAACTGGTAATCCATTACTTATTCGCAAAATTACTTCTCTACAGAACTCGCGATATTTTGCTCGCCTACGCCTGAACGAGCTGGCTTAACCGTCGAAGTTACTGTTGGCAGTTTTACATGTTTTCACTTCAGTATACAGGGTACTCCCGAAATTTTCTAAGACCGGCCGCTTTCGTACTCCGGTACTTTCAATTACAGGTACGGTTCGCGACTCCGACCATTACAACATATTTATTGGAACATCGTCACTCAGGGATAGTTATTGATTACAGGTAGCGATTGCGCAGATCAAGTAACAACCCAACTATCTTTTCCTGACTTCATACCGCTCCTGCTTCTGGCTTTTAATTGGAATTTTCCCGATGGTCTGGAGCATATCTCATGAATTTCGATAACAATAAGACGGTATTTTCCCACTTCCGTATTACGCTTAGAAGGACTTCTCCCCATACAGTCTGGTTGCGTTCCAGGGATTGTACGAAATGTGATTTTAGTCTCCTTAAAAAATACCTTTGCTTAGGACTGGGGCATGAAAGGATTTTTACAGAAATCGCCATAGCCCGTTTCTTCTCCCTTTTTAGACACGTTGCCAAAAACCTGACGTGCTACTGATTGATACTCGTCATAATTCCGCATTCGCCTTTCGCGATATGCCTTACAATATACAACATACTATATTTCGATTCATTCATCGACAATTTATTTATCTCACTACTCCATTACCTTTCCGCTGCAGTGTAATCTATTTCAGCACCTCTCACATATTATTAATCAAACCAGTGCACTTTTCTTAGCTTTTTATCAATTTTTACTGTAGCACACATATTTATCACACTTCAGCACGTTAAATACCCTCAAAATACCGTAGTTATTGCTAAATAGCACTTTCAATTTCCTTATTTATTACATACAGCATCTCGTACGAATGCTAGTCTTTCATCTCCACGGAACAGCGTATAAAATTACTCATATTCTTCAATATTTTATTTATATCCATAACAGCGCATTTATATTCCCATGGCGTTCTTTTACATGTATATTAATCACTTGTAAACTAGATTTTACTTTTCAGATATTTGATAACGACATTTCATCGACACCACCATGTTTTTATTTAGCTAAAACACATTATTTCATTTCCTACGCAGTACTTTAATACATATTTTGTTCACTGTTTATTTTTCTTATCAGATCTTGAACTTAGTTTGTGCTTCTAATTATTTAACCGACAAATATTAAAATTACCAATGCATCTGCTGATAATTTAATCATGAAATCGCACTTCACTTTATTTAGCTTCGTAATTTCAAGCTATCAGGCAAACCAACTGGACAAATTTCCGTAACAAAAATAAATTCCAATGCCGAAATAATGATTATTTAGACTTGAACACTGTATTAAATCTCTTCTTACATAAAATTAATTAAACAGAGTATTATAGCACATTGGAAAATCATGAAGTGTATGAATTGAAATAATTCTAAAATGTTGCAAAATATTTATTCTTAGATAGGAGAGTTACTCTCTTTTCCGGAAACAACGAAAATATTCCGATTATCTTGTCAAACAGCACATTTTTCTCAGATTAACATTTACATGGACTTTGACGAAGTTAATAGCTTTGTCCGGGCGCCTCGGTCAAAACTTTAACCTGTTCAACCAAATCTTATGACTGCAGTTCGCGACAGTTTACTTTTCGGGAAGATTGTCTAATTATATTATTTTTGAAGTTATCACAAACTCTAGAAAGATATTCTGAAGGAATAATTTATTTCCCAACTGTAATCTACCATAAGCGGGCAATTCAAAAATACAATTGATACAGTTCATCATACGAAATGTATTTCCGTTCCGTTACTTCATTTGAACCGTAATTTTGTCTCTCTGGGAAAATATTTTTGTATTTAACATCTCGTATTGGACAAAATGTTTTGCTCTCCTAGCATTTGAAGAGAAAATACTAATGCGTGTATTTTTCGCTTTCACTCATTCCAGTATTCTTTATAACGCAATTTTAACGAGACAATTTTTGGCTATTAAGATTCTACACTTTTGGCTCAAAAATTTTGCAACCTTTTCGCAGATATGTTCTAACTAATGATTATTCCGATTCACACTTTACAGCTTTGTGCAAATTGTTGTAAATGTAAACTTTTAAAATAAGCCATTAGATCTCGCATTAAGTATTACTTACGTTAAAATACATTTTACCATCGTTAGTTAGTTTTAAATACTACACCAGATTAGACAATTTTAATGAAATTTTTGACACTCCAGATGAATTTGATGTTACTGAAGCAAAATTCGCGTTATTCCATTGAGACACTGTATTAAATTTTATAAATCATATAATATTATTTTTACTTACTAACCTTTTCTTTTTGTTAGTATTGTAGATATTTGTGCATTTCTTTCTTTACTCTTCATCAATTCAAAATTAAACATTAAAGAACTTCATTCAGTTTGTTTTAATCTCCTTTAATCAATTGTTTTTACGTACAACCATGCAGTTTTTTTTAATAATACTAGCCGTGCTCACACACTTTTTTTCTCTCATCCAAAGATCTTCTTCTACACTCACAGTTCATTTTTCAGAGACTCTCATATACGCTGTCATAGAAACAATATAAAATGAAAAAAGAAACATTAATTATTAATTCTGTAACTGCAAAAAGACTGTGTTTCCTTACACATCCCCCCGGCCAATTCGTCACAAAAATTTGCATTTTGTAAAATTTTCTGTGATTTAACTTCACACCAATCACCAATTTATTTATTTTATAAATATATATATATATCAATTTATTCATTTACAACTCACATTTCTTTTATGTACTCCCGGTATAACTTTAATTCACTTACGTTTCTTAATTCTAACAATTTTCCTGATTTAGATACTGAAAGTAATATGCGTACTGATGTGGTCATGCAGAGCCCCAATTCACGCCACAGATTTTTCTTTATTTCTACCTTAACGCTGCTGGATCTTCCATGAATATTCACCAGTTCTAGCTCACCTACTTCGAGCTTAATCTTTATCACATGTCGATCATATATCCTCCTCTATTCATTCTCTCTCTTCTCAGGTTATGTATTAGTCTCTTCTCTTCACTTTATCTTTCTTTGCACTCTCCGCCACATTTCTTCCCATCGTATTTTACAATGTTGTTGCCCTCGTGGTACAAATCACACCCTTTCTTATTTTTCACGTTGCCTCTGGTTGATTCATCCTTCTCATCTTCTCCCACTCTTTTGTTCTTTATTAGCCAACATTTTATCTCATTTTCGTCTTCACTTTCTTCCTTACTCGCTACTATGTCCTCTGAAAGTTCGTAGTCTCCATTTTCTTCTTCACTGCTGGTCTCTTTTTCACTTTCTTCCGCATCTTCATAATCTTCCCCATCTTCGGTTTCTTCTGCTTCCAGCTCTTAATCTCCTGCATCATTATCCATGAAAGTAAAAAACAGTTCACTCTTCCTTCTTGTCTCTTGGTTTATCTTCTGATCGTTATTTTCCCATTGTTTCACTCTCGCAAGACCAATTATCTCATTTTGCTCCACTTCCCTCTTCTCAGTATTTTTAACCTCGTTGTTCTCTTTTATCTGTTGCGGACGTCTTCGGTCTCCATTCCCAGCTTTTCTTTACAATCTCTTCTCACTTGCTTTATCCAGCCTCCTCCTTCCTCTTCTTTAACCACTGTTTTTTTCATAATTTCTTCTCTTTCTCCACTCACAGATGGAGGGGAAAAGGGGAAGGGAGGCCGCCATTTTGTGCCCAGTGGCCGGAAGTGAGAAAACCCCAGCTAAGACAATTGGCATCTACTATTCCACAATGTTTAATTGAGTAGCCCTGTCCCTCCACTAAGTGACGGGGCTGTAAATAAACATGGCTTAGAACTAACTGTCAGAAATGCTTTGATCACAGCAAATCAGCTTGTTTATTTTCTATTAAAATATGTGACGACACACCAGAGACTAATACTGAAAACGTCTCAGTGAAATTGACGTGCAAGTAGTGGGTGGAAGCTAAGCAGCTGACGACTGGTTATGGAATTCAACAACTCTTCCAGCTGACTCAGCTTTTCATCAACCGGTGACCAAGCAGAAGGAGCCATCACCTACAACGAGTAAGCCAAAACCATGCTTTGTGATCGAAAACACAGAATTGTTGATATGAGTGTTTCTGTAACCATCCAGATTTCTGTTTTCCAAGGTTTCTCGAAATCACTCCAGGTGAATGCAGGGATAGTTCCTTCAAAAGTTCATGGGTGATATCCTTCCCGTTTGTTAACCGCAATCCTCTCCCGGCCCTAGTGACACCAGCTTCTACGAACCGCAAAACAACACGATATTACTTAGAACTTGGATGAAAATGTTTGTGCTTTTAGATAATACATGAATCGTGTGTACTTTTGTGATAATTACAATGTTGTTACGCTGTTTGTTTTAGGGATGATACATACTGTTCCATGTCTATAACAGTGTTCTTACATGAAATCAAAGCTGAATTATCTAATTATTTAACGATATTATCTAACGATATTATCTACTGTAAAACTCCTTATATTTTTTACACAGTACGTGCACCGTTTTATATTTCAGCACATGGTAAGATATTCCAATGTCAAACACTGCACGTTACAAAATAATTATTACATGATAATTCGTGTTTACACAGCTGCCGAAGGAATGATGTCGGTAATTGAAGGTTGCGTCGCAATGTGCTAACGAATCTGTAGAGACAACATGACACCTTTAAAACTACACAATGCTACTTATAGCGGTGTAAATGAAAATCAACAGAAGTCCTTAGGTTTTTACAGTTACCGTTGAAGCCATGCAGTCACCTCTTCTGAAAAAGACGCACCAGTTAATTACTCCCGGAAGTAATCAACATACTGGCTGATTTGAAAGCCGCTATCTCTGGTGTGATCTGCTACTTATATTGGATCCAGTTAATGGTGCGTGGCGTGAGCGCTTGCCTTCGTCGGCGTGAACCCACAGGGCACATTCCGCAATACACTCATAAAACTTCCAGGCGGAATGCTCCAGTACTGTACTCTTTGCACAAGCTTTCGATGTTGAATATTCTGCTTTTTCGCTACCTTGACTCTCTGTATCCGCTTCATAATGAGGAATCGAAATGAATTTCAAATAAGTACCAGCTTCTAATTAAAATAAATATTAATAGTTCTACATAAATAAACGTTTGAATTAGGTGGTTTTATAGCTCCTGCATAAACATCTTGTTAAAAATGTAATGTCTGGTCTTCCAGGAGTAGCCGGTTACAGTGTAACATGTTTTAATGTTTAAAATACAACTGCAATGAATAAATAACAAACAATATGCATGAGGTCTGACAATAAATTTTAAGAACACGTTCCATTTTTTAAAAAAATTCTGCTACCTTATTGCTGAATATTACTGCAGTCACCTTCATAGTTCTTTCTTTGAGAAGCTATACACTATTGCCAGCGCCTATACCACACATCCTAGCAATTTATGACATCAAGCGGAATGTTCTTCAGAGCTGTCATCGTTTTATTTTATTTTTTCTATTTTATTTGTCTTCTAGCTCGTCGTAGATGTTGACATCTTTAGAGCTGAGAGAAGATGGGTCAAGGAGCTGAAAGGACTTCGGCCAAGCAAGGAACCTTTAAAGAATCGCTTCTAGCTGTACAGCTCACCGACGTCGATGTCATTAGAGTCGGGAGAAGATGAACGAAGGACAAAGAACGTGAAGGAATTTTGCCATGGCCTTTTGATGAACCATCCAGGTGTTCGCCTGTAGTGATTTCGAGAAACCGTAATCGGGATGACCGCACAGGGGTTTGAACCTACGTTCTCCCGATTGTCAGGCCCGAGCAGTACCGCTCACCCGCCAGGCTCGGTAACGTCCTTTAAGAACTGCTTTGAACTTCGGATTCTGAAAGAAGTCACTGGGACAAGGTCAAAGCAGTGTGCGTAGGTCCAATATCGTGATGCAGGAGCTATGCGCAGTTGAGGAAAAGTTCCGATCGTTTGCAACTCACTTTTTTATCTTAGATTTGCATTACTCGCAAATCGTATACTTCACAATTATTTAGCGAGTTTAGCTAATGTTTTCTTATGTTCGCCTTGTTACTGGCCGTCCAAAACTTTAATCGACGGTTCTTTTTAGTCTCCCCTCAGCAAGCCGTTTAATCTATTTTTGCACCATTGATTTCTTCATGGCATTGTCCCCGTAAACATGTACTAAAATTTTCCGCATTTCTTTCACATTGTTGTCCAGTTTCACATGAAATTAAATGTTTATTCTTTCTAAAATTCCATCTGAGACATTTTTACAGCAGTGCACACACGTTCCACCAGGAGTCTACTCGACCATTGCTGTGAGACGCACAAAGACCAAGGCTATGCAATCCTAAGAAGCAGATCGACCAACCTTTCATCGTTTATAAACGTTTGTCTCTTTGCAGTTGGGTGGTTTGGTTTGTGGCCTCCACCAACCAAATGTTCTGCAAAAACAGTATGGGTGCGAACATTTGTCGTTGTTCTTATTAGCTCCTGTATATGTCTAAATGGCTCCGAGAAGGATAACAATGCTAGTGTTGCATCTTGTGTATTTAAGTGTATTTTAAGTGAAGAAAAGAGGATATTTAAAAAAAAAAGAGGAACCTTAAATTTTGGGTACCATAGCTTTTAGCAACAAGAAAGTCAACGATACTGCTTGATGATGTATGATAGGAGAGGTTTATTTTTTAAAAAAATAGCCACGTTTCACTAGAAAATTTTGAAATCGTAACTTTGCTATTCGGTGCATGAATATATAAACGAGATACAAATTACAGAGAATGAATTTCCGTGGAAGTTAGACTGGCAATAATGATTTGCTCTTTGGCTACAGGAGATTCCTGCAAAAGCCTTACGTATCTTTTTAGAATTTTATGGCAACTTGTTTCTAAATTAATTCCTCAAGTATGAGCAGCTATCACAGAACCGTTGAAAGAACGCGTTTTGCGTGAAGATTAAAGAAGTAGGCCAGGAGGGGTGGGTGGAAATTCTCAGTCTCTAACGGATGAATCACCGTCAATATTTAACCCCTGCTATCTGGTAATCTTGTAGCTGAGTTACTTATTAAGCATAAATACCTGTACTAAATTATTTAAGTGGTGCGCCATGTCGAAAAAGAGTCCTTTGGATGCATTGTACACGGGGTAAGTTTCAAAAGTACAAAATTTTTCATCATGTTATTCTGTATCTGAAGTGTATATACCTAAATCAGAATACTATATTTGATTACGACTAACGAGAAACAAAAATTCTGGATGCTTGAGATGTCCTATTCGGTAATGTTCAATCTCCATCAGCAACATTAAATGCAGTGAGGTGATTAAAGGTTAAATATTGCCGAAATTCATATTACTTTCTGTCGATATTATTATACGGTAGTGTGGATTGTGGCCTACGAGATTATAGCTAAGAATATTTTTTGTCCTTACTTATTAAATATGAGAAAGACTGATGGTTGCATTTCTATAGACAGGCGGGGGAATAATAAAGAAGATAATGTAATGTGGTCTGGTTGTCATCCAAGGACCAGACTGCCCGAGTGTTCCCTAAAATCGTTACTATTTCTTGGATGATGGAGATGCCCTGGCGTAGTGCGGTCTGGTTTGAAACAATGGGCAAAGTGTTGTCAATTGTAGCATTGTGAGTTCGTCCACTTGGCTATTCGGAAGAGTGAAAGACCTCACTGTCTTAAAGTGTCTGCCGGACATTATCTGCCAAACGCTTCACAGATGTCACTGGCATAAATACTGTAAATGAGCAAAAGGAATTAAATATTTGTTAATAATTAACTGCTTGTACGTGGGAAGTGCAGGCCAATGAGAATACAGAAACCGTGGCTATCTGGAGGGGATGACCAACCGAGAAAATGTTGTTAGTGGTGGGGATATGTTCCCTTCAATAGAATCCATTCCCGCTTGTTTGTAATAAATTGTTAATATTTGTTGTATATTCGGCCCAATCGCGGAAGAAAGACGGACTTGAGGAATACCGAGGATGGCGTTGTACACTCGGCGCTACGATACTGCAGCGGGACGACACCGTCAGCTGTTGGAGATGGGAGACACCTACCTGCCACAGCACACCCATCAGCTGATCGTCTCGCCGCGGGTTGCCGACCGACTCTTCTCGCCGATGCAACGCCTCCCATGGCACCTGTTCAACTCCACGGTAACTATGACGTACACAATCATCTACAAAGTGAACACAACAAGCTCCTCATTCATAAAAAATAACAAATGTTAATTCCACTGCTTGTGAAGAAACAACCATTCATTCATGAGAAAAATTGTTTCGTTAAATAAACTTTATTTTCCATGTCTTGAGGTCAATAAAGTCAATACGTGCTTTTAGTATCTATGATGTTAGACTTGCATTAATGAGACTGAACATTTTGGCAGAGAACCACAACTGCAATCAATTATCTACTAATTAACTAAGGAAGTTGCTTATTAAAGTAATAAGTCCCTGTGTATACCAGGTGGAACACCTCAAGCTGTACTGACGATACCGTATTCAGGAAACAACCATATTTTCATCTTACCTGCACCTCATTCTGAAGTTCAGTGATGTATTGATTCCAGTAAGCTTTGCAAAACAAAGTGTAGATGGCTTGGACAGGACGTGGGGTAAATCAGGAGTTATCGTCCTGGTATCAGGGCCGGCGTTAGGGGGGGGGGAGGGGGGTAAGCGGGTCAAAAGTACCCGGGCCCCACCGGCTGATGGGGGGCCCGATCACCGACTATAGGGGCTCTCAGGCCATGAAGCCAAGAATACGCCCATTGTCGCCTGCCATTTTGTAGAGAGAAAAAAAAAAAGGTCGCCCATTTTACCCCGGGCCCGAAATTCCTAGCGCCGGCCCTGCCTGGTATCACAGTGATACAAACGTTCCTTCAACAGGCCACAGCTTTTTTTAAATATTCACTTAGGAATAGTTGGTTAAGTGTCGGTAAATATTTGAAAATGTAAAGATGGGATTATCTCCAATGATAAATTCAGATCTAACACTATGCATAAGTGTAGAAGCTTCTAAGAATTTGGGTATCAATGTGTATTAGACTGTCTACCTTATTTTATTCCAAAGTTATGTTAGTCATAGCAGCAAGGTCTAGTGCATGAATCAACGGAAGTCTGACGTGTTCTACATGGAACTTTTAGATTAGCTTCCTGCATCGAGGTCGTTGCTAAGTCATGAAGTACGATCGTTTATGTGATTCCTGTCAGCGTATCCCACCCAGCCTAGTATTCGATCCCTCGTCCGGCTACTACATCAGTATAATCCAGAAAATAGGCTACCACCACAGCACTGGCAGTAGCCAACAGCTTTTATAAACAGCAGGATTACTGACGCCTTAAAAAACATGGTATCAAAACTTGATGGTTATAAACGTGCGTCGCTGTAATTCCCTATTTGAACTGGAGACTATAAGTCGGGAGTTGCGTGCTGAAACCTCTTATTTCTGCCACCGAGCGTGGTAGGAGAGTAGTAACGCTCGGGTCTGGCAGTCTGGAGGACCGTGGTTCAAATCTCCTTCCGGCCATCATGGTGTCAATGTCGGAATTGACTTTATTATTCTTATTGTAAATATTGGAACTTTGGGGGAATAATCAGATCCTAGGACATTAAGATATGCATCGAGACAACTTGGTAGGCAGGTGTTGCAGTGTCGCTAGGAAGTTGTTTGTTCATCAAAGAGCTCGTATGCTTAGTACCACTTGTCATCACTGACGTCGATAGTAGTCTTCCCGACCAATACTCGCAAAATCTTTAGTCGCTCTCACCAGTTAGCTTTCCCTGCCAGTATGTCATTATCAGCCAGAGACTGATAGATTTTATACAACTTTTCATTAGGTTAACTTATCCAGAATCGACGCTAGCTTGGAACCTGCCCTTGTAGCAATCACGTATTGGCTGTAGGTAGAACATTAAGAGAAAATTCTCCGCGTAAATAATGTTGTGTGTGTTTGATGAGCTGGTCAGGAAGTAACAAGGCTTGAAGTAGAAGTACTGTGTAAAAAGTTTAAGTCTAGAAGCACCGTGTAAACCACGAGAAGTTAAAATGCGACTGACTAAAACGATGCATGTGAATATGTACCAGCAGAAACATGAAAATTTGATAAGAAATAAGCATAAGTGAGAAGGAGAAGTAAAAGGAAACCACATGGTTTTACGCCAGCAAAAAATACTATTCGTTCGTAGAATTGAGATTGGTGGAAATGATCCCTTAAGAATTAAAATATCTCGTAAAGAGCAGTGTAATATTTTTAAGTAAGCACAATAAGAATTAAAATCGCACGTAAATTGAACATCTAATTGATTGGAAGCCTGTCTAGCCATAAAATTATGGAACATTAGAATAAACAGCAACCTAAAGAACCGATAAAAATAGAAAAAATATTAAGTCAAAAATATCTAAGTTATTTCTGTGTAATATACTGTTTAAATGGAGTCTTAGTTTCAATAGTACAATGTGGATTAGTTATGGGTTTGTTTAAGTGTGTGATACGCTAAAGTATTATAATTGGTTATATCACATTATTTCTGTGAATGTTGCACAATTGCGAATGTTTGGATCTAAAGAATTTCGTTTTGGAACTGGAGTTACCCTCTTCTATAACTCTGAGTTAAAAATTTCTTTGCATTGAAGTTAAAGTGATTTATGTAAAAATCTATCTTCCTAGTTCGAAAGCAAGGGTTATTTGTGTAAGGAAGCAAATAAAGATTCTTCGAGTTCACTAAACAGGCGAAATTAACGTAATGCACTTAGGATTAAAACAGTTTCGGTGAGATAATAAAATACGTGGTGGAGTAAATTCACTTGGTTCATAGGTGCTTGTAATTTAAGAAGCTGCAGCAATGGAAAATAATTAAATAAGGAGATAAGGTGCGCGCTGCGGAATGCGTGTCATGAAGAAATGACGGACGCAGGTTACGATACATGTCGTGAAAAGCGACGGAAATATGCACGGGTATTGGCAATGTTGATATCGGAACGGAATATGACAACCTATCGCTGTGGGTTAATTCCGTGGGGATAATTTACGGAGGATTGCAGTAAATTAAAACGGAAGGCAGAAATATTTTGACGATAGGAAGACGATGGGATTATTACCGGTTCCTGGTCAGATAAAATCCTATATCCTTAATAATTAATAAATCTCAGGGAATAACGTTAAGCCAATGGATAAATGGTTTAATGGTTGGCGTTACAAACCATCCAGAAATACATTGGGTTATAGCTGGACAGCCAGGTCAAGCCATGGTATATTTGATGCCCCCATGTAACTGGTCAGAAGAACCAGGGTAATTTGATTAAGCACCAGGTATAAGGTAAAAGTACGGTAAGATGTATTGTAATTGTAAGTGAATCAGCACATGACCTCTATAAGGTGGAATAAGTAAAACTGGAACTGCAGCTGCACGTAGCCAGTAGTTGTGTTCTCAAGGAAAGCACAGTGAAAACTAACTCTTCTAACTAGGTACCACCCCATAGAAAAAACATAAATCTGCAACAAAGAGGAATTAATAACTCCGTCAAGCTAGATCTTTTTATATGTTATGAGATAAAAATAACTTCTTAAATGTTTCTAAAATGATTGAATATCTCATTCTTTCGTGTGCAAATTTGTAAAGATTGGAATAATTAATCGGGTTTGTTTCTCAATGTTACTAATTATCTTCAGCAATAACTTTAAAAACTTTAAAACCGTGGAAAACGCACACGTGTCTCAATCATAATAACTCGTAGGAATTAAACTTTTTTTTTTTTTTTTACTTATGGCTTTACGCCTCGTCGACGTCATTAGAGATGGGATGGGACTGGGAACAAGGAACGGAAAAAAATTTGGCCATGTCCTTTTGAAGGGAGTATCCCGGCATTCGGCTGGAGTGATTTGGGGAGACCATGGAAAACCCAAATCTGGTTGCCCGGACGGGGATTCGAACCGGCGTCTTCCCGATTGCAAGGCCGGAACGTTAACCATTCACCCACCACGCTCGGTAGGATTAAACATTATTATTAGCCATCTGTTCGTAATATAAAATTTAGCGTGTAAAAGTAATAAGAACGGTTACTAAGAATTTAGTTAATTTTGAATATCTAGCAGTAGCTGAAGAGATTTAGTAAAGTAAAATCGTAAAGCAATGTATCTCATTTGGTACTAAGCTGGTTATGGTATGCGTGATCTTCAGTATTTATATCAAATAATATTTTATGTTCTGCATTGATTGCTGAAAAGATAATTTCAGATTTCCTAATTAATGTACTTGGTTCCATGAACTCAATATACTATAGTTTTATATCTCTTTTAAATTCAAGCTAACAAAGAATTTTTTCTTTTGACTTGGAAGTAACATGTCTGAGATGAATTCCAAATTTTAACAGAATTTCAATAATATTACTGTAATAATTCAGTTCTTTGATTTTCAAGATATGTTATTGCCATATAACGATGAGTGACTTCAGAATTCACGTAACCCATGTTTTGATGTTTTTTAAACTCTTGTCTTGCTGTAGAGATGTTATTTGCAGTACGGTGACCACGTTAGCGGCCTGAACGCCGTGTGATGTGTTATCTGAACCATGGATCTCATATCACGAGGCATCATCGCTTCGCGGCTCCACTGAGTGAAAAGACGGTTCAATTGAGTACACAAATTTTTTTTTTTAAATCTATTCATTCCAAGTGCTAGTGTTCATCAAATCTATGTTTTATCTTTTATATTTATTTAAGTGTATGCATATTACGATTTGAAGCTAATTAATAGGGAGTCTTTAAGTATAAATAAAACATTTCATAATTGTTACAAATAAATACTTGAATTTCAGTAGGAAACCCCACAATTTGACAATAATATTGCAGTTACCATAAAAAAAACTACGAAAGGTATTTCAATGAACATAAGGAACTCAGAACAATTAACTTTAAAATATTGTCATTCAAATAAATAGTTACACTTGACCTAGCGTTTATCTAAGAAATTGGGCAGTAATCAAGACAAAAAAATTATACACTAAACATTCAGTGCACATTGACACAAAATGTAACGAATTGAATGAAGATTGATATGGTAACATACAGGTTCAAAATGAGGCACAAAAGAAGTTTAAGTTTCCCTGAATATGAAATGCTGCAGTGGAATAAATCTTAACAACACAGTGATGGTCCGGTCAATAAATGTATAACCTTGGCTACAGATAATGTCAATAGGTTTAACGTTGAGTTATGTATTTGTGTAAGTAATATTTTAATGGGTATTAATTTTTAGCTTGCAATGTTTGAATTCATAGATAGTCAACTGATTTTTTGGTTTTGTTGATTTTGCATTAACGATTGATTTTCATTTTGATCAGGGCTGAACAATGATCAAAACATTGCTTTAGTGGATTTTACTGGTTTGAAAACTTAATTAAATAATTTTTCTGTACATTAACCTGCAAGGATGAGATCCGACGAGCGTAATTTGAGATGTAGTCATATGAGAGTCTGACTCCATACTTCCAGCGTAGGGCAGTTGTTGACATGACATTCAAGGAGAAATATCGCTTTGAAACCTAGGGGAGTGCCACTGTCGGAATTGACTTTATTATTCGTATTGGGACAACTTGGTAGGCATGTGTTACAGTGTCGGTAGGAGGTTGTTTGTTCATCAAAGCACTGATATGCTTAGTACTAAATGTCTATCACTGACGTCAACAAAGTCTTCACAAGAGCTTCACGAGCAATACTCGCAATGTATTTAGCCGCTCTTACCAATTAGCTTAGCCTGCCAGTATGTCATTACCAGCCAGAAGCTGATAGATTTTATCCAACTCATCACTATGTTAACTTCGCCAGAATCGACTCTTGCTCTGAACTCGTCCTTGTAGCAATCACGTATTGCCTGTATTATGCAACTGTTGATGATCTATCAAACAACATTTACCAATTAAATGTTTTCGTTCCATTGCTAGAGTTAGTGGTCATTTCCACTTGCACCTGCTATTATCTTACAAACTGCTATCTTTATATATAAAGATGAATGTTTGTTTGTTAGTTAGTTACTTTGTTTGTTCTTCATACAAATCCACAGTTTTCATCCGATCTCGATGAAACTTTGTATGGACGTCTCCGTACCGTGTTTCTGTGTAGTGGACTGGCAGCTCAGTGGTTCGACGGCCCTGGTAGCGTGGTGGCTAGCGAGCTTGCCTCGCGTTGCCAGGGTCGCCGGTTCGAGTCCAGTCCCGGGCAAGGGTGTTGTGTCAGTCCTGTATTGTCCCGACTGAAAAACGATAATACAGTACAGACAAATTCGAATAACCAAAAACAAACTTACAGATGGCTGAGATGAAAAAAATAAAGCCATATTTAAAAAAAAAAAAAAAAAAAAAAAAAGTGATTAAAGTGCTTGCTTACGAACGTCGTGGTCTCCGGTTCAAATCTCCGTTGAGGCTAAGATTTTTAAAAATTGTTTTTCATCGAAAGAGTCAGGCCTGAGCCGTAGGTTATTCGGATTGAATGTTAAACTGTAGATATTAGAAAGTTAGGGGTGCAATGCGAGGCAAATCGTATGTAGTCTTGCAATGTTGTAGGTGTACACTTTTTTACGTTATAATGATCCCTCAGGTGTTGTTCGCAGTCAGTGTGAACCACAGTAATATTATTATAAATACGGAACTAAGTCTCTGTCTTTTTGTTACGTTTTGACGACTAAATGGCTATATCGTTGTGATGGAATTTTATAAGGAAATCTGTATGAAGGGCGCAGGATATTTTTTCCAGTATGATTAACTGTTGTAGTCACGAAATTTTGAGACCTTATCGAATGGTGATAGAAATATGTTGGAAATTGATTCTCTTCAAGAGACGGGTTCGACGGTACAATGATATAGTGATAGCTTTCCTGTCATATTATTACGAATCGATATTGTTTGGGACCAATCCTTCGTTACCAACAACTTTCTATATTTAATTCTGCCAAAAAAAATTCTTAATCCACGCGTACGAAGTCGCGGGTACGAGCTAGTTTATTATAATCATCGACTCCGTACCGGAAATACGGATGGTGTGAGACTGACTCAATAATAACATTAGATAGCCTTTAAGACATGAAGAAGCATCAAGATGGTAGGTTAGATTAGATCGTAGAAGAAGACAGAAGACGAAGACAATAGTTTGAAATCCTTAAGGTTAGTCCACTAAACGCCCACTAACATAGCCAATCAGTAGTCATACCATTCGGCCCCTTACACTGGTATCAGTTTTCCACGATTTCCCTAAATCACTCCAGTTGAATACCAAAGTGTTCCTTAAAAGACCATGACCGAATTCCTTCTCGTTCTTTTTTTCCGATCCTTTCTCACCTCTAATGACCTCAGCGTTAATGAGACTTAGATTCCGAATCAGAATAAACAAATAAATTAAAATTCCAATGTGTAAGGCTCATTTACTCTGACGCAGTCGGTCTGTTAATTTCAGCTGGTCTCTTCGAAATGATTTTCCAATGCTCTCTCTACACATTACACCTATCATATCTTAATTAATATGCGACTTCGAGCCAGCACGTAGCATCCGTGTTGCTAATACCTCAGAATATTACACATACAACATGTAGCATTCCTTAGGAGTCGTAGATCATGATAATCCCATTGCTCACCATTCGAAACCTCATTATGTCCATACTCTGGGCCAGGGGCGGTTCTAGGCGTAGTGACACTGTGACATGGCACTGATTGCTAATCGATACTAAATAAATAATAAAAAATTGTATTGAAAGATAAATAATTATTTAAAAATGTGGCATTCTCTAATAAACGATTACTTGTGTCGGGTGGGTAAATATTGAACACCATCTGTTGACCACATCACCATCGCGGCGACAAATAGCAGTTGTCTCAAATGGCGCATGCGCTCTGGCCGCTTCGCGGAAATTCGGAAGGGAGGAAGTTAACTTTTCACGTAGGAGTTTGTAACAACCTTGTCCTGTCACAGGGAGCTCGAATAAGTTAGTAACATCGTCGGTAGAGGGCAGCAGCAACTGCGATTTTTATTTTCCTTAAGTGGAATGTAGGAAATCGCGACAGAGCTGACAGTCTGGAGTTCGTGGGCTGAAAGCTGGCCATATCAGCAGATCATACTAATATTGAGCTTAGTTAAGCAGTGGTTGGTAAAACAAACATTTAGAATCAACTTAATTCGCAGTCCCATCTCCCTATTGTTAAACTATTGCCTATTGCGTAATCGAGCACTTCCTGTAGTTCAGCTCGCCTGTTTTTAGCTAGTCAATCATTGTTTACCTTTTGGTCAATTTTAAAATATTTAAAAGGATTACTTCAATTTCAAAATCATTTCTTTAATCTGGCAGCAGACGCCGGTAAAGAGACGTCCACACGTTGTAAATTTTTAAGTTACGAGATTCTTAGGTCTAAAACAGACGAGGCGATTTACCCCGCGTGGCGGCCGAATCGACACATGGTCCAATGTAATTAAATGGGGCAAAACAGATGATGCCGCGAAGCGCATGGTTTCCCCGCGACAAGCGCGCGGCGCCGCTTCATCTGTTTTGAACTATCGGCACGACGACACAGCCAACTGAAGAAAATGAGTCAGAAATAGAAACTTTTTTCCTTTTCTATATCAATCTAAAACACTTAACATTCGATTACATTGAACACACAATGAAAATTATAATTTAATTTTACTTTTCTTGTAAATATTTCGTGATTTTATAATCTTTTAATAATACACTTTTTTAAATTTAATAATTTATATTAATCCAGCACGGAAACTTTATCTTAATCTGTACTTTTGAACCGTAAAAACAGTTTGAGTATCTGATTGTTTGTAAGGAATATGTCAATCATATTTTTTTATGACTAGCTTTCTCATATTTTTCACTATACAGAAGCACTTATATACCACCTTCGGTACAGCTGGCGCTCGATTTCATGCGTAGCGGAAAGTTTTCTTTTGTTGGTAAGGGTGTCAGGGATTGGAACAAATTATCAAATGAAGTCATGAATAATTTAACATAAACGCTTAAGAAATTTAAAATTAAAACTTGTAAATCGCAAAAGAAAATGGTGAGGAATTTAATATTGCAAATATAAAATAAAATTAAAAAATAAAATAAATTGGGGTAGTTAGATGACTAGGGGAATTGCCACCGGAGCGTTAGCTCCATCGCAGTTAAATTAATAATAATAATAACCAAATTAGCATTTCCCTCTCGTCTTCAATATCAATTGTTTTACTGTACAAAGAAGTGGGTTTTACGCGCAAAATAGACGGTGCACCTATCGATCCAGCCTTGGGTTTCCAACCGTACTATAATATACAATATTGTACTGTATTTCGAATCAGCGTTTTATATACTGTTGAAAAAGTTTATAGTACGCGAAGATACTAAATAACAATTTTAAAGGAAGTCTAGGGAAAAGTAAGAGATTCTAGTGAGTTTACCGACAGAACTCCAGGCCAAAAATGGCATCATATTTTAACATTTATTTGAGTATTTCAGTCTTGCCCTCTATTCCCGCCACTTCACAGAAAATATATTTTCGATTATGAATTTGTAATAGCGAGAAGAGAGAAGCAGAGCGAGTATCTCCTTAATAAAAAATGAGCTTTTGGTCTATATTAAATTAAAAATGTATTGCAATAAATAATATGACACTTTTACTGCAGACAAAAAATTGTAAAAAGGTGCTAGAAGTGAAAAAATAAAGTTTTTACAAAAATAAATAACTAAAAAACATAACTTTTTTCCTTTTCTTTTTTCATAAAACGTTATATTTTTTGAAGTGTACTATATTTTTTATAGTTTATTCTAAAAAGTAATATAATCAGCCGAAAAAATGTTGGTAACCCTAGTCGAGGCGGTGAGCGCTTCATGTGAACAGCTGGGGCGATCGCCGCCTCGACCGCCGCGCGGTGGGATGTCGCTTCGTCTGTTTAAGGCCTGGTCAACACTGAGCTGTGCTTCCAGGCATCTCTCACTTCAACAATGAAGATCGGTAATCCGTCGAAAGATTTCAGTGTTGTCACTACCTAGGCGAATCACTTCAGCCGCCACAGCTCTGGGCTCAGAAGGGTTGTACTTCATTGTTGTTGGAGTCTCACGGAGAAGGTTAGTACTTTCAGTTCTGAATGCATTTGTGTGTTTGAAATGTTATACCGTACTAGGCAATGGATCTCTTAAATACGTTTAACTTCGTGTATCCTCATACAGCTCAGTATTGCCGTTGTAACTTGCCTTCCTACAGATTTCGCGTACGTTCAGGAAGAAATACCTCTTTATTTAATGCATTGGAAGCAAACAAGTAATTGTTAGAAATATTGTCTATCATTGGTTTCTAGCAGAATGTACTGTTACCATACCACCCACTGCAGTAAGCGGTGCACTTCAAAACCGGCTTGAAAATGAGTAAAGTGTTAATTTTCTTTCTTTACACGTACCATAGGCATTTTTATTGTCTGCTAATAGGCTATAAATTAAAAGTTGGTCTGAATGAAGACACGAAGGCCTCCCAGGACGATCAGTAGTGAATAGGTCTGTGATGCAGGATGTGGGGAAGATCTGGGAGGAATGTAGAAATTAAAAACGGTTCAACCAAAAGCAAAAAATCTTCGGGCTTCGATTAATGAGCGGTTTGTGAAATCTTCTTAATTAGCAAACAGTTTGGACAGTTTTATAGTGGAATTACCTGCATTACCGCATTAACAAACGCAGAACAAACGTGGTGGAGTGAATTCTATTAGTAACAGATACAAGATCAGAACCTTGACAACACATGAAGCAAACTATTTAATTCGGTAACAGAACCCTAATGACAAGTGCTAATTACAAAATCATGTATTATCTTTGCCAATGGGATTTGAATCCGCGCCCTAATGCATCCAGCTAAACTACCGGTTGATTGGAACATACATAACTTCATAAACGGAATTTCTTCTAGATGACTGTTGCAAAACTAAGAATTGTTGGTATAGGACGATTTAATGTTTTGTTTGTTTAATGAGTTAACAGTTTGTAAATTAAGTATCTGAGATACTGAATTAGATAATCCAGAAGATTAATTGAAGGTGGTTTGGACATATAAAGTGGATGTCAAACGGGCAGGCTCAGAGTAACAGTGTTGAATTCTGTGAAAAACAGGACAGTGCTACATGGAGCTGGGAAGGGCTTTTTATTTTTTGCCTCAGGCTTTGCAGTTCGTCAACATCGATGTCATTAAAGCCGGGAAAGGATGGTTGACAAGGAATGGGAAGGAATTCGAACATGAGCTGGCATCCTGGAGTGGGAAACCGATATCAAGATGACCGGATGGGTATTCGAACCAACGTCCTCCCGAATGCCACTCTCGAGCATTACCGCTCACTCGCCAGCCGCGGTATCGATAAGGAATGATAATGATTAATGACGATGTTGAGTAGTTTAAAATGTGTGTACGTAAGGAAAAATATTAAAATTTTATTCGGGGTGTTCAGTATATCTGTGATATTATTGAAATCTGTGTCACTATTTCATTCTAAAGAGTTTAACAAATCTTCAGAAGTTGAGAGATAGATTGAGCCGCAGCTTAACAGTTCCTATCGTTGGAGGCTCCAGTTTATGAAATCAACATTTATCGTAATTAATCAATTTATAATGTGGTTTTATATTCGTAGATCATTAACTTTTTTTCTGAGTAATCATTTAAATCACCTGGAAAGTTATCTCAAATTGTTAAAAGCTCTTGTAATCTGTACTGCCCTACTTACAAACTGAAAAGATAAATTTAAATGGTTACATAAAATACTTTGAAATGAGCACCAAAGAATTGCAATTGGATTAAATTGTTCTGCAGTCATACGAAATGACTCTGGTAGACCAACGAATAAATTAAGATATGATTTTGATGACCGTAAGTATCAAATCTTAGTTGACGTTTTTACTAGTATAATGAAAACCTTTACATCCTTCATTTGCACACAAGACAGAAAAACAGAACCAGACGCAAGAATAATGGTTTCTTTGTTCGCTACCAACGGAGGCAAAACCTGTTATTTACGAATTCAAAGGTTTGATAACATTATTTATCCATTCCAAAGAATTTTAGTGATTACCTTGGAAACGTGAAACAGTAGTGGCATAATGTTGGTATGAGATCCTTGGCCATTCTGAATAAAAAGGATTGTGTTATAAGAAGCTGTTTGTAATGTAGGTCAATATACCGACGCACAAATCTATCAGCTGTTATTATCACTCACATGATTTGACATATTCTGGCCCTAATTACTTCTTGAATGGGATGTTTTTCCCATCTAATGATAGTGATTACATGTTAAATTATTATAGGTCAGTCTCTTTCGCTAAACCAAAATCTGGTATTGGCTAGTGACATTTGTAATTTAATTTAAAGACGCAAGCTGTGCTGAAAAAAATTAATTGAAAAATAAATCACAGTTCGAAGATGTATTTATCGGATGTCACAGGTCAGCTATACAAAGGATTTGCTGTTCTTTAAAAGAAATAATTGTGGATCTTATTATAAAGCAGGTTCTGATTAGTTGGAAAATAATTCAATCAAATTAGGAAATTGGAATTTTATTGAAATTGGTGACCATTAGCAACAGATAGCAAATTATTACTCCTCAAAACAGAATAAACTTCCGTCTATTTCTTTCAGTTGGAATTGCTTGTTAGACACCTGAAAAGACATATGCTTGTCAAGAGTACCATTGGGATATACATACAATTACCACTCTATTGTTTCTTGTTTGAAGTCCAGTTTTTCCCGTTCGCTCTGCACTTTGTGTAGACAATTCTAACTGGAGGTCAAAAGATTTCACCAAATTTATCAGTGTTATAAAACTCAGCGAGCCAATTAAGGTAACACACGCATAGTACACGTAACGAATGGTGGTTGTCGTGTCGAACATCTGGAGGGTTCGGCAGTGTCCCACAAGTCCACCATTTTATTGTCCCTGTTGTGAAGGTAAGGCTCGTTTGAGTTCAGTGTATACCCACCAGTAAAAGTTCAAGAAGACACGCAATTCATTAAAGGTGAAGAAAATAAAAGTTTAGTGGATAAAGCTTATTTGCTGTAAATAATTAAGGGAAAACCAACATTTCATCCATTTTAAAGACACAAGCATGAATGCTACAAGCTTCCACCTAATTATTATGGCAGTGGTAAGCCAACTATAAGCTTCAGCATTTTCTAAGACAGCCCTCGTAGATCTATTTTGATTATTAGTATTTCCACTCTCATCTGTGATGACGGCATGGTTTTGGATGACTTAGGCCCCTTTTGTCATCACTCAACACGTGTGGCCGTCGACTTACGCAGTTTTTTTTTTTTATTAATATAGCTAATCACGTAACCACCAACAAACGAAGGTATTGTTACTAACTGCAAGTCACATATTAAAAATGCACTGTTCTGATCAAATATCATGCATCACTTAACATTCTATAAACTGTTACAGCTTCCACACAGTAAAGCAAAAACTCGCGTCCACGACATTCTACGCTGTACAACACTCCCTTGGAGAGCGAACACTTAATAATGCACCCAGGTGTGGAGGGCCAAAGATACTCATCATCATCATTAGAAGTTTCTGCCTTTGCGGGTTATTCTACACAACCTCTTCCAAGTCTGGCCGTCATTTCAAGATTTTTTATACATCATTTTTCTCCAAATGACTCCCTTAACCTCTGATTCTTTCTTCACTTGGTCCATCCATCTTGCCCGAGGTCTTCCAACTGGTTTCCTTCCCTTCCCGATGATCAGCAGTGCTACCATCGGCATCCTCCGTCCTCATAACATGCCACAGTCATTGCAGTCTTTTCCTTGTTAATATCTCTTCTAATGCTTCCACTTGTAGTCTTTCCCTGA
Organism: Vandiemenella viatica; assembly: GCA_031002005.1. Lineage (NCBI taxonomy): Eukaryota > Metazoa > Arthropoda > Insecta > Orthoptera > Morabidae > Vandiemenella > Vandiemenella viatica. The sequence goes on along the minus strand of CM061921.1, from coordinate 204,371,822 downwards.
TGTTTCCAGTTCTAATTTTATCTTTCCTCGTGTCATTCTCAATCTCTCTAAGAAACCTCATCTCTGCCGCCTGCAATTTGCTAATATCTCTCTTTGTCCAACACCAGGTTTCGAAGCCATAGGTCGGCACGGGCTGGTGATATATTTTATAGAGCCGAATTTTGGCTTCCTTCCCTATGTTCCACCTCCAGATTACATCGTTTATCTGAAGATACAATTGTTCACTCTTACTTACTCTCTGGCCTATTTCTTCCTCCATCTTTCCGTCTTAGCTTGCTTCCCAGATACACAAACGATTCAACCCATTTGAATTTCTTGCCGACGAGTAACACATCTTTCGAAGCGCCAGTGTTTCTTGTTATCTTCATTATCTTGGCGTTTTCTACACTCATCTCCAGGCCATGTTTACCCATTGCAGTCCACGATTTCCGTAATTCTTTTTCCAGATCCTGCTGTGTCTCCTCCCATATTATTATGTCATCAGCATATGCTATCACCTTCAACTCGGTTGGATCTCTGCATCCCTGGACTTCCGTGATTACTATATCTAATACTTTATTAAACAGGACAGGCGACAATACATCTTTCTCTGATTCCTTTTTCCGTGTGAAACCATTCTGAATATTTACTGTCTATGCGCAAGTAATTCTCACACTTCTCATAGATGTTCCTTATTAGTTCCACAATTCCTTCATCTATTCCTCTCTTTTTTAAACTTAGCTATATCTTTTGCCTCAGTACTTTATAATAGGCCTTTTCTATATTAATGAAAGCTATTACATATTGCCATATTCCAATGGCCGAGACAGAGGGGACAAAGGGGTCATTTGGCAAACGGAAGTTAACGCGTTCCGGAATGTGACCTTGGGCCGGGTAGCCCTCAGTGAAGGAGCAACGTGCCCCTAGGGTGACGCGGTGGGGATGCACAGTGGATTGCGAGCTGTTTGGTGGGTGCGAGGACAGCCTGCAGAGAGACATTTGCCGCGACTAACGGCGCTGCGGTGTGTGGTTTCTCTTGTTCCATGTCGTCATCTGCGTGGACGTGGGTCTCCGACGGCAAGCAGAAAATTGAATCATCACGTCGGACAATTGCGGGCAGCAGACTCGGCGCCTTATACTAAAGGGAAACCCCACCGAAATGGTGATCACCGCGAATCATCATCGTACTGATTAAGCCAGTGTCGCCCTAAAAAAAATGCTTAAAACAATGCTTGTATCATTTAAGGAATTTCATTATAGGACTGTGTGAATAGAGAAATCTTGTCTTATGTCTCCTCTGTACCTTCTGAATAAATGACAGAGACCTTGTAAAATCACTGATCTGTCCGTTTGACTATCTCTCACAACCTCGTAACCCCTGTACCATTCAACTTAGAAATTTGTATTTGTGCACTAGTTTCAGTTCTTTCTAACCTTGACAAGATTACAAAGCAAAAGTTTGAAAATCAGGGTGGTAAAAGTATTTATCGCTCATTTGCTGTAACAATTACATAACTAAAAAACGAGCAATTTTGAGCCATAACAATTTTCGTACATACTACAATTGATACTATATGTTTTCCCTTCTTTTACATTGTATTCTTTCAATAAAACATCCAGATACGTTATTTTATAGTGAATGCATTAAGATATTATATATGAAACAATTGAATTGGTCCTCCTGTAAAACTGACGTTTTTTTTAGTTAAGTCACTGTTGCAGCAAATGAGCGACATGTATACATTGTATGAGTTCTATCTGCCTGGCAGGGTAGGAGAGGGGTAGATTTGGGTTCGTTGTAGACTTTTACTGTGGTGGGACTACAGAGGAGAGTTTAACTAACCTCGTGAAGTTTTTGCAGCTGCAGAAGCCTCTTCTAACTTGCTGGTCTTAATCAGGAGCTCTTGCGTCTTGTGGGCTAATAGATAAGATGTATTTCGTCAGGAGCAATTAGACACCACTGCCACTGGTACATTGGGGAACGTGGATAGGGGAAGGCTGGTATGTATTAGATGACTAGCTTAGATTCTATTCTAATATGAATGATAATAGGAGTCTAACGGCTATGAGGTCCCTTCTATAAGACGCTGAAAGCCGTGAACATACAGTCGGTTGCATGACTGCAAGGATCCTCCCGGCATAGTCTATATGAGGAGCTAATTGCATCTGACTGAGTAATAACTCTTAGACTAATGGATTGTTGTATGGTTGGATGGCAAGCAAAGTGGCTCATGGTATGCCGCCCCAGGGGCTACATGGTGAACAGACTTGAGCGATTAGAGTCAGTTTTACTGTTAGAACCCCATATTAGTTAATAAAAGCTACCCACGAAAATGAGCTAGCTACTCGTCGATGACTGTCCTCAAAGTGAGAGCTAACAGTTGGTTGTTACCAGGGAGGTGAACTTTATTGATGTCTGAGAGTCATTTCCAATCAATAATATACATTGAGTCAGCTTCTTAGCACATTCCAGACAAACAATTCTACGCTCGTGCGAAAACTGGCCTCCTCGCTACTGAAACCATTTATTACTTCCTATAAAATATTCCATTTCTCCTTTAATAAATATGTATTTCCATTATGACACTGGAAATATAGAAAGTTTAATGAGGAATAAAAGAAAAAATATTTCTTTGTATAATTTTCATGGGTATTACATGATATCTTGCAATTTGATGACTAAAAATATTTGGATTATATATGACCAGTAGGAATTTGTAGCGAAAAATAATTTAAAAAATCTGTTTGCCCCATTTTTGTCCGTAACAACTGACCCCGAAACTGTGTCAAAATTTATGACCAAATTTAACCTTCCAAATATAAGAAAGAAACCGAAACAGCATTTCGCAAAATAATTAAAAGGGTAATTTTCGTAAAATTAACAGGAAAATTGTTTCTACAGATATCATAAACATCATTCGGCTGAGAATTAGATGAATCGGATAATAAATATGGCATGAAAACACTTTTTTGGCAAGTATGCAACGTTTTTTTAAAGTTTGGTTTAAATACGGCATCTGAAAGACAATTTCACACAGTGAATGTGATTATTACTATTCGAGATTGTTTACAGCAAAAACTTTTTGTGAAATCAGTTTAATACACAATCTATGTACGAATCTTCAAGGGGAGAGAGTGACTCCCGGATAAGGGATTTTATTATATATTACGTTTAATACATTTTTTGTAATATCAGTTTCAAAGTGAATCTGAACCAACTAGGGCGTTCTTCCTACAAACATTGTTTGACATACTTCAGTAACACTAATAATACATATTAGGCGCATGCAGGACAGTCTAGCTACCGTCTTTCGTATGTATTAAGAATTTTATTTATTTTTATCTTCAGAAATTGTGATGGAGCTTGTGCCCGGTAAACCCGTTTTCAGAAATTGTTAAGCTTGACTTTTTTATTTTGTTTAAACTTTATTTACATATATTCTAATCTTTGACTTACTCTACCGTTTTTTTCCTTCGAATGTTCCCTCCACTAACAAATTAACCATGTCCCCATGTCTTAAAATATGACCCACTTTCATATTCATGTTTTAGCCGTCAGATGAAAGTTTGCGTCCTAATCAATAGAATTCATTTACTTCTCGTATTGCTTCCGATCCTTTTTTTACATTTAAACTAGTAGCTATCATTTCTGTTACTTTTCATCATCTTTATCTTGCTATGATTTATTATTTAGCCCATGGTTTCATTCAAAAGAGTTATGGCCAGTTTTTCCCTTTACTGCTCCATGAACATTTTTACCACATTATAATTTTTCTTTTACTACCGAGCGTGGTGGGTGAATGGTTAACGTTCTGGCCTCCCATTCGAGAGGAGGCGGGTTCGAATCTCCGTCCGGGCATTCAGATTTTGGTTTTCCATGGTTTCCCCAAATCACTCCAGGCAAATGCCAGGATGCTTCCTTCAAAAAAGGTCATGGCCGAATTCATTCCCGATCCTTATCTCCAGCTCGCATTCGGGAGGACGGCGGTTCGAATCCCCGTCCGGGCATCCAGATTTGGGTTTTCCATGGTTTCCCCAAATCACTCCAGGCGAATGCCGGGATGCTTCCTTCAAAAGGCCATGGCCGAATTCCTTCCCATTCCTTGCCCCCATCCTTTCCCGTCTCTAAAGACCACGTTGTTAAAAAGGGACGTTAAACTGTTAAAAAAAAAAAAAAAAAAAAAAAAAAAAAAAAAAAACTTATCTCCAGTCCCATCCCGCCTCTAATGACCTTAGCCGTCGACGAGGCGTAAAGCAATAAGTAATATATATATAATTCTTTACTTGCTTTGTTGCTTCCTCCACATACAAGTTGAACGTTAACGGAGGAATATGTGACAATCGCGCACAGCGACAATCGCGCACAGTGACAATCGCGCACAACCGGGTAGTCTCTTGCTACCTGCTTTTAGCTACCAATTAGTCACCGCTACAACAGCATGCTGGATTCTGGGAATTCCAACCCCCATCCTCTTCTAATCGGTCCGCACACTACTGTTCGCATTCACTGCTGCCTTGAGTATCACAGTTTTAATCATGGATGTTACTTCAACTACACATGGAAAACCATGTGCGTATTATGACGGGTACAGCTATCGAGAGTTTAGAAAGAAAGAAGATGGAACGATCACCTGGTGCTGTCTCACAGAAAGATCAAAACAATGTCATGGAATTTTGAAGAGTAAGGATGCTGCCATACTGAATGTTACAGAGCATATATGTGGAATCAGAAACTTCATGCGGCAAAGAAGAGAGCTCGAGCGGAAGATAGTTCAATTCCAAAAATTTACTCTGAGGAACTAGGAGATCTCCATAATAAAGGCTAGGAATTTGTATCTGAAATGCCAGCCCAGTCAACTGTCAAGAGAAACTTGTACCGTCAGAGGAGTATATAACAAGGAAACCAAAAGGTGTCAAATAATCCTGACGAAGTGATCTTGGATGATGAATTGATGAAGATGGGAGATGGAGGCAGTTTCCTTCTTACGGATGATATGGTGAAAGAATAATTGTTCTGAGTGGTGAACGAGGCAAACAAAGTTTAAAATTACACGAACAATTCTTTATTGATAGTACTTTTAAAAGTGCCAGTAAACAGTTCTCCCAAACCTACACGATACATGCGGATTACGGCAGCACTGACGAAGAAACAAACATACATCCTGAGGTGTTTACACTCTTACCTGACAAAAGGAAGATTACTTATGCACGTATGTTTCGTGAAATTATCAAGGCTGTACCAGAATGGGCCTCTAAGACAGTGACTGTAGATTTTGAAAGTGCTGCAGTATCTGCCCTCAAGGAAGTGTTTCAGTCAACGGAAGGCTGTTTTTTCATACAAAAAATGTATATGGAGAAAGGTTCAGGAGCTTGGACTAGCGCGTGAGTACAAAGAAAATGAGGAACTCCGTATTCGTATGTGCCTAGCTTTGGCTTTCCTTAAACAAGAAGATGTGACAGATGGTTGGTTGCAGATCCAATCTTAGGCCCCTAATAATTCAAAACTATTACAGTTTTTCGACTACTTGACAGATACGAGGCTTGAGAATGAACAAATCCCAATTCACATGTGGAATTGTCACAAAAGACGTCATCGCACGACTAAGGCTGTTGAAGGATGGAATAATAGGATTAACAATGTACTTGGCAGACCAAACCCGAACCTTAGAGACGTGTTACTTTGTTTGAAGAGGGAAGCCAAGTCTTCAGGTCTCATGTATATGAGATCTGAATTGATTCTTCAAGGAAAGAGAAGAAAAACCACATACCAGAAGTTGGATAAAACAATTGTAAAAACTGTTGACAGATATGAAAAGAGCGGGACATCAGATCATGTCTAAAGGCGTTGTCCTACATGCACAAGCTTGAATAAAGGCAGGTCTATTGAAAATAATAATCAGTTATGACGAGTCTCTCTGGCTAATTTCATTATTTTAAATCAATGTAAATAAGTTGTAAATATTTATTATGACGAAGCTTCTTAGCTGATTTTAAATACTTTACTTACTTTTACTTTTTGGCAGTGCGGGCCGGTGTCGGGCTGGTGAAAATGGAGATGTGGTAGGTAGATTACGGAAATTTCTTGTCCTTTACGACCAAATTTTATTTTGATGTTAGTGACTGACTTACAAAAATGTCTTTCTTCTCTTTAACCTCATTTTCAGGTTCATCAGATTTTCTTGAAATGCACCCCTTAAGCAGACAAATCTAAGATTACATTTGTGTTTTACGATAGCAAAAATAAATTGCAGAGAAAAAGAGTACGTTTGTTTTATTGTGTTTGAATATTTATTTTCAATTTCCTGTATATTCGGTCTGGTGACTCACAGTGTTACGGCGCACGTTTTGGGCACTGAAGGTCCTCGGTTCAAGTCCCGGGCTCCGTTGTATGTAATTATTACAGGCCTTAAAATTGATGTTCACCTCTAGCAAAGCTTTAGTGTGATAATGATTTGTCAATACTGTGATCAGTAAATTATAAAGTAAACGGGAGACGGGAGAGAGGGGAGAGTGTGAGAGGGGAGAGTATGAGAGGGGAGAGTGTGAGAGGGGAGAGTGTGGACCGTCCTTTAAACTGTGCGCGATTGTCACTGTGCGCGATTGTCACGACACCTTAACGGAGATAGACTACAACCTTGTCTAACACCATTTTTTATTGACACGTGTCTCTCATGGTTCTCTACTTTTATTATAGCCACTTGAATCTTTACAGATTGTAAAGTATTCTTCTATTTCTATATTTTAGACCTTAATTCTTTACAATTTGAAACTTCTTGCCCCACCTAATATTATCAAGGTTTTTTTTTCTTTTCTAAATCAACAAATGCCATAAGAGAGTGCTAATACAGTCTCCCCCCAAATCCTTTCAGTCATTGTCAGTCACACAGAAACTGATCACATTGACTGGAGATTCTTTATTCAATGTCCTGCCACAAAAAATGAAATGTTATCTACGAAAAAAAAAACTTTAAGTTAACCCCAGAT
>CM061921.1:204150850-204363859 GCA_031002005.1 Vandiemenella viatica | reverse complement strand
TCTTCGATCAGAATGGTCAGAGAAAGAGGGGATTACCGCGACCAAAGAGAAGCCAATGACTACATTATGGACATACATATTCTTAAGTAAGCAATTCGCGTAATACGAGGCATTTTAACGCGAAATTTGAAATTCGCGTTAAAGCGAAACCGCGCATAACGGGGTCGCGGTAAGCGGGGTATTACTGTATATTATAAAGAAATTAGGATTTTGTGAATTTATGCATCCAGGGATTGACGGGTATGGTTAGGAACTGATAAAAAATATTGGCACTGTAATCAAATAAGATATACATGTAGTTTCTCTTTTACTTGAGGCATATCTTTAAACAATCACATATTTATCAATAAAAATAGTGTAATATGTTATACCTGCTTTCTTAATATAATCAATCATTTATGGTCAGTATTGTCTGAAGTAAGTCAATTAGGCGTTAGTTTTATTTGCCTTAGTGATTCTTTCTTTTAGTCTTTAATATTTTTTCTATTGGGTGTTAATCCTTCTTTTTACATCTGCAAATTCAGTATTTTTTGCTTGAACATTTTATTTCTTAACTTCCGTTGATGAAGACTTCTTCCTTTAGCTTCAATTCTTCTATGGTCAGCATTCGCATTTTGGTTGATTATATCACTATCCAGTGGTTCTGGAGTTCTGTTTTCCTCAGGAAATTCTTCGTCAGATGTAGATGCTGGCGTATTTTGCGCAATGTAATTATTACAGACCTTCTTAGCTGTTCTTTCTATATTTTTTATTTATTTATTTTCCATATGCAACATAGCCCAGCACCTAGTATCTAATCTGGGCCCTTATTTCCACTCATTTACATTTACATATGTTTGTATCTTATATATATATATATATATATATAAAACATATTAACAAATAAACAATGAATGAAAGAAAATTTTGATTCAATTTCCAATAACTACTACATCTACTGTTATTAAACAGAATGGGTACCACACCACTACTAAATCTACTACTACTGTCCCTAATATTACTGCTAACATTACTACTGCTACTACTAAAACCATTACTAATACTACTAATTCTACTATTACCACCACCAATTGTCACAGCCGCACTTCGGTCCACTATTGTTCATTTTTCTTGGTGTTGTGTGCGCTCCAAAGGCAGAGTCCCCTGGAACCGGCAGCAAAGTCAGCCGCCCAGGCCATCAAGAGTTGACCTCCTGGAATACCAAGACGGCCCCAGTTGTCGCTCAGAAGACGGCCTCTCTGGAGCACACTGAAGTTCCTCCGACGATTGATGTTGCTCATTGTCGTGGGATATCTTCCGTCAATCCGGTGTAATTGGGTTCTCCTCTTCTGCTATCTGTGGCCTTTGATTTCGCTCGGCATTTTTCCTTTTTATAAATTTCTCCTTCCAAAATTTTGAGGCTAGATCAGCTGCCTCGTCCAGCAAATGCCACAAACTTTCGTCGCGCAGAATGTCAAATATGCTCCTACCTTGCAGCCGAGCTTGTTGGTGTTCTCTCAAACTGGCTGTTATTTCACACTCCCATACCACGTGCTCCGGCGTACTCTCTTCACCACATTCGCACCTGTCCGAGTCCACAATATTTCGACTTCGGAGCCAGCTATTGTATGGCCCGTGACCTGTAATGTAGTGTACCAATCCGGGAGAGGGTTGAAGGTACTTCAACTTTAGCCTCTCCTCTACGGATGGGAACATATCGTATGCTCTTCGACCTGTTTCACTGTTGTTCCATTCTTGTTGCCATTCCGCCAATAGAAGCTTCCGAATGTGCGTCTCCGATGTTACTTCGCTGCCTACAATTTCTGCTACCTTATCTTGTTTCCCTTTTCTGAGCCAGTATATGGCACCCCGTTTCCTTACTTCAAGGTCCAGTGGCCATACACCAATGGCAACGGTTAATGAATTTGTTGCCACGGTTCTGTACGCTCCCTGTCAATCTTAAAAGTATTCCTCGTTGGACACGTCTGACTCGCTGTTTTAGTTTTACTTTTCTTAGATGCTTTGCCCACACACTTGCTGAGTAGCCCACTAAAGAGGATAAAATTGCGTCATGGTATAGTCTTATTGTTTGGACTGGAACAGTAAATTTTCGTTGGCCAATATTAATGATTTTATTCATGACCGCCACTGCTCTTGCTATTGTCATCTCTAAGTGGGATTCGAAGTTTAAACGTTCATCCAATTGAATGCCTAAGTACCTGCACACTGGGTTTCTACGAATTGATTTACCGTCGATTCTTATAGTTGGTTTTCGAGTCAGCTTGCCCTTGAGCAACATAAATGTTGTTTTATGTGGTGCTAAACTCAGTTTGACTTTACTGCACCATTGGCTAAGGCAGTTAAGTACTAGATTACTATTGTACTCAATTTCTGCTCTTGTTGCTCCTTCCACGAGTAGTAAAATGTCATCAGCAAAAGCTATTAGACCTAGAAGTTCAGGTATTCTTTGTAATAGTTCAATCACTGGTTCCATCCCTATATCCCAGAATATGGGACCGCAAACGGAACCTTGCGGGCATCCTTTAGTAAGTATCTTCGTGATGAACGAGTTCTGGCATCTCAAGGAAGCAGTTCTAAATCTGCAATAGTCCCTGAAGGTGTAAAATAATCTTCTTGGACAACCAATCTCCCTCAGCCGTTCAAACAGAGCGGGCCACCATAAATTGTCGAAGGCTCCCGAAATATCAATAAATAAGCCTACTACGTAGTTTTTTGTACTGCTACAAATTATTTCCATCGACCGATTTATGGCATCCTCTGTCGACTTCCCGGTTCTAAATCCATATTGACTAGGATTCATTCCCTGAACCTCCCGGTGGCTTTGTAATTTTTTGCATAGAATCTTCTCTTGAACTTTGCCAAGCACATTCAATAAACAAATCGGCCGGTAATGATTTCGGTTGTAGAGGATCCTTGTCGTCTCCTTTCTTTAGAATTACCACCTCGCTTTTCTTCCATATTCCCGGAACTCTACCCTGATATAGACATTCGTTCAGGAGCCTGCATAGGACGGAGGTTAATTTTATGATTAACTCCTGCAGGACCTCGGCTGGAATTCCATCTGGACCGGGAGCCTTTCCTTTTTTCATTTTGTTTATCGCAGGTTATTACTTCTTCGGGTGTAATATTATTTCCTTCCTCTTGACTCCAGCAGGGCTGCCACATGTTCCTTCGTAGTGTAGCTTGTTCTACTGTTTCTTCTTCCGGGTTGTCATCAGGAAGCAAAACTTTTAATAACTCCTCCGCTGAGTCTCTCCAATTCGTGGTTAATCGTCCATCTGTTCTTTTTACTGTGGATAATATTGTGGGAGGCCTGATTTTACCTGCAGCTATTTTGTAAGGAATACCCCATGGATTGTTCATGAGGTTTTCCCTCACAAAGACTTCCCAGCATTTTTGTTTTGTCTCTCTCATCGCGTCTTTGAAAATCTGCCTCTTCTGCCTGTAGTATTCAAGGAGGAAACTTCTATCTGCTGCCACCATGCTTTGTTGATACATTCTCCTAGCTCTTCTCATGTTTAGTCGTAGTTTTTTAAGTTTTTCTGTCCATATTTTGTCAGTGGGATCTACTATCTTTTTTAGTGGTATCGCCCGTTTCATGGCACTTTGTATTGCAGTTGTCAGCTCTCTTGCGGCTTTGTCTACATCGAAGTGGTTTTCTGGCAAATCCGGTGGAATGAACACATTCCTTAATTTTCCCCATGCAGCTTTCTTGATGTTATATACTGTTTTAATGTTTCTGTTGCCACTGTTTTCTTCTGTCTGCATTCTGCCCAGTTCAAAGACAATCAAATTGTGATCACTTGTTGTCATGTTGTCAAGCACTCTCCAACCCCAAAGCAAATTCCCCGCATGAATGTTTGTAATTGTTACGTCGATATTTGTTCTTGCGCCAACACTGTTACAGAAAGTAGGAGGATTATGTGCTTGGTTTCTAACCTCTAGACCCAATTCGCTTAACAGTTCTTCTAGAAGTTGCCCTCTCCTGTCAGTCTTCTTGCTGTGCCAAAGAGCAGACTTTGCATTGACGTCCGCTGCAATAACTAGTGGATAATTTCCCAGAGCTGCATCTATCTGCCGTATTCTATCTAAGTATGGGAAGATCTCGTCACTGTACTGGAAATACATGCTTACCATTATGAAGCTTCCCCATGCTGCTCCTATCTCAGCACATACTGTGTGTTCATCACATAACTGCGTAATTTTTGTAACTGTTATCTGTTTATTTAAAACGATTATTGCTGCCATTGGGTTATTGCCCTCTGTGATTATTCGTGATGTTACAGGCATGTGCGGGATTTTGCTTTGCCAGGAGTACGGTTCTTGTAGACAAATAATATCTGATCTCAATTCCTCAGCCACCTTTCTGATTTCATGTAGAACCATGGCGTTTCCTTTAGTATTCAGCTGAGTAACTTTTAACATAGAATTTACGGGTGTCTTGTGTGCACATTGCACTGGGGCCAAGGTAGTCTTGTATCTAGCAGAATGCGTCCATGGGTCATGACAAACTGCTTGTATGTTTCCTCAGGATCAAATATTTCTCCTCTTCTCTCAAAAATCTTGTGAACTAGTGTCAGGAGCTGAGATGGATCTGTTGGAAAATTTAGTGACCTCAGTTGTATTCTGTCGATTGCCGAAGGTTGCGGGAACGTTATGTTTTTACCGCCAGGATGGAGGACTCTTGTCAAATGTCGGAGGGCAAGTGTAAGTGTATGCACTTCTTCGAGTCTAGTTAGCCGAAGTGTATCCTCAAAATCGGCATACAATACCGCTGGATCTACAGTAATGGCATTCGGTTGACTTTTCACAAAGTTCGGGTGTTTTATTTGGCTGGTACGCATACTTGGTTTGCGAATATGATATTCGTTTTCTTTGGAATATCCGAGCCCACCGCCTCTAACAAAACGCTGGCAATAATACGAGTCAGAGGTGGAGGAAATTTCGTCTATTTGCTCGTCTATTAACAGCTGCCGATCTGTTTGCACGCCGGCGCTTACCATCATTTTCTGCATTTCCATCGCCTTCTTCTTCCTAAATGTTTCGGCTCTTGCAGCATTTCTTCGTCTACGAGATGGGGGGTTGCCTCTCTTCTTTTGATTTTTCATTCCCACTTTTCCAACTGCTATTTCAACTGCTCTGTATATCAGATCTGCTATATTCTCCATCATTTCTTGATCTATCCTGCAACTGGATTGTAGACTAGCCATAATCTATTCTGTTAACTAGGCGTTGCAATAGCAGTTGATACGTGGGACAATCCTTTCCTTTGTTTTTGCATGACTTACCTCTTTTCTGGCATGGGATGCACGTTTGAGGCATCGACTTCTTATCACACTGATCACGCTTGTGATTGTTCTGACCACAATGACTACAAGTCTCTATGTCCATTTGGCAGTGTTTACTCACATGTCCGAGGTCTCTGCACTTGACACAAGTTGGTACCACGGTGTAGTCTTTGCAATTGATTGCACTGAATTCCACGTATATTTTATGTTGCTCTAGTAATAATTTGCGCATAGCTGGGCTTACTTCTATAACGTGATGAACGGTTGGCTTTTCACGGGGTCCTGTTTTAAATTTAGGGCAGAAACCGCTTTCGAACTCCTCCTTTGATAATTTAACTTCAAAATTTTGCTCATATACTTTGTCTACTAGATCATTTATTTCCAAATTTTTTGGTACATCATATAAGATTACCAATGGTTTCCTCTTTCTTGGAAGCTCACATTTTAGCGTCTCATTTAATTCTTTGTGTTCCATCAATTTTTTGACATCCTCTTTAGTTTCTGCATCAATAATTACTGAGTTATTGGTACTTCTTATTTTATTAATTTTTATTTTGTCTTTTGATGGTTTGATTATTTTGGTAATCTGTTCCACAATTACTTTTGGATTTTCGCCACGCCTTGAGCTCACGAAAAGAGAACTTGTTTTCGCGGGTGTGATTCTATTTTTTGTTAAACTAGTTGCCTTACTAGCCGCTGTAGCATAGCTTGGCCGAGAAGTTGTGTTTCTATTTGACTTAAGTTCCTCGATTGTTTTATTTAGCCTCTCTAATTCTTTGTTTAATTCTGAATTTTTTCCTTCTATGAAAGAAACCGCAACCGCCCAACTGGCAAGCTTGTCTTTAATTTCACGGAGTAGCGTTTCATTTAATTTTTTGCCCAAGTTTTCATTTAAAAAGCCGACCAGATTTTCATATTTTTCAGCTAGCATTGGGGTTTCATTGGTTTTATTTGCACTTGAGGAAGCCGCTGCCATTGTCTTGCGAGCGCTTTTTACTTACGTTGCAGCTGTTGGACACCGCTGAGCTGTCAACATGCTGACGTCGCGAGGCGTTGAGCTGTGCGGCGAAGCAGGTGGCTGCCGCAACCAATCGCAACCAAATAATTGTTCACAGATCCAATGTTTGTTTAGTTATTATTGATCCACTTTCACACACAGTCACTAAAACACTAATTTTCCACCTTCGCGACTTTTGAAAATTCTGCGTTTCGTTTTTCCCGATCAAAATGAACTAAACTTCGAGAGCGAAGCGCGACGCGGCTGCTTGTGTGGCACTCCACTCCACATTCTATAATTGGATGTATACTTTTCCACTTTTTTTCAAATTTTTCTTTGTTCGTGAGGGGTCATTTCTTAATTAATTGCCATGATAACGACGGCCAAGTTTGGTGTGTGATTTGTAACCAAATACAAAGAAGACCTCTTCTATTGTTGGTAAGCTATGTTTATGACATGTCGGCACCTGCTTCCTGCACCACTCCACCTCCGTCAAGGTAACCTGCAGCTATCCGTGAGGTTCCGACAGATTGATGGATTCGGTCGGTCACGTCCCTAACGCCTACCGCCACCCACCAAAACGGGTCATACAGTATAAAAGAGTAACATGAGCTGTAATGTTCTTGACTATAACGTATCTAACAGTTAACAACTGGTTGTAATAAAATACTCGACTAAGATACGGGTTAAAGTGTTTTTATATGATTCAGATTGAATAATACTTATGAATCAAATGGTTAGATGAGATTGTTATTCAATTATTACTTAATCGAACACCTTGCGGGTATTTCATATAAAAACGTTTATTACTTAGAATGATTTAGCTAATATCAAATTATAATAATTCGATTTTTTAATCACAAACTAATTTTTCCATCTAAATGTATTGTTTCCGTATCTGATACGTAAAAATTCGTAGATTGCAACGAATTCAGATTTTCAAGGTTCGCAGTCAGAAGTTCGCGAGTTGAAAATCCTGTGGATATAAAAAAAAAAAAAAAAGTTCTTGCGACAGACATATCATGTTAAATATTTTTGGAAAGGTATTTAACTCGCAACATATACCAACAAACCGCGTTTTTATATAATAAAACGTTTACTAAATACTTGCGTTTATGGTCAAAAGCAGCGTTTTTTGAGCTACGGAGCTGGGGTGGATAATAGACCTCAGCTCTGAGGAGCAGCCGCCACCATCTATTCATAATAAATTCACGCTGCTAGCGTCGCTTTTAGACCTGATACTTTTATAGTGAAAAAATACGATCATATGCGTTAAAACGTTGTCTAACTGGATACGGAAATGCAGCAAGACGTCTCATGGGTGTAATTCGGGCAATTGGACGTTATTAATCTGAATTTCAGTAAGTGTGGTGCACGCAAGTTATACTGGTGGGCAAAACTTAAGAACAAAAGTAACTTTAATGTGCTCTGTAACAGCCAAGTAATATTAGCTCGATGAAACTGGAAACATAAACTGAAAGAATTTGCTACAGTAGGCAACTAAAAGAAATATGTGATGAATTGAACAGGAATGACTCTTCCATACAGAGACAATAAGTTACACTGAAGTCACTGCGACTCATTATGGCCACGTGGATATAGCAAAAATGAGGTACAAGGTTCTTAAAACAGCGTGTGATTACAATGAACAGCTATACATCCACTGCAACATGGTCCCGTGCTGGTCATAAGGTTTGTTAGACGTTTTTGTGATAGAAAGTTTCGTTCTTTCTCCAACGTGGTTAACAGTTGCTGGATTGTCGTTCGTGCACGAGGACTTGCTGCAATACTTCACTCCAACGCATCCCACACGTGCTCGATAGGATTTAAGTCGGGGGAATGGGCAGCCCAGTCCATTCGCAGAATATCTTGCTGTTCCAAGAGCTCCTAAATTTAATCTAATCATCTGCCAGACATTAGTGTATGTTGGGAGCTTATTGAAGATAAGTATCCCTGAATATCGGACCCATTTTTGAACAAATGATAACGACTTGTAATCCTTGTGAAGATCATTTTTACTTCTATATTTCTATACTTCCATATTTGCGTGATTTACTACTTGTTACAAACAGGGTATAATTTGTGACTACAAAGGACATTAATGTGTAAATATACTCAGCCACCAATGTAAAAATCCCTAACTTCTTGACCAGCTCTCTACATAAAGTTCAACTGCTAACCCCACATATAATTCTTATTACTCACTTTTGGGCTCTAAACGCTTTGTCTCTTTGGGTAGAATTGCTCCAGAATATTATTCCATATGGCATTAAGGAGTGAAAATAAGCAAAATAAACTAGTTTCCTCATATGGAGATCACCTATTGCTGAAATTGTACAAATTGCAACTGTGGCTGCACCCAATCGCTTTAGTAAGTCAGAAACATGTATCTTCCAATTTAAATTATGATCAATATGCAAACCTAGAAAGTTCAAACAATCAATCTCTTGAATGGATTGGCCTGCAAATTTTGTCTATATCTGGCGTTAATCTACATGATGTACTCAATTCCATATATTGGGTTTTATCAAGCTTTAAAGACAAGCCATTAGCTGTAAACCATTTATTAATGAGGTCAAAGACATAATTTGAAGTATGATCTGTAGATAAATCTGGAGTATTTTTAATTCATATATTTTAGACATCTGCAAATTGGACAGATCTTTAGTTTTTGCATAAATCATTTATATATATACATTAAAAACAATAGTGGCCTCAATATTGAACCCTGGGGCATACCACATCTGATAAATTCCTACTCAAGAAACAGTGAACCACATAAGGCAGCCATAAAATTTTCTAGTGACATGTTCTGGTTTTTTTTTTTTTTCTTTTTTTTTTATCTGCATAACGTCTCTCTAATAGCGGGGGTCTTTAGAGACGGGTCTGTTTTCTAATTGGAAGCTAAGAACTAAGTCATTTATTAACAATGCCATCCTTGCTATAATACTTTAATTTCTGTATCAGAATTTAATGATCAACATAGTTAGACAAGTCACAGAAAATTCCCAAATTAATTAATTTTTCCTTTTAAAATATTATCAGTAAATGCAAATATAGCTTGTTTTTTTGAATAGCCCTTTTGAAAACCAAATTGTAACTTAGTTAGAATAGTTTTAATTTTAATGTGTTTATAAACTCTTTTGTTTTCTCAAAAACTTTGGAGAAGGCTTTTAGTAATGGAATAGGATGGTAATTCAGTACAGCTGACTTATCCTGCTTTTTATATAGTGGTTTAACTACAGCACTGGTTTAACTGGAAAAGTACCCTCAAGTAAAGATTTATTAAACAGATAACTCAGTATATTACTTCATTATGTGGACCACAGTTTAATTAATCTGCTGGAAATCGTATCATAACCACTTGAGTATTTGCTCTTAAGACATGATAACATTTCTTATTTCTTCTTGGGTGGCTAAATTTAGAAACATAGTGTCTAATTTTTCTTGGAATCCTGAATTGACTTTCTCAATCACAGCAATGAGAGGCTAGCTGTGGAAGCCTTGTAATTGTCTTTTAACTTAACGGCACTTGTAAATTTCCCTACTAGAGTACACAGTAATAGCAGGACTGCAATTGATAATTTTTTATGGACATTTCCCAGTACAGTAATTACAACATACTTCCAGTACTAAATGGTATCTCATATCATGATGCCCTGCTGTTATGTATCAAGTCCAGAAACACTGTTAAACAGATAAAGAAAAGTGAGGCATATAGAAGAAATATTAATGAAAACAATATAAAACATTTCATAGATTCCTTAAATAAAGAACAATGGTCAGAAGTGTACAATGCACAGGGTGTTAATACAAAATTTGATTCCTTTTCAATATATTTCTAACACTTTTCGAAGGAAGTATCAAAACAAGGGAAGTTGTCAATACTCCATACAATGAATTGAGTAAGGGGTGGATAACAAAGGTTATTAGAGTATCTTGTAAAACAAAAAGAGACCTGTACTTAAAAGTAAGAGAATCAGATATCTATACACTGATAGCACATTATAAAATTTATTCTAAAATACTAAGAAATGTAATAACAAAAGCCAAGAACAGGTATATATCAGAGAAAATAGGGAATTCAGGCAATTAGATGAAAAGTACATAGAATATAATAAAAACTGAAACAGAAAAATCCTTATATCACTCTAAAGATATAAAAAATAGAACAAAATGAATCTGTTCATGGTGAAGTATGAGAATTTTGTGGAATATTTAACAAACATTTTACTTTCGTTATAGAGAAATTAGGCATAGAAAAGGAATCCCCATATAGTGTCTTAAAGCTACTTCTGACTGCTTTCCCAAATAGATTTTTGAAGATACAATTGCCACCAGTAAAAGTCTCAGAAATGAATAAACTAATGAAACAATAAAACCTAAAAATTCTTCCAGCTATGACAATATTTCAAGTAAATTACTGAAAAGATGTTTAGATTGTATCAATCATATACTTCCCACATTTGTAATGAATCCTTAATACAGGGTGTGTTTCCAAATAGACTAAAATATGAAGTTGTAAAACCATTGTTAAAGAAAAGGGAAGCAATAGGTGTAGATAACTATCATCCCATTTAATTACTTTCAGGATTCTCAAAGATTTTAGAAAGGGTCATGTATTGTAGAGTATTAAAACATGTTACACAAAATAATATCCTTACTAAATCACAATTTGTGTTCCAAAAAGGACCATCTATAGAAATGGCTATATAAGACATTTGAGGAACTGAATAATAAAATGAGCCCTGTAGCAATATTTAGTGATCTTGCCAAATCATTTGATTGTGTAAATCATGAATTACGTTTGAAGAAAATGAAATACTATGGTATTTATGAAACCGCAGGTAAATGGTTTAAATCGTACATGGAAAGTCCAATACAAAAAGTTTCAATTTTACATTCTAAAATAAGTAAAGATTCTTCATCAGAGTGGGAGGAAATAAAACATGGAATTCCTCAAGGTTCTGTCCTAGGAACCCTCCTCCTTCTGTTGTACATCAATGACTTTCCTGGAAACTTATCTGACAAAGTTAAGAGTGTTTTATTTGCAGATGACACTAATCTGACTGTGGTAAAACACCAAACAGCAATCTAGAATTTAATGTAAACGAAGTATTTAGTGAAGTAACAAATTGGTTTAAGGCAAATTTATTAAAATTAAATTTTGAAAAAAAAACACATTATATTAGGTTTAAAACAAAAAATTATGAACAGCCAGATTTACAAGTAAGCTATAAAAATAACATAATCTTAGAAACAAAGAGTATAAAACTCCTTGGCATTAAAATAGATGAGAAACTCTATTGGCAAAAACATATCACATCACTGCTGAAGAAGTTAAGTAGTGCCACCTTTGCAATACGAACACTTTCTCTAGCAGCAGATCTAGAATTAACGAAACAGGTGTACTCCTCATATTTTCATTCAGTGATGTCATATGGCATAATTTTTTGGGCAAACTCTTCACAAAGTAAAGACTTTTTCATGGCACAGAAAAGAGCTATTAGGATGTTGTGTAGGGTAAAACCAAGAACTCCTTGCAGATAACTTTTTAAAAAACTCAATATTTTCACAATGACTTCTCAGTATATATATTCTCTCTTGTGCATCCTCATAGAACATTTTAACTTGTTTACGTCTACTTCACAGGTACACAATTTCAATACAAGAAACACAAATAAATTGCATAAAACACAAACAGCTCTGTTATTAGTTCAAAGAGGAGTTAATTATTCTGGTATACATCTGTTTAATAAACTTCCCAAGAGTATAAAACAGTCTGCAGATAATAAAGATATATTTAAAGAAAAACTGAGAGATTATCTTATTGGAAACTTCCTCTACTCCATTCAAGAATTTGAACAAAATAATTAATTGTATTCAATATGACTTTTGCAAAATTCAGTTGTAAAAATTAATGTTTATTGTTATTCTTTTTATTTGTCTTTGGAACATATAATTGTTTTGACTATGATTATTACTCATATTGTATGTATGTGTACTAACCAGGTAAAAAATGTTTATTAAACATATCAGCAATTGAAAAATTAGATTCTACTAAATTTTCTTTGATATAAATGTCATTACTGGTCTGATTATTTTTCCCTCTTAAATTCCTTACAATGACCCATATTGTTTTAATTTTCTTTTCATAGTCAATGGATTTAGTGTTTGTAGTACATACTTTAAGATTCTTTAGTAAACTTTCTCAGTAACTTACAGTACCGCTTAAAATGAGTTTTAACTTTACTATTGTGACTGTTCCTAGTGGTAGTATATAATTTACTTTCGCAAATGCATGATGTTCTTTCTAATGCCCACAGTTATTCATGGTTTTCGTACTTTTTGAAAGAACAGCACCGTTTTTTGGAGAAGCAACTTTCAAAGTAATTTGATACAATGCTACTGAAAATGTAATTTTTATACATACCTTCTTCACAGTAAACATGTTCCCAGTGTGTGGTGTTAACAGCTAACAGCTAACTGATTCATCAATTATTACTTGCTGAAATTTAAATACATTACTCTTGGAGCTAGTTGCTAATAAAGTATTGATAGATGTCTAGATTGTATAACTGAATGTTGAGGTATCTAGAAAAACATTATCTATAGCTGAGTGACTATTATTCATTATTCTAGTGGAAAAAATAACTATCCGAGTTAGATTGAATGAACTGATTAATGATTCCAACATGACTTTACAGGGTAAGTTACTTAAAAAGTCTATATTAAAATTCACTACATACGACTATATTAACTTCTTTTCTGCCTAAAAACGTTAATAAGACTTCTAATTGGTTCAGAAAAATAGAGAGGTTTCCCGAGGGTGCTCTGTATACAGATAGTATTATAAAAATTTCATTACTGAATTTAGTCTTGTAGCACAGGCTTCAAACCGTTGATCAAGAAAATATTTTCTAATATTTCTATCATCAAACCTATAACCATTTCTAATATAAATGATAACTCCTCCTTTCACTAGGTTTGTTCTACAGTAATGAGAAGCTAAATTAAAGTCAGTTACATTTGTCATACCTATTCCTGTAGTTATATGGTGTTTATAGAAGCATAAAACATCAATTCTATTGATTACATTTATTTCATTTATGTCAACTAGCAATTCAACCACTTTGTTTGATAACCCTCCGATGTTTTGATGTAATGAATTAATCCCTATACAATTTTTAATTTTGGTATCTGAAAATTCATTACTGTTTAAACTAATTTCTGTTAAAACTCTCTGCCATATATTTGACCCTAATCTAAAAAAGGAGCTGCCCTAACACCATTAAAAACAGGAATATTTCATGAGAATTTGTGGCCCCAATTAAACGTATTCCACCAGATCTAAAAGAACCCCTTTCCCACTACTATTGTCGTGTAGGCCATGGCTAGTATAACCCCACCTATCAATAACATCAACAGGCACCAAGCCCATGCCAGAGCTGACATCAGACATAAGAAGTCATTCCAGTTTCAGATTCATTCGCCTCACAGCAGAGTTAATATGTGACCAATCATAGTGTCTCAGGATTGACATCATACTGACCCGAGTGTAGCACACTGCTTTTGCTATTTTCTCCAGGTCATCTCTGATACTATAACTATCATCCCTCCTCAGACTATTTCCCACTCCTCCCACTATCACTACATGATCCTGATACCGAGAGTGGTGGGTGAACGGTTAACGTTCTGGCCTCGCATTCGGGAGGACGCAGGTTCGAGTCCCCATCCAGGCATCCAGATTTGGGTTTTCCATGGTTTCCCAAAATCACTCCAGGCGAATTCCGGGATGCTTCCTTCAAAAAAGCCATGGCCGAATTTCTTCGAATTCCTTCCCATTCCTTGTCCCCAGTCCCATCCCGCCTCTAATGACCTTAGCCGTCAACGAGGCGCAAAGCTGTAAGTAAAAAAAAAAAAATCGTGATCTTTGAAATAAACCACCTATACCTTCTACTACCTGAGCTATACTAGCACTAGGTTTGAAGAAACTCATGACATGGAAATCTGATCCTAATTTTTTCTGCACCGGTGAGGACACACTTCTTCCGTGACTACTACCTAGCAGCAAGATTTTCTTCTTCCTTAATCCTTGCCTACCAGTGTTAACTACACGTCTTTTCCTACAAGTCTGCTGCTTTTTCCCTACACCTACCTCTACAGAAGGCTCATTCCTGTCTAACTCTGAGAACAGGCCAAACCTATTTTCCACCCCAACAACAAAAGAATGCCTTGTTCTAGCTGCCCTTTTCTTTGTTGCTAGTTCCCAACCATCTCTGTTTCCCTCCCTCCGCAGCCAGTCCAACTCCTTTCTAGCGTCTATCAGTTCAACCTTAAGGGCTCTAATCCTTAAATTCTGTACTAATTCTATTTTTGAAACAGTCTGTACAGAACCACGGGAGGGCCTCTTTAGTTGTTCCGTTTTCCTCCTCAATGAAACTATTTCTCACACCCTTCACAATAAATTTTCGCCTTCATTAATCTCCGCCAATTACCACAAATTTCATTCATGATTACAAGCAATTAATAGAAACAAAGAACGGAATGCGAGATAAAAAATTTGTTCTATTTAACCTTACAAAACGACTGCTAAATTAAGTCACAAGAGAACTATGCTAAATTATCTACAAATCAGTATTTTAATATACTTAGCACCAGCTTTCGAAAATATCACTTATCACCTGAATACCAAGAACTAATGTATAATAGGTTTTTGCACTGTAACAAAAATCCGAGACTAAGCCTATCGTTTAAAAATGTAAACAATCTCAGAAAATAAACACGGAACAGAACACAGCACTGAATCACAATTAAATTTTTTTTTGCACGAATAAGAACATTCACTAACACTCACAGTAGTAAAATGTATCACAATTAAGAGTTTTAAATTACTATTAGTACAACAACTAACTATTACCAACCCTATTTATTTATTATTTAAGTGCACACATTCCGGCGGTATGTGCTTTCAAGGTATTCCAGAGATGGTTGCATGAAGTTAATCAATTCTGATTCAACAGCCCTTTTCTACTCTACAATGAGTAAAGATGCATTATCAGACTAAAAGTAAATAAAACATGGAATTCTGCAAAGCTCTGTCCTAGGACCTCTCCTCTTTTTGTTAATCGACTACAAAAAAGGAGGAGGTTCTCAATTCGTCTGAATTTTTTTTTTTTTTTTTTTTTTTTTTTTTTTTTTTTTTGATGTATATTCAGCGATATCTTCACCAATTTTGAACCGATTTAAATGAAATTTTTATAGTGGATAGAGTATACCTCCAAAGTGGTCCCATATGAATTTCATTGATAAACCACCCCTTCTACCCCTTTACACCCCTTAACTTTTATACAAACCCACACTTTTTATCCGATTTTGATGGAACTTTGGAAATGTATAGTCAAAAATAAAGAGAAAAATGCTGTCAACATTTGGTTTGAAAAAACTGAACCCCTCTCCCCCTATCCACACCTTAATTTTTGCCAATGTTCTTTATACAAAGCTAAAGTGGACACCATTTAACGAATCTCCATTAAAGTTGCCATATATATGTAATTTTTCATGGAAAAGGTTTATGACCCAAAAAATTAAAAAAACACCCTTCTCTCCCTTAATTTTTATACAAACCCACATTTTTTATCCGATTTCAATAGAACTTTGGACATGTATAGTCAAAAATAAAGAGAAAAATGCTGTCAACATTTGGTTTGAAAAAACTGAACCCCTCTCACCCTTACTTTTTGCCAATGTTCTTTATACAAAACTAAAGTCGACATCATTAAACTGATCTCCATTAAAGTTGTCATATACATGTAATATTTCATGGAGAAGGTTTCTGACCAAAAAATAAAAAAGCCACCCCATCTACCACTTTACACCCCTTAATTTTATAGAAACTATATTTCATATCTGATTTTGATTGAACTTTGCCAATATATACTTTCAAACAAACAGAAAAAATCTTGTCAAAATTTATTCTGCCAAAAGCTCAACCCCTCTCCCTCCTAATAAACCCTTAATTTTTTTTATAAAAAGTTATTGTCGCCACCATCTGACCTATTACCATGAAAGTTGGCACTCATATGTATTTTTTCATGAGAAAGGTTTCTTACCAAAAAATAAAAAACCACCCCCACTCCCCATAAAACAGTTTAATTTTTATACAAACCCACAGTTTTTATCCAGCAAACTTTTACTGTAAAACAAAGAGAAAAAAAATGTCAGCTTTTGGTTTGCAAAAACTGAACCTTTTTCCCCATTTCCGCCCATTGACTTTTGTCAATTTTCTTTTTGAAAAGCTACAGATGACACCATTTGACCGATCTTTATGAAAGTTGGCACATACATGTATTTTTTTATGGAGAAGATTTCTGACCAAAAAATAAAAAAAACTACCCTAGCTCCCCTTTTACATCCCTTAATGTTTGTACAAATCCACATTTTAATCCGATTTCGGTGGAACATCGCATGTGTATACTTTAAAGCAAATAGAAAAAGAAACATACTACTTAAATTACTTTGACAAAAACACAAACCCTATTCCCCTTTCTACCCCTTTAATTAATTATATAAAGCTACAGTTTCTATATGATTTTGAAGGAAATATGCATATGTATACTTCAAAACAAACAGAAAAATACTGTCTGCATTTGGTTTAGAGAAGCCAAACCTCTCTCCCCCTTTCCACCCCTTTAATCTACATATAGCACAGTTTCTATCTGATTCTGAAGAAAATTTGCACACGTATACTTTAAAAAATACACAACAATTGTGTTTAAATTAGGTTGCAACCCCTCTTCCCTTCTACCCCCACCCCTCCTAATTTCCAATGTTCTTTATAGATATCTACCGTTTTCATCAGATTTCGATGGAACACTGCAAATGTATACTTAAGAACAAAGAGAAACATTCTGTTTACACAAAGCTATAGTTTTTATCATGTTTCGATGGAACTTTGCACATGTATACTTTAAAACAAAGAGAAAAATACTGTCCACACTACCTTCACAAAAACCAAACTACTCTTCACCTCCACACCCCTTAATTATTTTTTTATACACACCTAAAATTTTTATATGATATCAATAGAAATTTACAAACGTATACTTTAAATCAATCAGCAAAGACAGTCTACATTTGGTGTACAATAGCCCAATCTCTCTTCTCCTTTACACCCATCGTTTATAATTTCCAATTTTCTTTACAAAATCCACAGTTTTAAGTACCGTCAAAATCAATTAAGCTATGTTTAAGTCATTGCAGAATATTTATAAAATGTATGTGTCCTAATGTCTCAACATTTACTTCAGATTTCAACTTGGAACCCGAGCTTTTACGTTGTGAAAAGCAATTAAATATCTATATTTACTGTGTGATGCCGGAACGAACAGATATATTCCAGAGACAGATTTGTGTATGTGGTATGTATTAATGTCCAGATGTTACATGTTTCGATTATCGAGCAGCAGCTTTAACAGATGTTATGATTAGATCGAAACACAACCTGGACCAAAATGTAAACTGATATTCCTTAACACAGCATTCAATTCACCCCACTCTGAAAGTTGTAAAGACAGATTTTTTAAAAAAAAAAAAGAAAAAAAAAGCATTCGCTTTAACCAATGAGCTACCTGGAAGTTCGCAAAATGAGAACTGCTGCGGCATATTTAAATACACATTAACTATAATACCACTAAAAGTTTAAAAATAAAATTATTGTTTAAAAAACATAAAAACCGCCTTCAAAAAAGGACACTAAAACTTTTAAAATAACTTTATACCTTGCTTAGAAGAAAGTAAATCTAAATGGACAATATTTTACATTATTGTTATTGAAATTTTTACATTAATTAGTTATTTTAGGAGTCGGTGCCAGCCTAAACAAGAAAAACGAAAAGATAAAAACAATAATAAATAACAATAGTACATAAAAATCATGTTACTACTTACAATTAATTCTAGAAACATTTTTCAACAAAACTGAAACATATAGATGATACACCGATATTATATTAACTATAAAGTGTTTACTGCATGAAGCAGCCTACCAACTCACACTATACCGCCAGAGATATGCCTGGATGACCAACGAGGCCGAGCCACAGAAAACATACCGTTAATTTGTTTCCCTAAGCTGCCTCCCGCAATAAAACTATCTTCCTCACGACATGCTGTAAAATATTTAGAACTTTGGTCGTTCTCTCGGTTCCCCTCGAACACCAAATAAAGTTCAGTAATTCGATCTGCGTGATCTGACAGCTGGCACCGACTCCAAGAATAACCAATTAATGTAAAAAATTTCAATAACAGTAATGTAAAATATTGTCCATTTAGATTTACTTTCTTCTAAGCAAGGTATAAAGTTATTTTAAAAGTTTTATTGTCCTTTTTTGAAGGCGGTTTTTATGTTTTTTAAACAATTATTTTATTATTCATCAATGACGTTCCTGCAAACTTATCTGACAAAGTTAAGAGTTTTTTATTTGCATACAACAATAACTAACCTAACTGTGATAAAAATATGAAATAGTAATCTGGAATTTTATGTATGTCAAGTACTTAATGAAGTAGCAAACTGGTTTAAGGCACATTCATAAAAATTAAATTTTGATAAAACACATTATATTAGGTTTACAACAAAAAAATATTCGCAGCCAGAGTTACAAATAAACTATAAAAATAATACAATCATGGGAAAAAAGAGCATAAAATTCCTTGACATTCAATTAGATGACAAACCCTGTTGGTACGAACATATCACGTCACTACTGAAGAAGTTAGGTAGTGCCACGCTTGCAATATCGACACTATCTCTAAAAGCAGATTTAGAATTAATAAAACAGTTGTAATCTTCATATTTTCAGTTGGTTATGTCATATGACACATTTTTTGGGAAAATTCTTCACAAAGTAATAAAGTTTTCATAGCGCAGAAAAGAGCTATTAGGATAAAACGAAGAACTTCTCGAAAAATATCAATAATCTTACAAAGAATTCTCAGTATTTAATATAATTTTTCATGTGCTTTGTCATAAAACATTTTAACCTATTTACATCATGGAGGAAGGAATATATGGAGACGAGATAACGCTAAATCCGTGAAACCTCGTGAAAAAACTGCGCTTGCGCGGCGGGCATCGTAGGAGTACCAAAACCTTGGGCTGTTTGCACTGTCAGCTGCTGAGAATATTTCATTTTCTAATATTCTAAAGTTTTCTATAATGCCAAGTTGTGCCGCATATGGTTGCAAAGACAGACGAGATAGGAAACAACCTGGAATAGCGTTTCATAAGTAAGTCACATTGTAATTATCGTTCTTGAAGTATCTGACAGGTAACTGCAACATTAGTGCCATTCGCTACAAATTTATTCATTGCTCTCAATAGGATCATATCATTCTCAAATTTTTGTTGGTGTAGTGTAGACAATTAGCATATATTACTATTTTGCACCTGAAAAGCTAGCCTTATTGTAGAAAAGTGTTGGAAATTTAATTTAAGCGGGTCATGTTTACATCGCGACACAGTGAATATGGTATTCTGCATTCATTACTCACGTTTAAGTTTACACTGAAAGTGCACGATGAAATTAATTGTGATAATATATGCTGTGCGAACTACTAAACGTGATGAAATAAACTTTGTTGTCCGAAATGTAGTTCGCGATGCATTTCTTGTGTTTAGATGTGTCTACATAGTTTGGTTTTGTAGCGGCAATATTAATGGAAATGTTGGGAGGTTGAAATGCGGTGTATACCAGAAGAGAACAAACAATTTATTTATTATTAGCTATTAGCTTCTGATTTATGAATGCACTGATTTTTCTAGCAAAATTATATAGGCCACTAACAGTACAATATCTTCTAAGTAAGCTCAGAAACTATGAGGTTTTATGAAGTATTAATATTTTTTAAAGTTCTAAACATTGACTTATGCTATTTTTAAAATTTCAGATATGACTTGTTTCTTTTTGTAAATATGTCTACAAGTATATTTCTAGATTTTGATATCTTTCTTGGCAATTACTGAAATAGAATGTGGAAATATAACCCATTTGAACTAAAATTTAAGGACTGTAGAAATAAACAGTTTGTTAATCAAGTTAAAAAGAATTACCTGCTCATTAAGTTACGTCCGAATTCATCATCAAATATGGATATGGCGATAGTTTTCTTCAGGTCCAGGCCGCATTTCAACCCAACCACGTCAATTTTAAGTTACAATATCTCGAGAACTAAGCGAGATATCAAAAAATTTTATTCTTTACTTTCAGTTTCTCTCATCGAGTTACATGAGAATTCGTCAACAAATTGCGGCGCCACGGTTATCGTTGAAACCCCTCATAACCTAACAACCTCAGTTTTAAGACAGTATATCTCGCGAACTAAGCGAGATATCGAAAAATTTTATTCTTTATTTTCGATTTGTATCGTCGTGTTACATAAGAATCTATCACCAAATTTGACTTTGGGAACACTTCTTTTCTGATTTTCAACCAGAAACTCCAATCTTTTGAGACAGCATATCTTGAGAACTAGGAACGATATCAAAAAATTTTATTCTTCATTTTTGCTGTGTCTCGTCGAGTTACATAATATTCCTTCATCAAATTGCGGTGCCACGGTTGTCTTATGATTCCCTTGAGGTTTTTGTGCCTATTTCACGTGTTTCTCCTGTCAAGCAATATGGCTGCCTCCCCACCCCACTTCTCTCCACCCGGTTTCACTCCAGTATATGGCGAAGGTCCCTTGCGTCGTCTCCATATATTCCTTCCTCCATGATTTACATCTAATTCATAGGAACACAGTTTCAGTACTAGAAATAGAAATAACTTGCACAAAACACAAACATTATTCTGGGATACATCTGTATAATAAACATCCCAAGAGAAGAAAATAGTTTGCAAATAATAAAGATATATTAAAAGAAAAACTGAGAGATTATCTTATTGGAAACTCCTTCTACTCCATTCAGGAATTTGAACAATACATTCATTTTCCATTGATCAGATAAAGAATTGCATAACAATATAATACACACACCAGAAGATCTACAGTCATAGCATAGATAGTACATTAATTATGTCCACTATATTGACACAAACATTAGCAGTTTTTTTTTTTTTTGTCAATACCCTAGAAAATAAATTCTTTGATAGAGTAGAAGGACTGTCAATTAAAAATTCTTCAATTTATTCTTATCATCTGCTAGACATTTAATATGTGCTGAGAGCATATTGATGATTTGTATCCCTGAATATTGGACCCTTTTTGAACAAATAACAACGACTTTTAATCCTTGTGATGATCATTTTTACTTCTAGTGCCATAATTGTGTATGTTACTATTTGTTTCAAAACAAAGTATAATTTCTTACTACAAAGAACATTAATTTGTTCATATACTCAGCCTCCAACGTTAAAATCCCTAACTTCTCTAACAACTTTCAACATCAAGTTCTATTGCTAACTCCATACAAAATTCTTATTACTCACTTTTGAGCTTTGAACACTTTGTCTCTATGAGTAGAATTGCCCCCCCCCCCCTCCCGAATATTATTCCGTATGACATTAATGAGCGAAAATAAGCAAAATAAAGTAGCTGTCTCATTCAGAGATCACCTATAGCTGAAATTGTACGAATTTCCAATCTCGTTGCACCCAATCGCTTTAGTAAGCCAGAAACATGTACCTTCCAATTTAACTTATGATCAATTTGCAAACCTAGAAATTTTATGCACTCTACCTCTTGAATGTACTGTCCTCCAAATTTTATGTCTATATCTCGTGTTGATTTGTGTGATGTACTGAACTGCATATATTGAGTTTTATCAAAGTTTAAAGACAAACCATTAGCTGTAAATCATTTCTTAATAAGGTCAAAGACGTAATTTTAAATATATTCTCCAGATAAATATGGAATAATTTTAATTCCCATATTTGTGTTATCTGCAAATTGGACAAATTTTCAGTTTTTAGATGCAACACAGGGTAAATCATATATATACAATATATTAAAAACAATATTGACCCCAATATAGAACCCTGGGGCATATTACACATGATAAATTCCCACTCAGAAAATAGTGAACCACATAAGGTAACCTTAAAATTCTCTAGTGACACTTTCTGCTTTCTAACTGGAGGATAAGAACTAAGACAAATATTAACAATGCCATCTATGCCATAATACTTTAATTTTTGTATCAGAATTTTATGATCAATGTAGTGAAATGCCTTAGACAAGTCACAGAGAATTTCCAAATGAATTAATTTATCAATCATTCCTCTTAAAATATTATCAGTGAATGCAAATATAGCTTATTCTGTTGAATGACTCTTTTGAAAACCAAACTGTGATTTTGTTAGAACATTATTATTTTTAAGGTATTCATAAATTCTATTGTACATTGCTTTCTCAAAAACTATTGAGAAGGCTGTTAGAAATGAAATAGGACGGTAATTCGATATGGCTGACTAATCTCCCATTTCATAGAATGGTTTAACTACAACTTCTGGAAAAGTACCCTCAAGGAATGATACATTAAACAGATAACTTAGTGCATTACTTAATTCTGTGGAGCTCAGTTAAATTAATCTGCTGAAAATACCATCATAGCCACTTGAGTATTTTGCTGTGATTATTTTCCTTATTTCTTCTAGAGTAGTTAAATTTACAGATATCGTGTTTAATTTTTCTTGCAAGCCTGTTTTGACAAAGTCCATACTATGTATAATGTACCACTGAGGTTTTGGCAGTCAATTTATCAGCAATACATAAAAAAAATGGCTATTAAATATATTAGCAATTAAAAATTAAATTCTACTGAATTTTCTTTGATAAAAATTTATTTACTTGTTTGATTATTTTTTTCCTATTTCCTTTTCTACAATGTCTCATATTGTCTTAATTTTATTTTTAGTATCATGAATTTTATGTTTGTAGTACATACTTTTAGATTCTTTAATAATCTTTCTCAGCATTTTGCAATACTGTCTGTAACGTGTTTTAACATTAGCATTCTGAATATTCCTAGAAGCAATATATAACTTCCTTTTACAAATGTATCATGTTCTAGCGCCCAAAGTTATCCATGGTTTTTGTTCTTTTCCAGAAGCACGACACTTTTTTTCGGGAAGCAACTTTCAAAGTAATTTAATATCATGCTACTAAAAATGTTGTATTTTTCATTCATACCTTGTGCACCGTAAACATGTTCCCAGTTTGAGTTATTGAGGCACTTTCTATAACAAGTAACTGACTCATCATTTACTACACGCTGGAGTTTTAAAAACATTACTCTTAGAGCTAGTTCCTATTGAAGTGTTGATAGTTAATAACTGGGCATCGTCATCCGAAAGTCCATTGATAGCAGTGTCAGGGCAAGACCTAAATTTGATGTGCACAAGATAATTTTTGCGAGGCCTTCTGGTGTCGCAAGAGGAAGGAATTTAAAAAGACTTTTTTGTCGAGCATTTCAAATTTTTATTCATAAATGCAATAGCCTTTACTGTGACTAAATTACGAACTAATTACATACTGAAAAGAATTAAAGAAACACAAATTTCCAGCGTTTAGCCTTACTGAACTCTGAAATTATCATACCATGGTCTAGCTTAGAAGCTATAGCTCCTTCAATTGATAAAACTTCTGAAAGTCTTTGCTATCCATTGTACTTTGTAAATAATGATTGTTAGTTTTAATTTTTGAAAGCTCCTTCCAGCGGAGAATGTACTTACATTGCTCTCATCCACTCGTTTGACTGTGTGCATACCTTGGCAGTTTTTAATATATGCTCTTTTGGAATTTAATATAACTTGCTTAGATCATAAAAAAAACAGAAATTTTCAAAGAGATAAATCCTGACTCCTTATTGCTCACTATGGAATCCATCATGGTACTAAAAAAATCTTTTTTCATACCGGCTTTTGGTAGACTGCAAAAAGTAATTGCTGTTTCATAATCCTTTTGTTTTTAACTACCATTTCATATTCAAAGTCTTTTGGCTGATCATGACTGCTTTCTTCAATAATTTCAATAAATAAACATTATCGATATTCTTTGATCCAGTCATAAAATTTACGCAAATACTCAAGATCAATGCTGCAATGGACTTGTACGGATTGCCATAATATGTTTAAGATGTTAACACACGATAATATCTCATATGATGTTTACGTGCGGTAGCAGCCTCGAGTCTCCCACCGTGCACTATGGTGGTTCCATTTAGGTAGATGTTGGGGTGTGGGAAATATGGTGGCTGAAGATGGTCGACCGAGGGCATTTTCATATTTTGACCAAAGACGTGTGTGTCCCTATATTTCACTATGCAGCCACAACTATCTAGCGCACACCACTGATTTTCGTTTGTGGTAGTAGCCTTGAGTCTCCCATCGTGCACTATGATGGTTGCATGTAGGTAGCTGTGGGCTGGGGGAGATACGGTGGTTGAAAGTGGTCGACCTAGGCATGGGCGGCCCTAGGGCGGTGCGAGCGGTGTGACCGCACCGGGCGCCATTATGTGGGGGGCGCCGTAAATGCAGCGAGAGATCGTCTCCGCAAAAAATGAAAAATAAATTGTATAATAACCTAGTTTGCTGTTCATATATTATTTTAACACACATCATCCAGAATAATTTTATAAAAGTAAGAGTTTCAGCATAATGCATAGTCGTATGCCATCATAGAATAGAGTCAGTCAGTTCGAGCTACTCGTATCATAAAAATCACAACTCGCTCCAAAGTTAGCACCCTCCGGTGCCGCGTCGCGCCTCCCGCACCTGTTTCTTGCCTGCTCAGCCTTAGTCTTGAAGATCATGCATGCGGGTACATGTGCATGGTACGAGATTCAACCTACTTACCTCTTTCTACAATATTAGATACTCGGCGATTACAACTAACGTTGGTATCGTAAATATTTACAAAGCTTATCTGTCTTTTACAGGTATGTTAATCTCAAAAAAACCTGCATGGCGCACAATACTTGAAAAGAAAACCAAGACAAAACTGAGAAGACTTCGAAATTGCTAACAAATTTTTATTTAGAAGTCATCTGAATCGTCGTTACCAGAACTAGTTCAACACGAGACGGAAGAAAACTTTTAATGGAAGATGTTCAGACGAGGCTCATGATAAAAATCAGCATGTGCGAGAAGATTTATCTATGGTTGGAACGTCGTTTGCTGTTCAAAAGACTACAAATGGGTATACAAGTCGTACCACCACAGTCACCTTTTAAAAGTACAAATTACGACAATATTTCAAAATTGTCGCTCATTGACTCTGCTGACAGATATGAAATAATTATTCGCACAACGAAAAAATACAAGAAAAAAATCATGGACGTCATTTTTCAAATACCCATTTTCAAAGAGTATTACCAAATGGAGAAATTTGTGGATAGCTTGTTTATTCTAAATCTACAGATAAAGTATATTGTTTATATGTTGTTTATTCAAAAGAAGGTCTGATTTTTATTTGGGAAAAGAAGGATTCTATGACTGGAGTTACTAATCAGAGTGTCTCAAAACTCACGAAACTTCCTCAGATCACAATCACACTAGAGAAGCATTGATTCCATTAAATAACTCCAATATAGTAGACAAGCATTTGTAAATACAGACTGAAGACGAAAAATCACAGCGGGTTGCATCCTTTAATGAATGATGTCTTGTTCAGAGGAAGCTTCAGATCTGAAATACTAAATACTTCTAATGATGGTAACTTCCTGGGTAGGCCTACCCGGAAAATATGATCCTGTGATGATGGAGCATCTCCGCCGTATTGCTAATAACGAGACTAATGTCTTATTATATTGGCAAATGTATTCAAAACGAATTAAGTTCATAATAAAATTTTGACTATGGTTGGGTCATCTAAATATTTTTCAGTCATACTGAATTGAACTCCTGATGTAAGTCACGGCGAACAATTATCTTAGACATTGATTTTGTTGACACTAATGAAGATGAAGTCTAGGTGCGTGAGTATTTCGTTGTGCTTACAATCCGGAAAGTGACTCTTTGGGACCTGGGAGCAGGACTCACTGCCCTTTTTACCATTGATACTTTGCAATAGTTCGATTTGGATATGAACGATTGTTGAGGCCAAAGATATGACAGTTGATCAAATATGGTAAGAGGAAACAAATGTGTCCAAAGCAAAAATCTGAATCAGTATCTTCGAACATTTTTTAATCCATGTAACTGTCATTAAATTTGGTAATAGCAAGTGCAGCCAAAACATCAGTTAAATCGGCTTCCTTGTCCGGATTTCTTTTACGAATATTTGTTTTATTCTCTCGATCAACAAAGCGATGGGAAGTGGTATTCAGGCACTTAGAAGGACTATCGTCAAAAAATTTGCGAAACTCGTTTCAAAAATAGAGTTTCTAGCATCGCTACAGATCGTTATCACTACTGTTCAGTTCGTGAAGCCCTTCTGAAACTATTTATTCAACAGATGCCTTTTCACTTACCCAGATCATGGAGCATTTTGGGTTCATAATTACAGTGGTGACTTGGTAAAATACATTGTTTCAAGTAAACATTGTAAGCAAAGGCTATGCATACTGAAAGCGGATTTATGAAACTCTTCACAGTTGCTGATAAACAGCTCGGAATTTGAGAAAGCGTACCTGATCTGATAACAGACAGAGAAATTGATTCTCAGACTGGAACATTTCCTATTATTAAAACAGTCAGATGCAGAAGAAAGTAAAGATTTTTTGAGTATGAACCGTAAATGAGAAAGCAACAGATCCAGAAGAATTGTTTACACTGAACGTGTTTTAGCATATGATAGATACAACTGAGAATGCGTTGGTCACTCTATTTGCAAAACTTTCCAATGGCGTAGCAGGATTAGCTTGAGAGTGGAGCAAAAATGATGAAAAATATTTGTTGAAAATGGTTTTACCTGGGGAAAAAAATACATGCATTTAATCTATATAAGCATTATTTTGCGAGGGTTCTGGCACAATGTTGGTAATGTTTATTATTCGGTATTAAAAGTGGGAATTTTTTTCATATATTTTCTATTTTTATATATTTTTAAAAAAATATTAAAAACTGTGAATTTGACGTGTAAGTGAAGTGAGCATTGTGTTCGCCACAGTAGCATAAAAAACCTTTTCAATCATATAGTATTCCTTTTTACTGTTGTTTCTCATTCATACCTCTGCTATCCTACACTAATCTTTCCGAGGTTTGACTTATTATCACATTTAAAGACTATCTTTTGCCCTCGGCTTTGCTCGAGTGGGATTTATCAAGCATTCATATACATATTCGTATCCGAATCCCACGGGAACTGCTATTTGGGATAAAAGTATACAGCCAATACATTATTCCAAATTTATCCTAAGCAGTTCAGTCGTTTCGACGTGAAACAGTAAAAACATCCAAGCAAGCAAACTTTTACATTTATGATATTAGTAGGATGTAATAACTGTTTTTTTTATCTTCCGTCCATCTATATGGACACCTTAATCACGAATAAGCGATTGTTCATTTGGGGCGCCACAATGAGATCTCGCACCACCTGAAAAACCTGTTAGGACCGCCTCTGGACCTAGGGCATTTTCATATTTCGGCCAAAGTGTTTCAAAAAATCTTTGGAGTATTCTTGAATGTGCTAAAATATTCCAGAATGTTCTTGAATAATGATCAAGATGATGAAACATTTTAAGCTATTGACAACTATAGATAATTTAAAAGCAACATATTTAGTGTGCGAACCGAACTTTCACAGGTGGGTTGCTGATTTGGTAGCGAGTAACGTAGACTACTTATTGTCCTGAAAATATGTAAGGTTCAGTGCAAAATCCATTAAATTCTTGACAAACGTGAACGAAGTCGTGGGCACCAACTAGTGATATGTTAAATTCTAAGCTGTGCAATTCGGTTAAGGCCTAATAATTAAGTGTGTCCGAGTCTTCCGTGAGGTTTTTTAAGCTTTCAGTACATTCAAAAACATCATCAAATTGAAATAATATGGTCTTCATTGCCTCGATTCTACTTTCCCACCTTGTGTCCGCTAAATGCTTTAATTTTCCTTTGATTAACTTCCAGCATTTACTGGATATTGAAAACAGTAATTTTTTTTTTTATAAATCAAAAACATATTTTTCTGCCGCAGGAGAATTGCTTGTATCTACCAACATCAAATTCCAGCTATTATATCCGCATGGTGTAAAAAATGCCGTGGAATTAATATTTGATATTCGAGTTTTAACTCCACTATTTATGCCTACCTATTGTATAGGTAACGTATCACAAAATCTTAAGATAACTGACGTTTGTTTAATTTGACCAGTAACTAGTACATTCGACCAAAATGGAATAATATTTTGCCTCATTTACCCAGGGAATCACTTCACCGGTAATAGTTTTTGATATCAGTGTGATCAATTCATTTCTACTGTCATGGGTAAGATAATGGTGTGAAAGTTGTTTGTCATTAATACATTTCAAGTGTTTCAGTAATGTACAGTCATATTCAGATAACAATTTAAACAAGTGTATAATGTTTGTAGCGGTACCACTTTGTGTTTGAAAGTAGCGCCGGTTTGTGACGTCATCGGCACCATGTCCGTGGCCACGGAAGGGTGAGCCCCGGGGGCCGCATGGTGGGTGCTGTGGTAGGCTCAAGGTGGGCAGTTGGTCGCAGGACGTGGAGAAGTGTGGTTGGTGTTAAGTTGAAAGTTGTAAACGTGTGGATGTGAGTAAAATATGTACAAATAGCCGTTCTACTTTAACTGGATCTGCAACTTTGGAGTGATAAAAGTCCGATAAGTTTATATCATTGGTGGTGTTGGAATAATTGAAGGCAATGAATTAAAATTAGTTTTGTGAAATAACTGTTTATTCATTCAGTAGTCTTTAAATGTACTCAGTTGGAAACTGAGTGGCGGCCGGTCAAGAGAATCTGTATCTTTAGAAGGAACTTGCGGTAAGAGTTTAAACTATGAACATTGTATTTCAGTGAGCGAGATTGAAAGTAAAACATTGTGGTAGCTGATGTGGGTGGACGACCCACGAAACCGCAACATGTTACCAGAATTCCCACTGTCATCACCAATCTTGAGACATTCTCTGTAGTCTCTAAATGACAGATCATGAGATGTTAAGAAATCAATAATATAATCCTCTCAAAAAATTTTGCCTTTATTTTAGACTCACCAATTAGCCTATTGTTTTTCTGACTTATTGTTTTTTCATGCTTTATTTCTTTTTCTAATTAAATGTCATGTGTTCTTTGATATTCTCATGTCTATGTTAAATGCTACTTAAGTGTTTCCAATCACAGCACCTTCCCTATATTATCTGAGTTTGTGAATTGCCAAATAGTCTGCATGGAAAACAGAAAAATTTGTTTTCAGTTTTTGAATAAACCAACCAGCGAAGATGTTGAGTTTCACCATTATTTAGTTTTCTTGAGAAATAAAATTAGAAAAGTGCGTATAGCGCGCGAAGCCCCTCGAACCGCGAGGCCGTAGGCGGTTGTCCACGTCACTCACGCCTTACGCCGCTTCTGATTGATAGATGGTTTAGTTGTATAACTGAATTGTGAGGTATCTAGGAAAATATTGTCTATTGCTGAGTGACTACTATTCATTATTCTAGTTGGAAAATTAACTACCTGAGTTAAATTGAATGAAACATTTCTCACAGTCTTCATTAATCTATGGCAATTACAACACTTTTTATTCATGATTACAAGGAACTAAAAGTAACTAACAAAAACAAAGTACAGAATTCGAGAGAAGAAATTTGTTCAACTTAACCTTACATAAAAACTGCTAAATTAATTCACAAGTAAGCTTTATCAGATGAATCTACAAATCAGTAGTTAATTTCACTTAACACTTCATATGGAAAAGGTGACTAATAATATGAATATCAAAAACTTATATAAACTATATTTAGGCTCTATAACGAAAATCTGAACCTGAGCCTAGTGTACAAAAATGTAAACAAACTCCGAAAATATACAGGGAACAGATGACAGTACTAAATCACAATTAAAAACTTTTTGCACGAATGAAAACACTCACTAACGCTTACAGTAGTAAAATGTATTACAGTTTAGTGTTTCAAATTATAATTACAATAAAACTTTACTATTAACTATATTTATTTATTATTTAAGTGCACAAGTTTGAGCGATACATTTTTCCACGGTACTCTGGAGATGATAAAAAAAAATAAGTGTATTCAATATGACGTTTGCAAATCTCAGTTGTGGAAATTAATGTTTATTTTTAACATTTTTTTGTCAACACATTATTTTTTTCACTGTGATACTCATATTGTATGTAAGTGTATCAACCGAGATATGTTTCGCATCCCAGAGGTCCTTCCTCAACAGGTATCCAAGGAACAAAGTTAATAAATAAATAAATTAACTTCATGAAAGAGATGGTGACCTGGCCAGTGGCCAATAATCGTTTCTCCAGCCTATTACTAAAAGGTGTTTAACTAACAGTGGGTCATTGTATCAGTTATCAAAGAAATAGGGTGCACCACGTGAAGCAATGGATGACAAACAATAGGCAAAAGCTAATATATTTTTAGTTCCAACAGTTGCTTATCACATTCGACATAAAAATTTCAATAATAAGGTCTATTTTAAACTTATCGTGTATGTCAAGTTCAAGGAAATAGTAAGAACAGGCGATAAAATGATTTTCACAAAACAATAAATAAAGAGGAACACATATTTACATACTGCAATGTGAAAATGTGCTGTATTAGTACCTTTTCATAAGGGAGGAGAGGCAAATAGGACTCAAAACTATGAAAGTTTAATAGCGAAATGTGCTGGTAAAATCTGTAAGAAGAAGAAGTGGTTTTTAGGCTAGCAGATGGAATTAGAAGAGGTTAGTCATGTGAATCACAGTTATTTGAAGACATTTCAAATAAAATAGATCAGGGAAGCCTATCGTAGAGTGGTACTGGATCATTCAAAATCATTTAATAGAGTCAGCGATATCGTGGCTGTTAATAAGTTTAAAACAAGTGTGATAAATCGGGATGTGATTCGCTGGGTGGAGTAATTCTTATGAGATATATTACATGTTAACTGCGTTACTTAGCCATAGTGTCTGATATCTAACGTCGAACTAGGCAGTGGTTTTCCATTTATCGGTGGAACAAATATGGATCAAAATATCGGATCTAGTTTTCAAATAGAAATTAAGCTCATTACATGATTTGTTGATGCTAGTCTTGTTAATCAAAATGGCTTTCAGTACTGCGACACTTAACTGTGTTTTGTCACTTGTCCATAATTTATGAGGGTTGGAACTTAAATAGTGGCAACTATTTAATCACAACCAATACAAAAGCGTTACATGTTTTCACCTATTACTGTGCTTCAAAGTAGTCACCAGCGTTGTGTAGAACCCGTTGCCAGCGATGTGGAAGGCGTAGTATACCGTTAGCAGAGCCTGTTCTGTTGATGGTGCGATTGAAGTGGTCTACAGCCTGTCGAATCTCTGGAACAGTTCTGAAGCGAATGCCACGAAGTGGTCTCTTCATCTACGGAATCAAATCAAAGTCACAAGGACTTAAGTCCGGGGAGTATGATGGATGATACAGTACTTCCCAGTCCCATCAACTGAACAGAGCAGCCACAGCTTGCGCTATATGCGCCCACGCATTGTCGTGCAAAATGATGGGTGGGTTCCGCAGAAAGTGTTGACGCTTCTTTCGCAAAGCTGGTCGCAGGTGATGCTCCAAAAACGAACAGTAATACTGCGCATTGACGATATGCGTGGAGGAACGTAATGCGTTAGGATAACACCATCACAGTCATACACGAGAATCACCATAACTTTCACCATACGGCCTCAGA
This sequence comes from Vandiemenella viatica, assembly GCA_031002005.1. Lineage (NCBI taxonomy): Eukaryota > Metazoa > Arthropoda > Insecta > Orthoptera > Morabidae > Vandiemenella > Vandiemenella viatica. The sequence goes on along the minus strand of CM061921.1, from coordinate 204,331,720 downwards.
CGCACATTCGACTTTCGTGGCGACCCATAATGACGCCATTCGTTGAATTGGCGTTTCAGTTTTGGCTCGTACGATGTGGCCCATGTCTCATCCAGTGTTACGATACGGCGTAAGAAAGCTTTCCTTCGCGCTCCAAATACGTCTGAGTTGCGTCGTAATGCATCCATTTCTGCATTTCCGTCAGTTCATGCGGAACCCATCGTGATGCAGTTTTTCGCATGCCCAGGCGTTCCTTCAGGATGCGAAGCACAGTCGCTTGCGCTAATCCGGTTTCGCAGGCAAGCTCACGAATCGTCTGGCGCCGATCACTGTCCACTAACGCGGCAACAGTATGCACTTCTTCTTCAGACACGCTAGGACGACCTGCCCAATGCATGTCTGCCACAGTTTGCCGACCTCCGTTGAAGGCTTTTACCCAACGTGCCATTGTTCTGTACGACAATGCCGATTCCCCGCACGCCTCTTGAAGACCTTGATGACACTGTCGTGCTGTAATACCCCTGGCACATTCAATCTTGATCCAACTCCGTTTCTCCTGTTTGAAAACGTAGTGACATGTTAGACGGCTCGCTCACAAGTAACTGCGTTTCCCTCGATTGTGCGCACATCGGGGACATGGGACGGGCGTGTCCATTTGCCTGGAGGTAAGGTAGGTGTGTCAACAACGTGTGCTATCAGCGACAAAAGTAGATTCCATTGTATAGTGTCTCCACAGCAGTGTTGCCACTATTTAAGTTCCAACCCTCGTAATTGAGAAAAAACTCTTTCGACAGGAGCGTTACTTCCAGGCAAATACATAAGTACTCAATAGTTATATGAAAGTTGAATGTGTTAGCACGCAAGTGTTGAAATAATTCCGCCCAACGGTCTTCAGTAGCAAACTTCTCAGCGTTCCAGATAGCGATTTTTTTTAAATCTATTACTATTACTCCCCGATTAACTAAAAGTGTGTGGCGGAGGGTGCATTGCACCTATCCGAAAGGGAAATAGTTTGGAAGGGATATACGGGATATGGAAGGAGGTGCCCATGGGCTATTGTGATCTTTCTGCAAATACTTCTAGGAACGTTTCGGTTATTAACCTATCTCTTCCGCCCAACCTGAAAGTGCATGTGTCCCATTTAACCGACGGTAGGTTAAAATCACCACCTACGATCAATATATGCCCCTGTACTTTCTTATAAATTTTATTAAGTGACTCTCTGAAGTATTCCGCGTTAGCCAAATCAGAATCCGGAGGTCGATAAAATGACCCGATTATGAACTTTTTACCAATTTTTACCTTGACCCATAACAACTCGCAAAAATTTTCAGTTTCGGTTACGACAGAGGAATTAACGGTTTTGTTAACGGCCACGAACACACCCCCGCCGATTGAGACAGCTCTGTTTTTACGAAAAAACATTGAAATGAGGGCCAAATAATTCGTTAGATTCTACCTCTGACGTCAACCAGCTCTCAGTTCCTAGTATTATATCGACATCATTAGTCGCCACTGCGGCATGGAAATCGGCTACTTTCCCTCTAATACTCCGAATATTTAGGACCTTTACACTTAGCTGCTTTCAGGGGTGCCGGCTTTCAGAAATTCTCATGAGTGCTCATATTCGTTTGATGACTCATTAAAAAAAATAGCGATGTGTGTAAATCAATTTTGACGGGACTTTCACTGGAGGGTTACTGAATTGGCAGGTAGTAACATAAACTGCTTTTTATCCTGAAAATGTTTAATATTCAGTGCAAAAAAAAAAAAAGTTCAAAATTCATGATAAACATGAAAGAAGTCGCGGTCACCAGCTAGTCTTCCATAAGTGTGAAAATCCTGTTACAAACGAACAGACAGGCAGAGTAGGACAGAAATATTTTGCTTTTATAAAATTATATGTCAGATCAAAAATGTACTTATTTTCACCAAAATTGATTCAGCGTTTTTGACGTGTTTGAGTAATAATCTTACAGAGTTTCAAGTTTATAATAAAGAGGAAAGATATCAATTATTTTATACTCCTACTGAAACTCATAATTTCATTATTACATTTGATTTGCGTCCGCAAGGATCGGCATCTTGATTGATGTCTCGGCTACAGTTAGTAATGAATATAGACGGGCAGAGGAGAAATAAGAAAAGACCGGTATATTGAAGAATAAAGAACGGATACTTATCATAATAATATAAAACCAAAACCATTATATTATTACTAGACGACCCGTGCGAAAATTTCGCTAATAAAATGCCATGAATAGTGAGGTTGAATGCTTGTAATATAATGAAAAGTAGAACCGTACTTTTGTAGCAAATATATATTTTTTTAGCGTTATAGGTACTGCATCAAAATACTTACAACATATTACGAACAGTTACAAAAATTTAAAACACTTTTTATTTACGACAAACTGTCACTGACTTTAACAGAATACAACCAACCTGAACAAAATGCACGCAACATATCAACATCTCTGTGATATTTGTTACTGTGCGAATAAAAATTTACATTGGAATTGTATGGAATAACGAAAATGTTAAGGCAACAGAAAAATAATATCCGAAAAGTTACTTATTGAAGAAAAAAAGTTTATTGACATCTCTATGATATCTGCTGCTGCAATCTAGGGACTTCGCTCTGAACTGTCCCATACGCGCTACCACCAAATTCCGAAAAATTCTTTCTTAATTATGAATTTTACCTAACTGGAGACCTTAATCTTTAAAACGATATGATATTTATCGATTTCGGCTAGGTATCGAAGAAGATAAATATGCTTGTAATAATAAAAAAAAACACGCTATTGATACTTTTGTCCTTTAATGGTCGAATTCCAAAAAATTCCTTTTATAAAATATGGTGTGACTAAAGCAGCCACCTAGGTCTTTAAAATGATACCTCATTTACCGATTTCGGTTAGTTATCAAGTGAGGTAAACAAAAAGTTTTAGAAATGATGATATTTTTGCCCCTTAAGGGTTGAATTTGGAGAAAGTTTTTTCTTAAAATATGATGTGACCAAATCGGATAATTTAATATTTAAAACGATACCTCATTTAATAATTTCGGTTAGGTATCAAGGGAAATAAATAGCTCGCGCCAGAAAAATGGGTTGTAGAAATATTAATACTTTTGCCCTCTAATGGTAGAATTTTGAAAAATTTCTTTCTTAAAATGTGCTTTAACGGAACCGAAGACCTTACGAAGATCACTAATCTTTAAAATGATACCTCGTTTATCAATTTTGTTTAATTGTCAAGGGAGATATATGACTCGAGACACAATAAAAGCATTATAGAAATATTGATATTTATGCCCTTTAAGGGTCGAATTCCGAAAAATTCCTTTCTTAAAATACAATGTGACCATGGCGGAGACCTTAATCTTTATTATGATACCTCATTTATCTATATCGGATTAGATATGGAAGGAGATAAATGGCTCATGACACAAAAACGCATTGCAAAAATATTGATACTTTTGCCCTTTAAGGGTTGAATTCAGAAAAATTTCTTAGTATATGACGTCACTAAAGCGGAGATCTTAATCTTTAAAATGATACTTCATTGAACCATTTCAGATAGATATCCAGGGAGATAAATGAATTGTAACACAGAAAACAGCATTTTCGAAATATTGACATTTTTACCCTTTCAGGATCGAATTACGAAAAATTCCATTCTTAAAATATAATGTTACCACGGCGGAGACCTTCCTCTTTAATATGATATCTCATTTATCTATATAGGGTAGATATCAAGGGAGATAAATAGCTAGTGACACAATAATCCGTTGTAGCAAAATTTATACTTTTTCCCTTTAAGGGTTGAATATCAATATCATTCTTTCTTAAAATATTATGTCACAAAGCTGAGACATTACTCCTCATAATCCTTCTTCATTTATCGATTTTGGTTAGATATCCAGGGAGATAAATGGCTCGAGACAAAAAAAAAAACGCATTTAGAAAAATTGATATTTTTGCCCTGTAAGGGTCGAATTACGAAAAATTCCTTTCTTAAAATATAATGTTACCACGGCGGAGACTGTAGTCTTTAATATTATATCTCATTTATCTATATAGAATAGATATGAAGGGAGATAATAAATAGCTCGTGACAAAAACATCCGTTGTAGAAAAATTTATACTTTTTCCCTTTAAGGTTGAATTCCTAAAAACTTCTTTCTTAACATATAATGTCACTAAAGCTGAGACGCTACACATCATAATCTTACTTGATTTATCGATTTTGGTTAGATATCCAAAGAGATAAATGGCTCGAGACACAAAAAACGCATTTTAGAACAATTGACATTTTTGCCCGTTAAGGGTCGAATTTCGAATAATTACTTTCTTAAAATATAATGTTACCACGGCGGAGACCTTAGTCTTTAATATGATACTTCATTTATCTATATCAGTTAGCTATGGAAGGAGATAAATGGCTCGTGACACAAAAACGCATTACAAAAATGTTGATACTTTGCCCTTTAAGGGTCGAATTCCAAAACATTTCTGTCTTAGTATATGACGTCACTAAAGCGGAGAACTTAATCTTTAAAAGGATACTTCATTAAACGATATCAGATAGATAACCAGGGAGATAAATGAGTTGTAACACAGAAAACAGTATTTTAGAAATATTGACATTTTTGCCCCTTAAGGGTCGAATTCCGAAAACTTCCTTTCTTAAAATATGATGTGACCAAAGTGGGGACCTAAGCTTTAAAATGTCACCTCATTCATTGAATTCGGTTATGTATGAAGGAAGATACAGGCTTGTGACAAAAAATTACCTTATAGAAATAATATATATGATTAACAGCGTGTAACGTAATTTTTACTAGCAGGAGATATTTATTAATACCTACTTAATGTACACAATTGTACTATGAATTGCATGATCAACTAATCAACATTAATAAATCTTTTTAAGATGGACTATTTAATAACCTATATAATTATATCAATTTTTCACAATATGAACGTATTTTGTAGGATTATAGCACTGTTTATAAATATATCAGAGCTTTCTTCAAGGTTCAAATCATTCGTTATTTCTCAGTTTACGCGCACTACCATGTGATAATTCAGTCTTTGCTGTGCCATATAGTAGGAGAGCTGGTAAACGTGTTTGGGTAGGCACCGTGATAATTTGTATAACACTGCTTTTGTAATGTCTATGTACAAAATCGAAGACGTAACTAATGGGATTGGGAAAAGCCGAACTATTAACTTTTGAAAATTTTGTTTTCTTTCAAAATTGTATTTCATAAATATCGCAAAAATATATTTGAGGTATGAAGAATAATATTTACACTTAGATGCAAATGTTTTTGAAAAGACATGTCATTTTGGTGGGACTTTTTACCTTTCTAGGTGGTCGGGTATGTTATACTAGAACGCGAGTGAACAGTATATCGACAGCCGGCTTCGGTCGGCCGCTTATTCACGTTCACGTATAACATTCCCGATCACCTGGAAGATAGAAAGTACCACCAAAGTGACCTGTCTTTTCAAAAATATTTTCATCTAAATGTTAATATTATTCTGTGCAAACCTCAGCGTGCCTCAAATATATTTTTTCGATATTTATGAAACGCAATTTTGAAATAAAATAAAATTTTGAAAAATTAATAATTCGGTTATGCCCCCATTCCCATTAGTCAGGTCTTCGATTTTGTTCTGAGATATTACGAGAGAAGTTCTAAACAATTTTCGCGGTTCCTCAAATACCTACCCAAATGTGTTTAATAGCTCTCTGACTACAGTAGCCTACTACTTAAATAAGTTTTTATTCTTTTTAATGCTGAATATGATCGTGTTCGGCGATAGGTATCGATAATGGTATGGTTAAAACTTTAAAAAAAAAAAAAAAAACAATTTGATGACTTCAGATTCAGGTATCAAATGTTTAGACTATATTCGCAATGACAAATTTAAAAAAAAATGCCTTCCACATTATTCAGTCTGACATTTGTTGTTCATGCTGTATCTTAAAGCAAGTTACGATGAAGAACCAAACGATTCACGTCAAAGTCATCTCTTTCACATAACTGCCGCTTGTATAATTTTGTTACAAAGAAATTGTTCCATGTCACTCAAATGTGTCAAAGCATTTTTAAGTAAAGCGCGAAATCTTCTGTAAAGTGACTAATAGCAAAGATCCAGAATTTATATCTTGAATTTAATAGCAAAAAGAGATTCAAAACAGTGACGAATTTTTAAAAAAATAATTTTGCTTTTGCACATTATCATCTTTTTGATTTCTTGTGTCATTTAAATATATATATATATAGCAGTGTACTGTAATTGTGTAGAATAGTTTTCAAGGAAAATAAACGATCTTTTAGGCTAAAACGATCGCAGATCAAGGTTCTGAGCATTACCAGCTGCCTGTGGTGATTCAAAACAAGCTTGGCATTTCTGCGAACCACATAAGACAATAAGCTCTGGTATTAATACTGAAAAATCTTTTGTCGCAATTACTTGTTTCATTAATGAGCAACCAGGTTCAACAAGTGAACAATGCATTTCACATGATTTGTCCTTGATTCGGTTGCTATAAGATGCAATTGAAGGCCCGTACGCGTTCAGCTAATAGAAGCAGCGCCATCTGTACGCAGACCAAACACATCTCGATACATATCTCGAATCTTTTAGCACGTCAGTGAAAGTTTCGTACAAATTCTCGGATATTGTTGATACCGTTTTATAGAGGCCGATAAAAGATTCATGTACCTATATTAAGCTTAGAGTCCAGGCAACGAAAGTGACTTCTTCATTATTGTCAATGCCCTAGTTTCATCAACCATAAGTGAGTAATAGAGCGCATTTTGTACTGTTTTGATTTTTTTTTTATGTATCACTTCATCACTCAAGATTGCATATAACTCTTTAGTGATATCGTGTGACAACGGCCTATATCCGTAGCGCTGAAGCTACCAATTTAAGTCGGGAAGATCCTATAATCACAGCTTCAACAATGGAATGTAATTTGAATGGTCGTCTTAGTGGCTCATAATGGCTGGAACTTCGGTCATTAAAAAACGAACAGATGAAATCATTTTTAAGAGGGTGGGCCTAGCTGTTTTTATATCTTGAAGTTTACTTTTAGATAACATGCATTAAATCTTTACGCCACGTTTTAAATTGGCTTTATGCAATAAACAAAAATAGTGAACGTCAAACTTTTCATACCTTTCTAAAGCTTTGTTCAATGATGAAGAATCACTTTGAGTGAATGCATTGATGGACTAATCATCTCTTGATGATTTTTTTCGGCGCAGAAACGCCATTAGACGTGGTTTCTTTACAAATTTGAAAACAGTTCCTCTATATCTCCATTATCATCTGGCACTCATATTTAAAATTGCACTTTTTTTCTCGTTAAATGAATTTAGAGAAATAACGTTTTCTGGTTGGATTTGGTGAGCTACAAGTACCATCTAGTGCATACTTATTACAAATCCAACCAACTTTTACTTACCACACACTAAATGGTGCTACGTATGACATAACGTAGTGTTTACGTTATCCATGGTCACGCAGTCGCACACGCTCCCATCGTAAGCAAATGCGATCTCTTCGAGACGTCTTTTCTTGCCACGCGGCGTTGAGGTAGGTAAGATTGATTCCGCTCAAAGTCGATTACTTATTAGTTTTGATGCCTTTGCTCATGGGTGCTCCGCACCCACTGTATGCCTCTCGTGGGTGCTGGAGCCCCCGAGCACCCACAGAGTCGGCGCCCCTGGCTGCTTTGTATTATTTGTGGAGTCTAAATTCGCATTTTTCATATTCGCATTCTGACGGGAAATGGGTGAAGTATTTGGGGTTGTGACATTCAATTTATTCCCACAATCACTACCAGAACCAAGATCTAAGTTATCGGCACCTCCTCTTCGATGAACTGAAGGATCTTCGGACCTCATGGTGTTCCTAAAAAATAATTCACATCAAGACGGTTCCATATTTTAGCAGCCACCATGGTCGCCAATCCCGGCGTGTAGTGGATGCCCGACCTGTCAAATGCGTCCCAGCTGGCAGCTATCATCGGTCGAAGGTCAACGAAGCCCCAGTTGTTTCTGCGACACAGCTCCTGCAAACTACAATTCAAATTAAAAATATTCCACCATACGGCCTCCCCACAATCGATGCGCGGCACGACACTACTGATGGAGAACTGAAACGGCACCGAATTATCCCGCGCGTCTTCATACGCCTTCTTGCCCAATTTGTCCATATATTTCACTCTATCTGCAACAGAAACACGACACGAGTCATTAGTACCGATGTGTGCAGCTACTCTTAACTGACGGCAATTCGATTATCTGATTACTATCGGAATGACCTCCATGACACGTGATACGGTTGGTTTTTTTTTTTTTTTTTTTTTTTTTTTAACAGTTTAACGTCCCTTTTTAACAACGTGGTCTTTAGAGACGGGAAAGGATGGGGGCAAGGAATGGGAAGGAATTCGGCCATGGCCTTTTTTGAAGGAAGCATCCCGGCATTCACCTGGAGTGATTTGGGGAAACCATGGAAAACCCAAATCTGGATGCCCGGACGGGGATTCGAACCGCCGTCCTCCCGAATGCGAGGCCAGAACGCTATCCGTTACACCACCACGCTCGGTGATACGGTTGTTCCTAGAAGACAAACAGAATGCACGTTAGTATAAGGGTCTGCACCGTTCTTCGTGGCTAGTTCTCGAAGCGGTTTCTCCAAACGTCGGACGTTGGAGCTGCCAATGACCAGTAAACCTTTTCCTGGCATCGCTCGGGGTCTGCGAACAAATCTTCTCTGCTGCGTTTCTGGGTCATCCACTCTTGAATCTTCAGTCTCCTGTAACACGGAAAACGCATTCCTTAATGGCAAGATATCATTTTTCCGTCGGCTAACTGGGAATTTCGACGCGTTTCTCCGATCCACACGATGCCAGACGGTTTCTGCAACAGGTTCTTGAAAATCCCGACTTGCCGGTTCTGCTACGGTTGGCTGCAGGATTTCTTCAACGCACTTCCGCTCCTCATCTAGGATGCTCCTCTGTGTCGTAGATGGAAGTAAGTGAAAACTTGTCGAATATTTCCATATCTTGGCTGCTGCTAATAAATCATTGCGTGATGAGCAATGGTCAATGCGTCGACTCGACCGCCACGCGGCAAAAACAGCATCGTCTGTTTTAGACTTTAATAGGTAGATATATTGAATTGTCGTCTTGTTTACGAAAGCGGGACATTTTTACTCTCACTAGGGACAGAGTGACAGACAGCCTGAAAGCGGGACGTTTGGACACGTTAGATATGAAGCATTGAGTCAATGTAGTAATAGCGGTATTAGGGAAAATCGAAGAGTGTACCACAGGGTAATGTATTGCGACCGGTTTTTTATAATTATATGGTGGAAGGTGATATTTAAAATATATATATATATATGTGTGTGTGTATAAACGTAGGAAAATCAGTAGAGAGTAAACTAAGCTGGGTAATGTACATTCGGGTGTTTGTAGGGAAAGTGTTCAAAGAATCGCATCCTTTGGAGAGGATAATGAGGTGATGTGCCAGGGGATTAACGGAGATGGATTAGAAAACGCTGGTCAGACCCTTGCTATTGTGGGATCTTGGGATGAAAAGTATTGGTATCAAATAGTACTGGAATTGGAGGGAGAGCAGCTAGAGTTGTCAATAGAAACTGATATGGTGAAAGAGTTAGCCTCGGAGTAATTTAATAGAATGCGGATAAAGAGAATTGTTGGGATGTATAATACTAATAGTGGAGATAAGAGAGCATTATCTGTTTTTTCGCAGCGAGTGATTGCCTATATTGAAAAAACTGCAATAAGGGTGAAATTATAATAATAATAATATAACCAAACCCTCCTCTACAATGAGATGTTTGTTTTAGAGGGCAGAACAGTTGCTGTAAAACCAATAAAATGGATATCGTTTCCTAGCGATAGGATTATTTCAGTTTATTTTAAACATTGCATTTCTATGTGGTGATGGGCCGCATATGAATAAAATTTCAAGGACAATATTGCTTAAACTTCAAATTTCGTCTTTTACTTCCATAGCTTCGTGCAGGACTTAGTGAATGCTCTAATGTCTACTAACCCTCAAGAGTGTTAGTTGATAGCCTTTTGGTTGGCCGTTGTTATCATGGAGGAAGGAATATATGGAGACGACGCAAGGGACCTTCGCCACATACTGGAGTGAAACCGAGTGGAGACAAGTGGGGACGGGAGGCCGCCATATTGCTTGACCAGAGAAACACGGAAATATGCACAAAAACCGCAAGTGAATCATAAGACAACCGTGGCACCGCAATTTGATGATGGATTATTATGTAACTCGACGAGACACATCGAAAATGAAGAATAAAATTTTTTGATATAGTGCTTAGTTCTCGAGATATACTGTCTCAAAAGAGTGGAGTTTCTGGTTGAAATTCAGAAGAAACGTGTCCCCAAAGTCAAATTTGGTGATAGATTCTTATGTAACACGACGATAAAAATCGAAAATAAGGAATAAAATTTTTCGATATCTCGCTTAGTTCGCGAGATATACTGTCTCAAAAGTGAGGTTGTTAGGTTATGAGGGGATTCAACGATAACCGTGGCGCCGCAATTTGATGACGAATTCTTATGTAACTCGATGAAGGAAACTGAAAGTAAATAATAAAATTTTTTGATATCTCACTTAGTTCTCGAGATATTGTAACTTAAAATTGACGTGGTTAGGTTGAAATGCGGCCTGGACCAGAAAAAACTATCGCCATATCCATATTTGATGATGAATTCGGACGTAACATAATGAGCAGGTAATTCTTTTTAACTTGAATAACAAACTGTTTATTTCTACAGTCCTTAAATTTTAGTTGATGTTCAAATAGATTATATTTTCACATTCTATTTCAGTAATTGACAAGGAAGATTTCAAAATCTAGAAATATACTTGTAGACATATTTACAAACAGAAACAAGTCATATCTGAAATTTTAAAAAAAAAGCATAAGTCAATGTTTACAGCTTTAAAAACATTAATACTTCATAAAACCTCATAGTTTCTGAGCTTACTTAGAAGATATTGTACTGGTAGTGGCCTATATTATTTTTCTAGAAAAATCAGTACATTCAAAAATCAGAAGCTAACAGCTAATAATAAATAAATTGTTTATTCTCTTCAGGTATACACCGCATTTCAACCTGCCAACATGTCCGTTAATATTGCCGCTACAAAGCCAAACTATGTAGACACATCTAAACACAAGAAATGCATCGCGAACTACATTTCCGTCAACAAAGTTTATTTCATCACGTTTAGTAGTTCGCACAGCACTAATTATCACGATTAATTTCATCGTGCAATTTGAGTGTAAACTTAAACGTGAGTAATGCATGCAGAATACCATATTCACTGTGTCGCGATGTAAACATGACCCGTTTAAATTAAATTTCCAACATTTGTCTACAATAAGGCTAGCTTTTCAGGTGCAAAATAGTAACATATGCTAATTGTCTACACTACACCAACAATAATTTGAGAATAATATGATCCTATTGAGAGCAATGAATAAATTTATAGCGATTGGCACTAATGTTGCGGTTGCCTGTCAGATACTTCAAGAACGATAATTACAATGTGACTTACTTATGAAACGCTATTCCAGGTTTTTTTCCTATCTCGTCTGTTTGTGCAACCATATGCATCACAACTTGGCATTATAGAAAACTTTAGAATATTAGAAAATGAAATATTCTCAGCAGCTGACACAGTGCAAACAGCCCAATGTTTTGGTACTCCTATGAAGTCCGCCGCGCAGGCACAGTTTTTTCACGAGGTTTCACGGATTTCGCGTTATCTCGTCTCCATATATTCCTTCCTCCATGGTTGTTATAAGGAAAATTTATTTATCTATGGTACAAACGAAGACTGTGAGGTGTATGTTGTCGCATGGAGGAAGGAATTATATGGAGGAGAAGTGACGTTAAATCGGTGAAGCAAGCACTAAACTCTCCCGCATGGTGGCAGCACCGGCAGCGACCATATGGCGCTTCCCAACAATTAAGGTGTTCACATTGTGGTAGATGCAGTGATTATTTCATTTAGTATTGTGTATAAGTGTTTAAAAATGCCAGCTTGTGTTGCGTACGGTTGCACAAATAGGCCAGACAGGAATGAACCTGGAATATCATTTCATAAGTAAGTTGAATTGTAATTATCGTTGTTGAAGTGAGCGGTAGACACCGCAAACTTTGCAGCACGTCTATAAATATTTAGTCATAGCTCTCAATGGGATGACTTTGTTCTCAAATTTTTCTTGGTGTAGTGTAGAAAATCAGCAAACCTTGCTATTTTGCACATAATAGACTAGCATTATTTTTTAACGAGTGTTTAAAATGAGATTTAAAGGGGCGTGTTTTACTTCGCGATTCAGTGAATTTACTATTACGATTTCTTTCGTCACGTTGCTGATTATACTGACAATGGATGATGAAATTAACTGTTATGTGAGAAGCTGTGAGTTTTATTAATTTTTTAAATAGCTATTTCAGGCCATTGACTTAGGTTATTTTTAAAGCTTCATATAAGACTTGTTTCTGTTTGTAAATACGTCTATACCTATTTTTGTATATCCCCCAAACTAAGCAAGATATCGAAAACATTTATTCCTTATTATCGAGTTTTTTCGTCGTGTTACATAAGAATCCATCATTAAATTTGACTTTTGCGAAATTTTTCTTCTGCATTTCAACTCAAGACACCTCACTTTTGAGACAGTATATCTCGAGAACTAGGTGAAATATCGAAAAATTTTACTCTTTATTTTTTATTTGTCTCGTCTTTTTAAATAAAAATTCATCATAAAATTTGACTTTGAATAATTTTTTCTTCTGAATTTCAACCAAAACCATTTCACATTTGAGACAGAATATCTCGAAAACTAAGCAGGATATCAAAAAATTTTATTCTTCATTTTTTATTTGTCTCATCGAGTTACATAATAATCCATCACCAGATTGCGGCGTCACGTTTATCCTAGAGTCCCCTTGAGGTGTTTGTACATATTCCCCGTGTTTGTTGGGAAGCGGTCAAGCCCCCACCACTCCGGCCATGCCCCCCCACTCCTCCGCCGGCCTGCTTCACTCCCATGCGTGGTAAAGGTCTCTTGCGTCGTCTCCATATTATTCCTTCCTCCATGGTTGTCGCAAAGACATAAAAGCCACGATGTCATTGGTGGTAAATGGATTGGACATGGCAAAGAGTTTCATGGTTTGTTTACAAATTCTGTTTTGTATACAATTGTATACTAAGTAGTGTTTTGTATGTAAGTGATGCTTTGAGTTTAAATTGCTCTCAAACGGAAGTTTTGACGGCGAAATGTTTGGAGGCGTCTAGTAAAATGTGACCATATGAAGGACCGCTTTATTAGTTTTGAACAGTTAAGTCTTTATACCTAATTTTTTTTTTGTACTGGGTAGAATGTTGTTTTACCAGGTCGTCACTAACATGGCGCTCATGAAAGCAGGTTATTAACTACTAATAATAATTAAATTCCTCGTGTCGTATGCTGTAACAAGAGTATTCTGGCCGAGACTGCATTTTAACCTAACCACATTGTCCGCAGATTTTGCCGCTACAAAATCAAAGGATGTAGAGAAACTTAAACACATGAAATGCATCGCAAAATTCATTATGTGAAATAACGACACTGTCTACATTAGGATTCCTATATCACGTAACAATAAATTATCACAGCCAAAGCACGTCGAATAATACATTAACTGTATCACGATGTAAACTTGTCGAGAATATTTTAGCAGAGCAACCTTTAGGAGCTACAGAATTTCTTTGATAATACCTAGCGCACCGCATATTACGTTGCGTTGGAATAAAGAGTTGCAGAGACCCGTAATAGATTTTTTTATATGACTGGGCCTAAGCTAATTTTTTTTTTTTTTTTTTTTTTTTTTTTTTTTTTGGTACAACACTCATTTTTTCTCACTTTATTCAGCTCTTTGGCTACATAATAATTTGCTTTCTGGCTTAGGGAATCGTTTATTAATGTTAGTTGGTTTCTTCTTGACAGAGTATTATATACAGTTGATAATATACTATTACATCTTGTAAACACTTGTGAAATGTACTTTTTCTCATTGAGAAAGGAAGTGAAACTTCATTTCAAAGAAGCGGGGTAGAATCATCTGCTCCTGCTTCGTTTTTTTTTTTTTGCTGTCGTCAGTCTTTAGACTGGTTTGATGCAATCCTCTATCCCTTCCTATCCTGTGCTAACCTCTTCATTTCTACATACCCCTTACAACCCACGTCATCAATTATCGGCTTCATATATTCCAATCTCTGTCTTCCTCTACAGTTCTTACCTTCCACTGTTCCCTCCACTAACAAATTAACCAATCCAGCATGTCTCAAAATATGACCTACCAGCCTGTCTCTTCTTCCTGTAAGCTTCTTCCAAAAACTTCTTTTCTCGCCCATCATTTCCAAAACTCGTTCATTTCTTACTTTTTTCTGTCCACCTAATTTTCAGCATTCTTCTGTAGCACCACATTTCAATTTCTTTCCGGTATTCCTAAAGTCCATGTTTCGCTACCGTAAAGTGCTGTGCTCCACATATAGAGTTTTAAAAAGTTCTTTCTAATTCCTAGATCAATATTTGAAACTAAAAGGTTTCTCTTTTTCATGAGGGCTCTTTTTAACCGACTTCAAAAAAGGAGGAGGTTCTCTATTCGTCTGAATTTTTTTTTTTTTATGTATGTTCAGCGATATCTTCACCAATTTTGAACCGATTTAAATGAAATTGTTATAGTGGATAGAGTATACCTCCAAAGTGGTCCCATATGAATTTAATTGAGAAACCACCCCTTCTACCCCTTTGCACCCCTTAACTCTTATACAAACCCGATTTTGATGGAACTTTGGAAATGAATAGTAAATAATAAACAGAAAAATACTGTCAACATTTGGATTGAAAAAACCGAAACCCACTCCAACTATCCACCCCTTAATTTTTGCGAAAGCTAAAGTCGACACCATTTAAATGATCTCCATTAAAGTTGGCATATACATGTAATTTTTCATGGAAAAGGTTTCTGACCCAAAAAAATAAAAAAAACACCCCTCTCTCCCTTTACACCCCTTAATTTTTATTCAAACCCACATTTTTTATCCGAATTCAATGGAACTTTGGACATGTATAGTAAAAAATAAAGAGAATAATGCTGTCAACATTTGGTTTGAAAAATTTGAACCCCCTCTCACCCTGTCCACCCATTAATTTTTGCCAATCTTATTTATACAAAACGGTAGTCGACATCATTTAACTGATCTCCATTAAAGTTGTCATATACATGTAATTTTTCATGGACTAAGTTTCTGACCAAATAATAAAAAAGCCACCCCATATCCCCCTTTACACCCCTTAATTTTATAGAAACCTATATTTCATATCTGATTTTGATTGAACTTTGCCAATGTATACTTTCAAACAAATCTTGTCAACATTTGGTCTGCCAAAGCTCAACCCCTCTCCCTCCGACCAACCCCTTAATTTTTGTCAATTTTTTTTATAAAAAACTACAGTCGCCACAATTTGACCTATTACCATGAAAGTTGGCGCTTATATGTATTTTTTCACGAGGAACGTTTCGGACCAAAAAATAAAAAAACCACCCCCACTCCCCATTAAACCGTTTAATTTTTATACAAACCCACAGTTTTTATCCAGTTTAGATAGAACTTAGCAAACTTTTATTGTAAAACAAAGAGAAAACTAATGTCAGCTTTTGGTTTGCAAAAACTGAACCCTTTTCCCCGTTTCCGCCCCTTGACTTTTGTCAATTTTCTTTTTGAAAAGCTACAGTTGACAACATTTGACCGATCTGTATAAATGTTGCCACATATATGTATTTTTTTAAGGAGAAGATTTCTGACCAAAAAACAAAAAAAACTACCCTAGTTCCCCTTTTACATCCCTTAATGTTTGTACAAACCCACAGTTTAATCCGATTTCGGTGGAACTTCGCATGTGTATATTTTAAAGCAAATAGAAAAAGAAACATACTACTCACATTACTTTGACAAAAACACAAACCCTATTCCCCTTTCTACCCCTTTAATTACCGTCAATGTTCATTATATAAAGTTACCATTTCTATCTGATTTTGAAGAAAATATGCACATGCATACTTCAAAACAAACAGAAAAATACTGTCTGCATTTGGTTTAGAGAAGCCAAACCTCTCTCCCCCTTTCCACCCCTTTAATCTACATATAGCACAGTTTCTATCTGATTCTGAAGAAAATTTGCACACGTATACTTTAAAAAATACACAACAATTGTGTTTAAATTAGGTTGCAACCCCTCTTCCCTTCTACCCCCACCCCTCCTAATTTCCAATGTTCTTTATAGATATCTACCGTTTTCATCAGATTTCGATGGAACACTGCAAATGTATACTTAAGAACAAAGAGAAACATTCTGTTTACAAAACCCAACCACTCACTCCCTTACCCCATTTAATTTTTGTAAATGTTCTTTACACAAAGCTATAGTTTTTATCTTGTTTCGATGGAACTTTGCACATGTATACTTTAAAGCAAAGAGAAAAATACTGTGCACACTACCTTAACAAAAACCAAACTACTCTTCACCTCCACATCCCTTAATTTTTTTATACAAACCTAAAATTTTTATATGATATCAACAGAAATTTACAAATGTATACTTTAAATCAATCAGAAAAGACAGTCTACATTTGGTATACAAAAGCCCAATCCCTCTTGTCCTTTACCCCCATCGTTTATAATTTCCAATGTTCTTTACAAAATCCACAGTTTTAAGTACCGTCAAAATCAATTAAGCTATTTTTAAGTCATTGCAGAATATATATAAAATGTATGTGTCCTAATGGCTCAACATGTACTTCAGATTTAAACTTGGACCCCGAGCTTTTACATTGTGAAAACCAATTAAATATCTATATTTTCTGTGTGATGCCGGAACGAACACATTCCAGAGACAGAATTGTGTATGTGCTATGTATTAATGTCCAGATGTTACATGTTTCAATTATCGAGCAACAGCTTTAACAGATGTTATGATTAGATCGAAACACAGCCTGGACCAAAATGTAAACTGACATTCCTTTACACAGCATCCAATTCACCCCATTCTGAAAGTTGTTGCAAAGACAGATTTTTTTTTTTAAGCATTCACTTTAACCACTAAGTTACCAGGAAGTTCGCAAAATGAGAGCTGCTGCGGCATATTTAAATACAAATTAACTATAATACCACTAAAAATTTAAAAATAAAATAATTGTTAAAAAAACCACCTTCAAAAAAGGTTACTAAAAATTCTAAAATAACTTTATACCTTGCTTAGAAGAAAGTAAATCTAAATGGACAGTATTTTACATTACTGTTATTGAAATTTTTACATTAATTAGTTATTTTTGGAGTCGGTGCCAGCCAAAGCAAGAAAAACAAAAAGATAAAAACAATAATAAATAACAATAATACATAAAAAATCATGTTACTACTTACCTACAATTAATTCTAGAAACATTTTTCAACAAAACTGAAACATATAGATGATACACCGATATTATACTAACTATAAAGTGTTTACTGCATGATGCAGCCTACCAACTGACACTGAAGTGCCAGAGATATGCCTGGATAACCAACGAGGCCGAGCCACAGATAACATACCGTTAATTTGTTTCCCTAAGCTGTCTCCCGCAGTAAAACTATCTTCCTCACGACATGCGTAAAATATTTGAAATTTTTGTTCGTACTCTCGGTTTGCCTCGAACACCAAATAAAGTTCAGTAATTCATTCTGCGCGAAATGACAGCTGCCACCGACTCCAAAAATAACTAATTAATGTAAAAATTTCAATAACAGTAATGTAAAATACTGTCCATTTAGATTTACTTTCTTCTAAGCAAGGTATAAAGTTATTTTAGAATTTTTAGTACCCTTTTTTGAAGGCAGTTTTTATGTTTTTTTAACAATTATTTTATTGCTAATGCTATTCTGCTTTTAACATCATTCCTGCTTCGGCCATCGGTTGTAATTTTGCTTCCTAAGTAACAGAACTCACTCACTTCTCCTATTGCATCTGATCCTATTTTTATATTTAATCTGCTAGTATTGGTATCATTTCTGCTACATTTCATCACTTTTGTTTTACTTTGATTTATATTCAGTCCAAAATCTTCAGTATTTTGTTCATGCCATTCAATAACATCTCAATATCCTCAGCCCTCTCTGCTAACAAGACAATGTCATCAGCAAATCGTAGCATACTGATTTTTTCTCCCTGAAAACTTATGCCACATGGAAATTTTTCTTTTATTTTCTTCATTGCTTCTTCTACATACAAGTTGAATATTAACGGGGATAGACTACAACCTATCTGACACCCTTTTTAACTGATGCATGTCTCTCGTGATTCTCTACTTTTATTACAGCCACTTGATTCTTATATAGTTTATAGAGTATTCTTCTATCTCGATACTTTAGACCTGACTTCTTTAAAATTTTGAACATCTTGTCCCACCTAACATTATCAAAAGCTTTTTCTAAATCAACAAATGCCATAAAAGTATCTTTGTTTTTCTTGATCCGCCCTTCAAGTATTAATCTTAAAGACAGAATTGCTTCCCTTGTACCCCGATTTTTCCTAAACCCAAACTGATCTTCACCTACTATCTCTTCTACTACCCTTTCCATCCTTCTGTATATTATTCTGGTCAGTAATTTTGAAGCATGTGATGTTAGACTAATGGTGCGATAATCCTCACATTTGTCGGCATGTGCTTTCTTTGGAAGTGTGAAGATGATATTTTTATTAAAATCAGTTGGAATTTCTCCTGTTTCATAACTTTTTGATATCAGCTTGAATAATCTTTCGATTACTATCGCTCCTAGAGATTTAAGAAGTTCTGCAGGGATCTCATCAATTCCAACTGCCTTATTTGCTTTCAAGTCATTCAGAGCTCTATTAGATTCTGTTCTCAAAACAGAATCTCCTAAGTCATCAATGTCAACATCGCCTTCCTTTTCCAATACACTATAGTTCAAGTCGTCCCCAACATACAGTTTCTCAATGTATTCCTTCCATCGGTTAGCTCTATCTTCTGAGCTTAGAAGAGGTTTCCCATCGGCAGTTTTAATGTTCATACCTCTTTTCTTCATTTCTCAAAATTCTGCTTTGTCTTTCTATATGCAACATCTACTTTTCCCTCGACCATTTCCTTTTCTACTTATTCACACTTTTCTTGTAGCCATTTTTCTTTTGCTATTTTGCATTTCCTATTTATTTGATTTCTAAATTGCCTGTACTGCTCTCTTCCTGTTTTATCCTGAGCATTTTTGTACCTCTCCTCTGATCCATCAGCTCCAAAATTTCTTTTGTGATCCAAGGTTTTCGGGCAGCTTGTTCCCTAAAGCCTAATGTTTCTTTACCAGCTTTCATTATTTTGGTCTTAAATGCATTCCATTCATCCTCGGTTGAACTCCTTTCAGAGTTACTTCTTAGACCTAAGTCTACCATTTCTGCAAATTTTTCTCTTGTGCTAGATTGTTTCAGTTTATTCACTTCCAGTCTGTTCTGCTTATGCTGCTTCCTTATTTGCTTGAATTTCAGCCTGCATTTCATTATTATCAAATTATGGTCAGAGTCTATGTCTGCTCCTGGGTACGCTTTACAGTCTAGAACTTGATTCCTGAATCGCTGTTTGACCATGATATACAAGCTGATATCTGCCGGTATCCCCAGGACGTTTCCAGGTGTATATTCTTCTTGCATGGTTCTTAAACAGTGTGTTTGCCACTACTAGTTTATGTCTTTCACAAAATTCTAGCAACCTGCTTCCTCGCTCATTTCTTTCTCCTATACCAAAACTTCCTACAGTATTCCTCTCTTTTCCTGCTCCCACTATTGCATTCCAATCACCCATGATTATTAGATTTTCCTCCCCCTTCAGATATTGGATTAATTCTTCAATTTCAGCATATATTTTTTCTATTTCTTCATCATCTTCCTGTGACGTTCTGCTAGCTTTGCTTATTGTCAAGCTGAACAGTTGTAAAGGGTTTAAATATTAATGCAGTTTTGTGACAACAAGCCCATATCAAAATACAGTGTTACATTCTTTGCGGTTTGAGGGATGATGGAAAAATGATATCTAAAGTTAAAAGTTCTGAACCATCAGTCCGTGGGATGAACTTAGTGCTATTACACTTACCTACATTACGCCCTATAGCTAAGTTACCTGTTTATTGTTATTGTTTCAAGCAAATTGTGGCTAGTTTGGCTGCCCACAACTATATTGCAGCAAGTTTGTTTACAAAAATGAGACTTTAAGTTCTTGGGAGGAACAGTGATAAAAATTGCTCGTTAAGGAAACTACCATTGAATTTAACACTAGATCTATTTTGCTGTGGGGGCATTTTTCAATACACATGTCCTTTGAATGTGCATCAGTATGCTGGTATAAAGTATTCACTATCATCCCAGTTTTATTGGCACTGTAACAAGCAAAATATCTCTGGCCATTTCTCAGCACCATTAAAATCCTGTATCTGCTAAGTGTAATACAGGTTCCTCACATTCAGACAGTACTCTACTGCGCCATCACCTAATATAAGCACTGATTTATTTTCCATTGGTCCTAGTTTGCTCTTTATTCAGTCTGTTCAAGTTTAACATGTTAGAATTACGTAAGTTCCGTAGAATAGGCTAGGCACTGCCTTGTACATGAAATATGTTTAAACTTAGTGCAGTGTCATGACTGACCATTTATAGACCTGTCTGTAAAGTGGGCAAACCTGGAGGTGGAGAAGCTGCAGATGTGGTCATACATGGGATTGTGCCTGTAAACACTTTTGGCAGGTCATATTATAGGAGGGTAATTGAGACCAGAGCTGGGCACAGTTAATCCAAATCTTAACTTCTTTAATCGTTAATCTGCTACTTAAAAAGTTAACTTCGATAATAGTTAAAGCAATACATTTTTTCAAAATTAACACAAGTTACAGTTATCCATTAAAAGTTAACCATCAACAATACGTCTACCCTCTGGAAATTGAGCTCTTACTGGGGTTCTACATTTTAATCAGCTTCTCAAACGTATTGGATTCTACAACATATAGTGGAATCATGTTGGCAATGAAAAAGTTTACAATACATTTGTCCACACCATCTTGAGATACACCGCTATCGATAACTACTACGCCAAAAGATTCACCGATGCTTTGTTGACAAAACATTTTATTAACAGTTGGGGATGAAGAAGAAAGAAAAAAAAAACACTTCTGCTGCTATCTATATCAGAAGAATCCACAGCACTTGAATAAGACTTTGGATTGCTTCACCCTTTCCCATGAGTAGACCCTACCTTTACTTTTTCATCAAACTGTAATTCTTTGAATCTATGCCTCCTCTTCATATGTTATTTACATTATTGAGACTAGGAACGTGAGCCTTGATACTAGAAAGTTTAGAAAAAAACAGTTTCCATTCATAAATGAACTGTTCTCCCAATCTTGATTTAAATCCAACATAATTGCATAAATGTGGCCAAGAATTTTTAATCTTTGCATTGGTTTTACTAAGAAATTCTATATCTTCAGTGTGCATAAAGTCAGGCCCGCCATAAGCGGGCGTGCAAGGCGTGCACCGCACGCGGGCGGCACATCGAGGGGGGCGGCACATCGAGGGGGGCGGCAAAACGAGCGATCGATTGTCGCCACGCCCTGCAATAGTTGCCACTCCATTGTCGCCGCGACGAAATTTGCGGTGTATTATGTAGCCGACGACCTTTTCTTTTTTTTTTAGCTCAACAGCGCCCGGCGACACTCGGAATAGCATCTATGGGGGCGGCAAATAATGTTCGAAGGGGCGGCAATCTCACAGTTTTTTAACCTGGTTCGGAATATTTCCTAAATCCACCACTGGCTGTAGTTAGACAGGGGGGCGGCATAATCGGTATTGCACGCGGGCGCTGAAACAGCTAGCGGCGGGCCTGCATAAAATAATCATGTAACGAATGTCAATTTAATATATTTTACTCACAAACTCCAAACCAACACAAACTAAAAAGTGACACTAAATTCTTCTTAGTAAAATAGCTTGGTTATAAAAATATGAAAATCAGTCACGAGCGCTGGTTTGCAAACGTCAAACACAAAAATTCCATAACTCTAATTTTCCTGCTCACACCCACCCTATACGTAACAATCTACGAGTAACATAACAGTTATACATGCATCATATTCGCACTCACATTGCCTAATTCGCTCAAATTAACAGCTTGCCTTGGCGCACAATTCAAATGATGCCGTCAACAACCAATGTAACGGACTAAAGTTAACGGAAGTTCAAATTAACAGAAATTAAGAAGAGTGTTAATAATTTTTTTGAGTTAGCTTAAAAATTAAATTTTCGAAATTTTGTTAACTTTATTAATTAACGGTTTTCTGCCCATCTTTGAGTGAGATCTTGAACACTCAACTTTCCCCAACTAATTTAAGCAATAAAAAAGAAGGTAGCAATATTTAAATGATACTTATGATGATATCCTTTAAAACTAAGGCAAGTTTTGATACCTCCTAAAAATGATTATCTCTCTTTAGTATAACTAGTAGCATGATGGATACCTTAGTAAACTAGCTACTGACCTCAAAATCAAAATCTTAGCAGTTCAAGAAACCCACATGACTGAAAAAGATTTGGAAAGCAGGGGCAAGATTGCAGGATACAAAATAATAACAAGACTTCCCCCACCTATACATGGATCAGCTATGTATGCCAGAAGTAACATTTGCAATATCTTGGATGTGAGCTGTATTAAAGTCAGTGAAATAGAAATAATTACTGCCAAACTCAACAATTTAACTATTGCATTAGTTTACAAACCACCTCATTCCAACTGGTCAACTCCACCACTGCCCTCACTACCCAAATCTTGGACATATGTAGGAGACTTTAACAGCCAGTATATTATCCTGGGGTTACCAAAGTACTGATGAAAATGGAGAGAAACTTACTATGTGGTGTGAAAGCCAAGATCTGTATCTCAGCTTCGATGCTAAAGAAAAGAAAACATTCCGTTCTGCTTGGTGGCAATCTAACATCAATCCTGATTAGAGATGGGTCGTTCGTGAGTGAATCAGTTCTTTAGAGCAATACTTTTAAAAGAGCGAGTGAGCAGTCGCTCACTAAAAGCGAACGGTAGTTCTTCTAGGTGAGTCGGTCATAAGTTGGCTAATTCCGAAGTCTAAGAAGAGCTTGTTCACGTGGGTTTTGTGGACTGTAGAGCTAAAAAAAAAAAAGTCTACTAATTGCATCCAAGTCGATTTAAGGGGGGTATTTCATTGAAAAGCGGGGGTGTATCCGGATTCTGAGGGGTGAGACCTAAAATGAAAAAAAGTCTCAAATATAAGTGAGCTAGTGAACCGTTCAAAAGAACTAGTTCTTTTCATAGAGTGATCAAATGAACACCACTCTTTTTAGTGAGTCACTTTGCCCACCTCTACTCCTGATCTGATGGAAGAAAACCTTTAGATCACACAAGGAAAGTCCTTCAGCATTTTTCAAGAAGCCAACACGTAGCCACACTAATCAGTATTGGTACTGAAATACCTGTTATCAGATCCATTCATAAGCCGAGGTGTAACTTGAAGGCAAACTGGGACTGATACTGCTTCGAGGTAGATAGTAAAATGTGATGGATACCCCCAAAGGAAAAAAAACTACAAGAGATTTTGTGGGTATTGTTATCACTGCAGCTACATGAAACATCCCCAAGGATACAGGAAACAATACATTCCATAATGGGACAACTCTACCCAAACTTTGTATGAAAATTGTAAAAAAAAAAAAAAAAAAAAAAAACCTGGTGCCCCTGAAGCAGCAAAAGTATTACACTTAAAAACAAGCGCAGATAAAGTCCCAGTAGATCCTGCCATGAAGAGAGAGGAGATTGATATGGATAACAACCTCTGAAATAACCCTACTCTTTCCAATCCATTCAGTCATGAAAAGTTGTGAAAAATGAGGAAGGCTGCAGGTGTAGATGGTGTTTTCCCAGAATTCATAAGATATCTTGGCAAGCAGGGAACAAAATATCTTAAAAACTTCTTCAGTGATATCCTAGACACTGGGATCATCCCCCCAGAATTCAAGATGGCTCACACCTTGGCGATCCTCAAATCAGGCAAACCAGCAGAAGATGGTTCAAGATATCGACCCATTGCTCTACTCATTGTTTGCCGTAAGCTTTTAGAACGCTTCATCCTTAATTGTATTCAGGGAACAATAAATAACATAAGACCAACATACCAGGCAGGTTTCAGACACAGAGCTGTTGTAAACAAGTATTAGCACTGACATCATATACTGAGGATGGATTTCAGAAGTTAAACACATCAATAGCTTTTGTCGATCTAACAGCGGCATATGATAAGGTATGGCTCGATGGACTACTGCTTAAACTTAAAAAGCATGTACCTTGGAGGAAACTAACATCATTCCTGAAGAACATGCGGACATACCAATATTTCAAGGTCACCATTCGGCAAAACACAAGTACGAGACAGTAAAAAATTGATTATCTCAAGGGTCAGTACTAGCTCCATTGCTCTTCAACTTGTACACCAGTGACATGTCTGAAACAATTGGCAATAGTTTCTGCTATGCTGCCATACTAGAGGAAGTCAAAAGCATTCTCTCAAATAATTTAGAAGCCTTGAATGCGTGGAGACTTTTCCGAAATCCTATGAAGACAGATGTATGCGTGTTCCATTTGAGTAATAGAATAGCAAATCAGCAGCTCAAAGTGATCTTCTGCCACCAAAGAGTGAAACACAATTTCCATCCTAAATATCTTGGCATCATTTAGACCATTCATTAACTTTAAAAAAAAAAAAAAACAAAAAAAAAACTGGAAAACACAAGTCGGAAACTTAAAACGTGGATCAGCATCATGAAGAAGCTAGCTGGTACTTCTTGGGGAGCTGATGCGAACTCACTACGAATGACCGCCCTCACCATGGTTTACCCTGTTGCTAAGTACTGTGCTCCAGTGTGGCAACATAGCGTTCACACTAGAAAAATTGGCGTTCATCTGAATGAGTGTATGAGAGTAATAACTGCCACACTAAATCCACCCCTATTCCCTGGTTATATATCATCAACAATATACCACCTCCCCAGGTAAGCCTCCAAGAAGCAATGGCACATGAGTGGATAAAATTACATCATCCTGACCATCCACAGGATCTCCCAATCCATGAGGTCCTAAATGACCTATCCCCCACTAATCTTAAATCCAGTGTGGCATGTGGTATTTGACTTCGATGTCAAGGAAAAACAAGAGATCAGTAGGTCCAACTAAGCCACCTGAGAACAGGCCTCGCCAATTGCAACACCTTGCTATATAAGTCGGCACTTCAGGATTCCCCTGTCTACAGCACACTGTTGAGGAGTGCTCTCTTAGGAAGTTCTATGGTCCATTTCAATATATTTTCAGTGCTACATCTTCCTTCGTAGCATGGCTGCAACAACTGGACATTAATTTGTGAATGATACCAATGTTCTTTTCGTATATATTTATATGTATTACATTAGTTGCTTAGCCATATGACATAAATAATAAATTTGCCAAGAATTTTAAAAATATGATGATTAATCATTCTTTTTTTGTTGATTGTTCAGAGTCAGATAGAAACTTAAACTTTACAATTGCCATACTCCAAGTAAACTCTAAATAAAAAATCTTTAGGTGTTTGTGTGTTCACGTAAAAAGTAGGTCACAAGAAATTTGTAACATGGGGAATTGTACCATTTTTAAATCTCTCCTCAGTAAAAAGAAAAAAAAAAGTGATAACAATGGTCTGACTTAATGTCAGCATTTAGTGACAGTGCATCACTATTTTAACAATTTATTTCAAGATGCCCATACAATACAACACATTCATTTTCCATAGATCCAAATATAACAGTCTGGCTCTGAAGGATGTGGAAAGTTGTCAATTTACTGATAAACAATTGCACAACAAAATAGATGTACAGTCACAGCATATATGGTTCATTAATTATGTCAACTACATCTGCACAAACTACTGGCTATTATTTTGTAGATACCTTAGAAATAAATTCTTCAACAGAGTAGAAGAAGTTCTCAGTTAAAATTCTTTAAATTTTTTCCTGAATTAAATCATCTGCTAAATATTTAAGATGTATTAATAGTTTATTGAAGATATGTATACCTGAATATCAGACCCCTTTTTGAGCACATGACAACAACATGTAATCCCTGTGAAGATCATTTTTACTTCTAGTACCATAATTGTGTGTTTGTGACCTCAAAGGACATTAATGTGTTTATATACTCAGCTACCAATGTTAAAAACCCTAACTTCTTAAACAGCTCTCTACATGAAGTTCTGTTGCTAACCCCCACACATATTTCTTATTACTCACTTTTGGGCTTTGAAAATTTTGTCTCTATGAATTAAATTGTCCCAGAACATTATTTCATGTGATATTAAGGAGTGAAAATAAACTAGTTTCCTGATATGGAGAACATTTATAGCTGAAATTGTACAAATTTCAAATGTGGATGCACCCAATCACTTTAGGAAGTCAGATACATGTACCTTCCAATTTAAATTATGATCAATATGCAAACCTAGAAATTTCAGTCTCTAACTCTTGAATGGACTGGCATGCAAGTTTTATGTCTATGTCTGGTGTTAATGTACTGAATTGCATATACTGAGTATTATCAAAGATTAAAGACAAACCATTAGCTGTAAAACATTTATTAATAAGATCGAAGACATAATTTGAAATATGTTCTGTGAAAAAATCTGAAGTATTTTTAATTCCTATGTTTATTACAGGGAGAGGGAAAATGACTCATCACTCACTAAAGTTGAAGGCTGTGACAAGTGAAAAACATATATGACAAACAAAAGACTACACAATATTTTGGTTTTACACCGTATTTATGCTGTAGGAATTGAGTCATGTGATTCGGGAGGTGTGCACACGCCGAAGTTTACCACATGAGTCATGTGTTAAACTTTGTCGTGTGCACACCTACCGAACCATACGACTCATTTCCTACAACACGAATAAGGTGTAAAACTGAAATATTGTGTTCGTCATATATGTTTTTCACTCATCGCAGCCTTCATTTTGGTTATTGATGAGTGATTTTCCCTTCCTTGTAATTTATATTTCCTAAAGCCATTTCCTTAGTTTAATTCCTATGTTTGTGTCATCTGTAAATTTGACAAATTTTGAGTTTTTAGATGCAACACAGTGTAGATCAATTGCACATACCTAAAACAGTAGTGGCCCCAATATTTACTGCTGAGGTACTCCATATCTGATAAAGACAGGAAGGCAGTAGGGAATACTTAAAACAGCTAAACAAGCATTTAACAAGAGCAAAGAGAGAAGCAAAGAATGGGTTTGTGAAGAATATTATTGGTGCAGGGAGACCACTGATCAATGAATCTAGAAATTTCTATGGTTATGTTAGAAAACTGAGGAGAAGAGAAGGTATTCAGACAATTGTAGATAAGAATGGAGTTGAAGTCTGAGGTTTTTTAAAATGCAGAGATATTGAGTGACTGGTTTAATAAGACTACTAGGGACTATCATCTTGTGATTGGAGGGAATAAATCAGAGATGAGTCTCCCTATATTTTTTTTTTTTTTTTTGCTGTCGTCAGTCTTTAGACTGGTTTGATGCAATCCTCCATCCCTTCCTATCCTGTGCTAACCTCTTCATTTCTACATACCCCTTACAACCCACGTCATCAATTATCGGCTTCATATATTCCAATCTCTGTCTTCCTCTACAGTTCTTACCTTCCACTGTTCCCTCCACTAACAAATTAACCAATCCAGCATGTCTCAAAATATGACCTACCAGCCTGTCTCTTCTTCCTGTAAGCTTCTTCCAAAAACTTCTTTTCTCACCCATCATTTCCAAAACTAGTTCATTTCTTACTTTTTTCTGTCCACCTAATTTTCAGCATTCTTCTGTAGCACCACATTTCAAATGCTTCAAGTTTCTTTCTTTCCGGTATTCCTAAAGTCCATGTTTCGCTACCGTAAAGTGCTGTGCTCCACACATAGAGTTTTAAAAAGTTCTTTCTAATTCCTAGATCAATATTTGAAACTAAAAGGTTTCTCTTTTTCATGAAGGCTCTTTTTACTAATGCTATTCTGCTTTTAACATCATTCCTGCTTCGGCCATCGGTTGTAATTTTGCTTCCTAAGTAACAGAACTCACTCACTTCTCCTATTGCATCTGATCCTATTTTTATATTTAATCTGCTAGTATTGGTATCATTTCTGCTACATTTCATCACTTTTGTCTTACTTTGATTTATATTCAGTCCAAAATCTTCCTTCAGTATTTTGTTCATGCCATTCAATAACATCTCAATATCCTTAGCCCTCTCTGCTAACAAGACAATGTCATCAGCAAATCGTAGCATACTGATTTTTTCTCCCTGAAAACTTATGCCACATGGAAATTTTTCTTTTATTTTCTTCATTGCTTCTTCTACATACAAGTTGAATATTAACGGGGATAGACTACAACCTTGTCTCACACCCTTTTTAACTGATGCATGTCTCTCGTGATTCTCTACTTTTATTACAGCCACTTGATTCTTATATAGTTTATAGAGTATTCTTCTATCTCGATGCTTTAGACCTGACTTCTTTAAAATTTTGAACATCTTGTCCCACCTAGCATTATCAAAAGCTTTTTCTAAATCAACAAATGCCATAAAAGTATCTTTGTTTTTCTTGATCCGCTCTTCAAGTATTAATCTTAAAGACAGAATTGCTTCCCTTGTACCCCGATTTTTCCTAAACCCAAACTGATCTTCACCTACTATCTCTTCTACTACCCTTTCCATCCTTCTGTATATTATTCTGGTCAGTAATTTTGAAGCATGTGATGTTAGACTAATGGTGCGATAATCCTCACATTTGTCGGCATGTGCTTTCTTTGGAAGTGTGAAGATGATATTTTTATTAAAATCAGTTGGAATTTCTCCTGTTTCATAACTTTTTGATATCAGCTTGAATAATCTTTCGATTACTATCGCTCCTAGAGATTTAAGAAGTTCTGCAGGGATCTCATCAATTCCAACTGCCTTATTTGCTTTCAAGTCATTCAGAGCTCTATTAGATTCTGTTCTCAAAACAGAATCTCCTAAGTCATCAATGTCAACATCGCCTTCCTTTTCCAATACACTATAGTTCAAGTCGTCCCCAACATACAGTTTCTCAATGTATTCCTTCCATCGGTTAGCTCTATCTTCTGAGCTTAGAAGAGGTTTCCCATCGGCAGTTTTAATGTTCATACCTCTTTTCTTCATTTCTCAAAATTCTGCTTTGTCTTTCTATATGCAACATCTACTTTTCCCTCGACCATTTCCTTTCTACTTATTCACACTTTTCTTGTAGCCATTTTTCTTTTGCTATTTTGCATTTCCTATTTATTTGATTTCTAAATTGCCTGTACTGCTCTCTTCCTGCTTCATCCTGAGCATTTTTGTACCTTCTCCTCTGATCCATCAGCTGCAAAATTTCTTCTGTGATCCAAGGTTTTCGGGCAACTTGTTCCCTAAAGCCTAATGTTCCTTTGCCAGCTTTCATTATTTCAGTCTTTAATGCATTCCATTCGTCCTCGGTTGAGCTCCTTTCACAGTTACTTCTTAGACCTAAGTCTACCATTTCTGCAAATTTATCTCTTGTGCTAAATTGTTTCAGTTTATTCTCTTCCAGTCTGTTCTGCTTATGCTGCTTCCTTATTTGCTTGAATTTCAGCCTGCATTTCATTACTATCAAATTATGGTCAGAGTCTATGTCTGCTCCTGGGTACGCTTTACAGTCTAGAACTTGATTCCTGTATCGCTGTTTGACCATGATATAATCTAGCTGATATAAACAGTGTGTTCGCCACTACTAGCTTATATCTTTCACAAAATTCTAGCAACCTGCTTCCTCGCTCATTTCTTTCTCCTAGACCAAAACTTCCTACAGTATTCCCCTCTTTTCCTTCTCCCACTATTGCATTCCAATCACCCATGATTATTAGATTTTCCTCCCCTTTCACATATTGGATTAATCCTTCAATTTCAGCGTATATCTTTTTTTTATTTTTTCATCATCTTCCTGTAACGTTGGCATATATACTTGTACTAATGTGGTTGGGACGGGCTTAGTTTCTAACCTCCTCAAAATAATCCTGTCACTAAACTGTTCATAATAACTCACCCGTTGCCCTACTTTCTTGTTCATTACAAATCCTACACCAGTGACTCCATTGACAGCTTGTGTGCAAATTATCCTGTGTTCCCCAGACCAGAAATCCTTTGCGTCCTTCCATTTAATCTCACTAATCCCAACAAGATCTAACTTAAGTTGTTCCATCTCCCTTTTTATGTTTTCTAACCTACCTGACCTATTCATACTTCTAACATTCCACGCTCCGACTTGTAGAATGTTTCTATCCATTCTGATGACTTCTCCCTGAGCAGTCCCCACCCGGAGGTCCGATTGGGAAACTATTTTACCTCCGGAATATTTTACCCAGGAAGAAGCCATTATGATATATGTAATTTGAGAGGATTATATGTCCTCAGGATACCCTTTGGGTCTTTAATGCAGTGGTTTCCCGTTGCTTTCTGCATCCCCATGCTGTTGATCATTTCTGATTCATCTGCCTTTAGGGACCGTTTCCAACCCCAAGGGCAAGAGGGTGCCCTGAACCGCTCCCCGCTCTTCAGCCCTCCTTTCGGAGGCCGTTGGCAAGCAGTGGGTGACTCCTTATACCGGGAATCTTTCAGTCAGCAGAGCCTCGTCCGTGCGAACAGGGTGCACCACGTGAAGGAGAGGTTGACATTTGGTTGGAAACTACAACATTTGAAATAAATTCCCAAGAAATTATGAAGGAACTCAGAAAGCTTAAAAAAATGCAAAAGGGTTGGTGTAGATAATATTATTACAGATGTATTTAAGATTATGGGATACGATATTGTACCCTATCTTGAAATTTTATTTAACACGAGTCTGGAGTTTTGCAGTTTACCAGAGGACTGAAAAAGAATGATAGCAGTACCGGTTCTTAAAAGGGGTGGTAGTGACACATAAGGTTTAAAAATACAGACCGATTAGTTTGACATCAGTGATACACAAAATGTTGTTGACGGTAAATGTCTGTGAGGAAATGAAACTGGTTTGCAGATCGATAACATGGCTGTAGGCAAGAATATTCACATGAATCTCAGATGGTGGGCTATATGCAAGATATTTCAGTTCAATTGGACAAGGGAGACCAAGTTGATAGTATAGCAATAGATCTGTATAAGGCATTTGACAGAGTGAGCCATAAAATGGTTTTAAATAAACTGAAAACTATTGGATTGGACAAAAAAGTTACTTTCTGGGTAGAGGAATTCTTAAAAGCCAGGAAGCAAAGTGTTAGAGTGTTATCAAAAAAGGTGGAAGTAAATATGGGAGTGCCACAGGGTAGTGTATTGGGACCATTGCTGTTCATTATTCTAATGAATGATTGTGTTGATGGTTTACAAGTTAGGTTGTTTGCAGATGACATAATGATATATAATAGGGGCGGATCCAGGGGGGCTTAAGCCCCCCCCCCCCAGAGTATCTAGGTACACCTCCAACATTGCCATTTGGAAACTTTTTTTTTTTAGCTCTGCGGATTCGAGGCCTGAAGAGACTATAAATACTACCCTTGCCTGACTCAAGCTTCACTCAAGCTAAGCCCCCCAAAACCAAAGTCCACTCAAGCCCCTCCCAAACCAAAATCCTGGATCTGCCCCTGATATATAATAGGATCAAAACACAAGAAGACTGGATAGAATATCTAAATTGGTAAGTCAGCATGGAATGAAGATAAATGCCAAGAAGAGTCAGCTTATTAGGTACACAGATAATGTTTATGATTGTAGGGTGGGGTCAGAATTGCTTATTGAAGGCTTGAAGTTTAAATATCTTGGTATAGCATTTGATAATAAACTCAAGTGGGCAGGTGGTAGGAAAAGGTTACTAAATCCTACATTTACTGCAGAGGGTGATAAGAGGATTTGTCAGAGAAATTGGGGACTTGGGTTCAAAACTTTGGTCAGACCATTAGTTGAATATGGTGGTGTAGTTGGTACCCACATTTTGGGTATCGAATACAGAAGTTGGAGAGTGTGCAAAGAAAAACAGCTAGATTTTTTTCTGGAAATTATTCAGGACCCAGTCAGTATCTGATATGATAAAGGAGCTGGATTGGGAGTCATTGAAGGACAGGAGGAGGGTGGAGAATGTGCTGGGAATGTACAAGGCATATGTTGGTGATGGGGCTGGGGGGGGGGGGATATTGGTCGAAGAATTAAGAATAGTGCATGGATGGGGAAAGATGACCATGACCACAAGCTGGGATTCGATTTCATGCACAAGGGAGTCGGAAAATTTTCTTTTGCAGGTAAAGGTGTCAGTGATTGACAAAAATTACCGAGTGAAGTGATGAATAATTTACCAAAAATGCTATAGGAATTTAAAATCAAAATTTGTAATTCGCAAAGTAGATGGGGGAGGAATTTAACACTCAAATTATATAAGATAATTAAATAAAGGGAGTAATTAGATGAATAAGGGAACTGCCACCTCCATCATATTAAATTAATAATAATCCCCACCCAGCAAACAGTGTACCACATAACGCAGTGCATTAAAAAGTTCCAGAGAAACTTTTTTTCTTTGTATTCAGAAGGTATTAAATAAGTGATTTTTAACAATGTCGATCAAATGCCTCATACAAGTCACAAAAAATTCCTACAGGCATTAATTTATCATTTATTTCTTCTAAAATATTGCCAGTGAATGCAAATATAGCTTGTTCTGCTGAATCACCCTTCCAAAATCCAAATTGTGATTTAGTTGGAAGAGGTTTATTTTTAAGGTGTTGGTAAATGCTATTGTACAGTACTTTCTCAAACACTTTGGAGAAGGCTGTTAGTAATGAAATAGGATGGTAATTCGACATAAGTTACAGCTTTTCTGGAAAGATATCTGCAAGTAAAGATATATTAAACAAATAACTTAGTATATTACTTAATTCTATGGAGCACAGTTTAATTAATCTGTTGCAAATACCATCATAATCCCTCAAGTATTTGCTCTTAAGAGACATGATAATTTTTCTTATTTCTCTGGTGTAGCTAAATTTACGTAGTGTCAAATTTTTCTTGGTAGCCTGTATTTACAAAATACATACTGTATGTCACTGATCTATTGGCAGTCAATTTATCAGCAACAGGTAAAAATGTTTATTAAATATATCAGCAATTGAAAAATTAGATTCTACTAAATTTTCTTTGATATAAATGTCATTACCTGTCTGATTATTTTCCCCTCTTTCATTTCTTACAATGTGCCATATTGTCTTGGTTTTATTTTCAGAGTCATTGAATTTTTTGTTGTAGTACATACTTGAAGATTCTTTGATGAAGTTTCTCAGTATTTTGCAGTACCGCTTGTATTGTGTTTTAACATTAGCATTGCGACTCTTCCTAGAGGTGTTGGTATATAACTTCCTTCTACAAATGCTTGTAGTTCTAATGCCCACAGTTATCCATGGCTTTTGTTCTTTTTGAGAAGCTTTTCATGGGGAAACAACTTTCAAAGTAAACCAAGCGTGGTGGTGTAACGGCTAGCATTCTGGCCTCGCATTCGGGAGGACGGTGGTTCGAATCCCCATCCAGGCATCCAGATTTGGGTTTTCCATGGTTTCCTAAATTACTCCAGGCAAATGCCGGGATGTTTCCTTCAAAAGGCCATGGCTGAATTCCTTCCGATTCCTTGCCCCCCCCCCCCATCCTTTCCCATCTCTAAAGCCCTCGTTGTTAGAGAGACGTTAAGCAGATAAAAAAAAAAATATCAAAGTAATTTGATGCAATGCTACTAAAAATGTATTTTTCATTCATACTTTATGCACAGTAAACATGTTACTAGTTTGTGGTATTAAGGCACTTTCTAAAACAACTAACTGATTCATTATTTATTACTCACTAAAGTTTAAAAACATTACTCTTGGAACTAGTTCCTATTAAAGTAATGATTGTTAATAAATAGGTATCATGATCCAAAAGTTCATTGATAGATGGCTTGATTGCATAACTGAATTTTGTGGTATCTAGGAAAACATTATCTATAGCTGAGTGACTATAATTCATTATTCTATTGGGAGTTAGATTGAATAAACTGACTAATGATTCCAACATGACTTTACAGGGTAAGTTATTTACAAAATCTACATTTAAATCACCACTAAAGACTTTGTTAGCTATTTTTCTGCTTAAAAATGTTAATATAAGTTCAAATTAGTTCAGAAAAATATCAAAGTTTCTAGAGTGTTCTCTGTGTACAGTTACTATTGTAAAATTTTCATTACTGAAATTTATCCATGTAACATAATCTTCAAAATGCTGGTCAAGACAATACTTCCAAATATTTATATCATCAAAACTTTAACCATTTCTAATATAAGTGACAACTCCTCCTTTCTACAAGTTTGTTCTACAATAATAAGAAGCTAAATTAAAGTGAGTTATACCTGTTCCTGTTGTTATATGGTGTTGAAGGAATTCCTCCTCAATCACTCCATTTTCGACACCAATACAATTTTTCCATTGAAACCATTTCTCATACACTTCGCAATAAATTCCTGCTCTCACTAATCTATGGCGATTACCGCACTTTACACTCATGATTACAGGCTACTACTAAAAGCATCTGACCAAACGAAGTACAGAATGCGAGAAAAACATTTGTTCAACTCAACCTTACAAAAAGACTGCTAACTCACAATTAAACTTTAGCCAAAGACCCTACAAATCAGTACTTCAAAATAGTTAACACCACCTGCCGAATAGATCACTAATAATTACACACTTTATACTAGCTTGACCTTTTTGTATGTAATGGAATCTTCGAATTAAATTTTCGCCCACTTCCAGATGTCCAAATTGTTTGAAATTATGCACTCATATTAAAACCCAATCACAATAAAATAATATCATAGTTAAGTCTTGGTATTCATATTACTTTGACAGTGACAACAGAAAGGTGGTTATATGTAACAGAATCTTTGAATGAAATATTCATCTCTCTTTCAGACATCCAAAATGTTTTAAATTTTGCACACCTATTAAGATCCAATGGCAATACTGTAATTTCATAGCTAAGTCCTTGTATTCTTATTACTTCGACAGTAACAAAGTAAAAAATTAGTTGAATGTACTGGAATCTTCAAATTCAATTTTCACGTCCAGACATACAAATCATTTTAAATTCTGCACTTGTATTAAGAACCAATAACAGTACAGTAATTTCGTGGCTAAATACTGTTATTCTCGTTACTTTGACAGTAATGATAGGAAAATGATTATGTAATGGACTCTCTGAATTCAATTTTCAGCCACACATCTGAAATGTTTTAAATTTTGCACGCTAATTAACATCCAATGACAATACAGTAATTTCCAAGTTAAGTGTTGGTATTCTCATTACCTTGACAGTAACAACAGAAAAGTGGTTGAAAGTAACGGAATCTTTGAATTCGATTTTCACCCACTTCCATGCATTCGAATCGTTTGAAATTTTATATGTATTAGAACCGATGCCAATACTACAGTTTCATAGCTGTGTCCTGGTATTCTGATTACATTCACAGTAACAATATTTTAAGAAATAAAAAAACACGCTTTTGTTACAATGTGAACTAAAAAGTTAAAATAATCTTTATTTAATTATTTTGTTCAACAGCAATAGGATGTCCCACAATTCAGTATAGCTTAATTTCTTGAATAAGCTTGAATTAAAAATAACCTCATTGACCAAAAAATTAACTTCAATGTAAAGAAAGTATGGGGCATTAGATATCAGTTGTCTTAAATTTTTTATCACTAGGTATTTGTAAAGGTAGAGGCATTATGAAAGTAAGGAGAGAATACCCCACACTTTTTACATTGAAGTTAATTTTTTGATCCAAGAAATTAAATTGTACTGAATTGTGAGACATCCTATTGTTGTTGAACAAAATCTTTATTTAAAGATTATTTTAACTTTTTAGTTCACATTGTTACAAAAAGTGTGTTTTTTAGTTTTTTAAAACTGTATTTTACATGAATACCGAGAACTAAATCAAATTTGAACAACATTTACAGTCGCTAGCAAAAATCTGAGATTAAGCCAAACGTTCAAAAATGTAAACAATGTGAGAAAGTAAACATGGCACAGTACAATAACAATTTTAATGTAGCAAGCAGTTGCGCTGAAGTTACAGTGCTCCTAGGAATTTAAGTCCAACCTTAATATAAAGATTCATAAATCATGTTTGCCTTGGAAAAATAGGCTTTTTATATAGGTAACATTAGTTGCCTACTCTGCCAATAAACCTCCTATTTGTCTTTTTACTGGCTTTATATGAATGGCTCCAATAATGCAGATATTAATTCTGTTTGGTTGATGATTCTTGTTAATTAATGCATTTTGGTACATATCAAATTACATAGCATTTTTCCACAGGTTGCTTTTCCCTGTGAATAGTATTATCATCTGAAAAAAAGAGAGAATAGCCTATATTCTAATTTTATGATTAAAATGAGTCATCATCAGCTTCATCTTCTGTTCCATTTTTTAAAATCCCTTTTGCTAGGTATATACTGCAATACCAACTTTACAACTGTCCTTGTACATTTTAAAGATTCTAATGACCTAGAAGTTGACAAGGCATAAAGCCAAAAAAAAAAGCCATTTTCTAGATATGCTTCATTCATATTCAGGGGCAGATCCAGGGGGGGGGGTCTAGGGGGCTCAAGCCCCCCCCCCCCAAAAGTATCTGAGTCTACCCCTGACATTGTAATTTTGGAGACTCCCTTTTTTTTTTAACTCTACTGATCTGAGGACCAAGGAGACTATAAAGACTACCTCTTGCCCGACTCAAGCCCCCCCCCCCTCTCTCCACAAAACCAAAATCCACTCAAGCCAAGCCCCTCCCAAACAAAAATCCTGGATCCGCCCCTGTTCATATTTATGTTTAATAAAAATTCCAAGCTATTTGCTTTTGTCATCACTTCTAATGTGATCCTCCTTGCTGCAAATTTTCATTTCAGAGGCTTTTATATGTTGGCAGTGTATGGGTTTTGCTTCCATAGCATATTACTGGTGTGACAACCATCTTAAAGTTTAACATAATTTGTCATTTTACTATCTAGCATTGTGAACAGCAATTGCATCTCATCACTAGAAATTTTCTACACCCTTTTTTCCTTTCTGCATCATTTCAGTATATTAAATCTGCATCCAAATAACTGGCATGAGAAACTTGTATCAGTTTGCCATCCACAATTGTTTCAGATATAATTGTGTTCTTCCCAATTGCTAACTAGTAAAATTTAACATAAATAAAGTTCTGTATGATTCATCCTCTCTCTTTCTCTTTTGCTGTATTATCAGCAAACAACACAGCATTCATAAACTTACTCTTGTTAGTTCTGTTCTGTGTTTGCCTGTTATGCATCTAATAAGTTGGTTCTTTTGTAATTTCACATGCATTTTCCATTATTTTTTTTATAACAATGAAATTACATGTTTAGTCATCATCACTTGACATTTTCACTTCCACAGGCTGTCTGGCGTATTCTCTTCTATTTTTGATAGTCTCTCAATGATTCCTCCTTCATTATTCATCCACAGTCAGCTCCCTAGGCTTCAATATCTTCCAGCACCTGATTTATCCATCTAATATGTGGTCTTCTGATACACCCTCCTCCCACCGCCCCTTTCCATTTGAAAATATGAGACCATAAAACCCATTAATCCCCCAAAGCAAGTAATGGAAGTATTAGGAGTGTTGCTGTGTGAAACATTTAGTTTCTGTATATTATGTATTAACTGTGTTGTTTTTATAATTCTTTCATTGTGGTACATGTAATTTTCACTGAGGACCTCACATGTGTATCAACTTCGCTAGTATGTTGTTACGTTCTTGAATTTTATTAATGCTCATATAAGCTAGTCATTTTTATCTATTTTTGGTTAGCCTCTGAGGTTGGGAGCCTTGGAATTATTTCAGGGGAAAGTTTTGTATTTGCTATTGTTTAGAAAGTAAAGTTCATAATATAATCAAAGAGTCATAATGTTTAGCAGCTTTGTAGATGTGAAGGAAGTGCTATTCTGGAGTGACAAGTAACATTGTTTGTATGTAGAGTGTATGTATATAATGATTTGTGATTTTTATAGATGTTGCAATTTTCCGCAGTAACACTACGCACATTTACAGCCATACACTAAGTGCGAAATGCATCTAATGAATAAACATTAATCAAAACAGTTGCTAATAGGCGATGTTTAATAATAATAATATTTAAAAAAAACTTGATGGCTGATTCTGAATGTGAAAGCTTAAAAATTGTTTAAAAGTATATTTTAGCAATTTATTCTCAACTTTTAAAATTGTTTAAATGTATACAATATGTACTCTTGTTAAATTAGTAAAACCAAATATATGTTAGGAAATCTGTAATACAAACTCTAGATTCTGTGGTTTCGTTTATTATAAAAGTATTGTATTTCACATCTAATTTTTTGGTGATACAATTTAAATATGAAATTTTCAATAGTAAATGAAATTTTATTTCTTCCTTACCTAATTTCAAGATTTTCCACTTATCAGTAATAGACCTAAAATTATTTCAAATGGAATGTGGAGGTATATAGTTTCCTCCTTTCTTTTTGTAATATAGAATTCAACATAAATTGTGCAGAAATAGCAACTATCAACATGATTCCCTTAAGCCATGTGAATGGCAAAAGTCTTTTTTTATTTTTGCCACCTTAATCTTTCAACACATCAACACATATGTGTGAATGAAGACTATCCCAGCATATTTGTGACATGTAATCTTCATGGGTTTTATGCTGGATGGTGTAGTCACAGTCATAACATCATACCTGAAGATGGTGGCAGAGCTAGCCACCAAAAGCTCATCTTTATGCAACACTATCCAGCAGAGAATCCCTGAAGATTACATGTCTCTCAACACATACACACTAAAGTAAGCACACAATACATTTTTCACAACTCTGGTGATACCTCATTTCCATTTAATAATTTTAGTGTTCCACAAAAGATTTTGATGTATTTAGGCACTTATAAAACTCATTTCACTCTCTATTAGAAGTTATAATGTGTGCAAGGACTTTTGATTGGTAACTTGAAACTAAGAAAATCAAAGAGGTGTTTATTGGTAGAAATTTGTTTACCACTTACAAGGCTTGCTTAACAAATTAAAGGTAGTTCATGTTGGATGACAAGAGACTTGTTTTATAATGGATTGATTGAGGATTCTTCTTTTTCTTCCTAGCATTTATCCTGTATTGCAGGGTCTGCTTTACTGGACTGCTTCTTCTATAAAAACTGATTGTGTGCACCCTCAGGTGAAACATTGACTTGTTGCTTGTACACCTACAAGGTATTAAGCACTTCCTGAATCTCCCTTATGGTCTTTGGCCCTCCAGACTTACATCAAGTGCAGCTACCACAAGTGAAGTGTTGTTGCTGCGCAGTACACATCTGAACCATCACAGACATCTCTCCTATATTTTCTCAAGGATTGGAGACCAACATTTGGTTCCATAAAGTGCCATTTGTTGAACGATTGTTTAAATCTTTGATTTAAGGTACAGTGTGTGAGCTGGCATTGGTTGCTAAATGTATGCTACCAATTATACTGGGAAATGGTCAGCCAAGTGTTTGCTAACCACTTCATTAGTGGATTATGGTGTGTTTTTTAGATGAGAATGGCCCAAATTCTCCTCTTTCAACATGTGCAAGCCATTAGCTCAGATAAACAAATTGAGAGGTATTCTGACATAGTCTGGAAATGAAAAACTCACTGTTCTGGTAGAAATACTAGTGAATTTAATTAATATCGTTCCTTGACACAACTTTTATAACATTTATGTTACACTGAAACAAATTTCAGATACATTTCACAAGCTATTTTAGCTTGTGTACG
Organism: Vandiemenella viatica; assembly: GCA_031002005.1. NCBI lineage: Eukaryota > Metazoa > Arthropoda > Insecta > Orthoptera > Morabidae > Vandiemenella > Vandiemenella viatica. The sequence continues at coordinate 204,291,575 of CM061921.1, read as the reverse complement.
GAGAGCCTGTGCTCTCGGCATACAACCTTCCCTGAGTGGCACGACACATGTGTTGCCCACACCTTACCATGCTTCAATGCAGGCACCCAATCAACAGTAACTATCTGCATAGCTGTGCGGGCCAGCTTGTGTCAAAAATTGTTACTTAAATGTAATGACAGTATGCTACCCCAGTCACTAAACAAACTACAGTCTGTGGATACCCAATAATATTACAAACCAAGTTATAAACATTAATACAATTATTCAGGATACTTTTAATTAATAAATGCACTATAGTTCAATGTTAATAATAATAGTAAATTAATAATAAAATAATTGGGGGGTTGGTGATAATGTTACATCTGCTCCCATATTATGACATAATCCCACAAAAACAATTCTTGTAAAAATGGACCAAGTATCATGTTCATGTAGTGACAAAAAGTTATGAGGTCTTCTGAGCCAAGTCTACACTTTACAGTGTGTATTAAGTTCACTTTGTGAAACAGAATGGTTTCTCTCAGTGTCATAGATCATTTATTTGGGATAAAAAAAATCTGATGACTTGGCCATTATGCACGTCATAAATTTTACTGAAATTGAGGGCATGATAAATACATGTCAAATTCGAAAAAGAGCGAGGGAAATCTTGGCTTTTACGTATTTATAAGTTTGATAAAGCAACAAACTTAAGGTATTTATATAAGTTAACTAAAACATGGCCTATTTTTACAAGAATTGTTTTTGTGGGATCTCATTTCTTTTTGTAAGTTTATCGCTTATTCTGAATCACCGCTCAAATGTAATGATTCCATTTGATAATCAGTGAATAAAAACATTTCAGAATATAAGACATCAATGTACGTTACCAACAATGACCCACTCTCTGAAAACAATGGGTGTGCGCCATAGCCGAGCAATTGCCGTTAGTTTCACTACCACCATGAACAAAATCACTAGTAACTTTCAAACTAAGCATAGAAACAAAGTAAAATTCAATTTGCTTACCTGAATAGAGTATAGAAGTATCAGGTTTATAGCTTCAACCAGAGCAAATCAATTAAGCCGCAAATATGTGCCAGAATTTTTCATGTTTGGGATTGTAATTAAATAAATATGGGGAAAAGCTCCAATATTCGACTTTTCTTATGATTTAGGGATGAAACCATATATGTGTGTACCAAGTTACTTGTTTCTAGGATTACTGGAAGTACAGTGGAATTTTGATGTCGGGGATTCGTGCCGAAATAAAATTTTAATTTCAATAACTTCCAAAGTAATAAAAGGAAAGATGTAAAATTTAACACATTAGTTAAACATAATAAGCTCACACTACAATGAAAAACTGAGGTATATAAAGTTAATAGTGTAGAAAGCACTGCCGTGCACCCAAATTAAAAGATTGTTACTTAAATATAACAACAGTATGCTACCCCACTCACTAAAAAAACTACAGTCTGTGGATACCCAACAATATTACAGATCAAGTTACAAACATTAATACAATTATTCAGGATACTTTTAATTAATAAATGCAATATAGTTCAATGTTATTATTAATAATAATAGCAAATTAATAATAAAATGATTGGGGGGTTGGTGATAATGTTACATCTGCTCCCACATTATGCCCTAACTAATAATATGTTTCAAACATCTGTTTATTTGTCAGAGTATTCATACATATTGTCTGACACACATCAATCATGTTTCAAAATGCATCAAGTGTGAGGTCATAGTTCAAATGAAAATAAGCAGGGACACTTAAACGCTGCCCAACTCGCTTGCTGTATATCACCAAAAAAACATTAACTAAATCACTAAATATCACTGTCCATCTCAATCCTCAAAATATGAAGTTATTGTCCAATTGCAAGTGGTAAACGTACTTTATCAATGTCCCACTTTCTTGCTGAATGTTATACATTAAAAAAATATGCAAACACAATTGGCTTCTCCAATATTCACACTCATATGCCTAATATTTTACAATTATTATTATTTTTTCATTCAGGCAAAAAAATAAATAAAAAAATAGTATAAGCTAATAGGTCTGCCCCCATGTCCAGTGAATATTGAATTTTTTTTTAATTTCAGAGTTTAATGTAGTAAAAGTTTTACTGCATTTTCACCAGAAACAAACCTCACATATTAATCCAGACAGATTTATACTTTTGTCATTCATTTTATTTCTTCAGCTTTCTTATTCATCCTCATGTCATGCCCCCTCTTCTCCATAATTTCTTAAATTTATGTCATCAGTAATTATATTCTTCTCCGTGTTTCATCTGGTAGGCACTTGCACCATATCACCTCTTCTTTGTATTCTTTCTTCTCATTATGCATTAATTTCTTGTCATTCTAGTCATCCCAATATTTCCATCAGTGTTCAAAATCATAACTCCTTGCTTCCAAAATCATATGTTACAATGTGTCTTCTTCATTGTCAACTCTCACATCTGGTTCATTATTAATATTACTTTAAGATGTGCCTGCTTCAAACTCTCACATCTGGTTCATTGTTAATAATGATGTCTGGTGGATTGTTAATAATGATGCCTGTTCTGCCACGATTTGTACAACTGATTCTTTACAGTTGACTTCATTTATACCTGGCAAAAATTTTAAAAAATCTTCTTATTCTTTACTTTCAGAACTTATTACTTTCTTGTTTCCAAATTCATAGGCTCCATTTACAGATTCTATCTATATTACATTTGATTGCATTTCTTTTCAGTTAATATTGCTGTGCCCCCTTGGCTTCAAACTATCTTCTTTCATAACTTATTTCCATATTTTTCCTTTATTCTTCATATTTCCTGTTTCTTCATTTCACTGCTTATTCCAGCTTCATTTCTCAATACTCTTTGTTGCTGTTATTCATAAAAAATTCTCTTCTTTTCCATATATGTTGCTTCTCACTAATTAAATGTTGCTGATCCTCCTCTGTATCTGTTCCATTTATTCATCATACCGTACATTCCTCTATTCTTCATTTTTCACAATGAATTGCTTTGAAACACTTTCTTCTGCAAGCATATTTCCTCCATTACTTTTACCTACATCGTTTTAATGAAAAACTGCTTCTCAATGTTTTGTTTCCATTTCATTTCCTTTTATATGTGCCAAGTCAAAAATCCCATCATTACATCAAAAAAATCTTCTCGTTCCAATGACGACTCGCATTATCGAACGTATTGTATTTCGCCACCCTACTTGACGGCCTCAACTCACAGTCAAAATCAGTTAGTTATTGTTCATTCAATTTTTTGAATGTTTATATTTCTAATTAACCTTAATGACATTCCTTCTATCATTGAATAAATCCCGTCTTCTTTTCATCCTCACCGTTTCATCCAATCGTACCTTCTTCCCTTTTTAAAAATTTTCATGCTACTTCATCCATACACACCACTTTCTTCTTTTCTCTCTTCTTTTTTTTCATTGCCTTCTTCGTCTCTTTTCCTTTTGATTCCACAGTATCTCATAGTGATCACTTTTCTGCCCCTTTATTTTTCAAACTGATTCTCTTCCTAAAAACGCTCTTCTTTTCCTTCATCAAATTTATTGCTTCTTAAATTTTCATTGCTATAGAATTGGGTGTGGTTGGCTAAGGCATTCAAATAGTTACATAAGGTAATATTGGTCGGTTCTCTGTACGTGCATAACATAGGCGGCCAGTTAGCAAGGCTAACAACCTCTGCAATGCCACTAGCTAACATTTATTTAATATCATTAGGATCAAATTTGCATTTGTTAATTTCTTGCTCCGACTCTTCTTCAATATCTTCACCAGTTGTGCCATCTTTTCCACGTTTTCTCTTCTTCTTAAATTCCTTTTCTCTATTACTGCTTTCGTTTCCTCTACATTTATTTCCTGTAAACTTTCAATTTTGTCAGTATTTTCCTCAGCTAATTTTTCTTAATTTTTTCAGCTTCTAACTTTCAGTTCTGCTTTCAACATTCAATCTAGCATCCCCTGTTTCTTGATCTGGCTTACCGAGCATGGTGGGTGGGTGGTTAACACTCTGGCCTCGCATTCGGGAGGACACCGGTTCGAATCCCCGTCTGGGCATTCAGAGTTGGGTTTTCCATGGTTTCCCCAAATCACTCCAGGCGAATGCTGTGAAGCTTCCTTCAAAAGGTCATGGCCGAATTCCTTCCCGTTCATTGTCCTCAGTTCCATACCGCCTCTAATTACATCGATGTTGATGAGGCGTAAAGCCATAAGTAAAAAAAATAAACTTACAGCACTTTAAATTACTAAAAAATATCCCACTTTGTCTTCTTCAGATTCATCTATTGTCTCTCCATAATCTACTCCTAGGAAATTATTTAAATCTGCCTGTGCCTCTTGTTTCAAATTTTCTGGAATCTTCCTTATCTCATCCCTCATCAATTGGAACAATTCTTCTGTTTTCTTTTGATTCTCTTTTATTTCGTATTTATTATTTTTTTTTATTTCCTATTTATTATTGATTCAATTTTCTCATCAATTCATCCAATGTCTTACTTCTTTGACTTTTGTTTCATTCCTTGACTGGTTTTTTCTTGCCTTTCTGTCAATTCTTTTTTCCTTTCTTAATTTTCCTTCAATATTCTCACTAGGAAATTCATCATTTGTTCAAATCTACTTCCCCTCCTTGAGTATCATCAGTTTGTTTTAGTTCTGGTGAAAACGCATTTTCTACCAACTCCTGTCCTCCCCCATTATCATTGGTTTCATTACCCAATTTACTATCAATAAATGCATTTTCCATCAACTCCTGTCCTCCCCCATTATTATTAGCTTCATTACCCAATTCATCATCCCTTTCACTCTTATCAAGAGTACTAAATTAAGTTTGAACCTGGCAATCATCACCACTACCTTCATTCCAGTTTACATTTTCAAAATTAAAACTAATATTCCCCAAATTACCCATTTCCCAACCAGAATCATTAATTTCATCTTCCCCGAAACTATTTCTAGAATTTGTCCTTAATAGTTCCTTACAATTATTTTCCATAATGACGAAAACAAATAATTTCACTGTGCAGCAACAAACAACCCACTATAATGACAATGACTGCTTCAAGGTCACGAGCCTACACAATAAAGTATCGACACAGATAACACATTCAAAAGAATCAAAAAAACCAAGACAGAAAACCACGTACTTGCAACCAGACATTTTGCAATTTCTGTAATACACATGAAATGCAAAACCAACAACAATAATCCACTAGAAGCAGCACTGGAATTGAAACAAACAATGCACATTTATATATTAAATTGCTAACTTCTACACTTAACTAATAAGAAAAATTTTCTCCCTCTTTTTTAAACACATTGTTTTTTGCTTAGCTATGGGTTTCTACAACTTCTAAAATTAGACATACTACTGTAGTCTGTAACTTTGGACATAAAAATTTAGTTGTTAATTATCGGAATATTTCTTTACCATTTTTTAACACGCAACAATTTTTTTATCAATTTAATTTTCTTAACAGTTTGAATACTGGAAAAAAATTCCTTTGGAAACTAAACTGCGTTTAACACTTGTAAACATTTAATATATACTATCCAAAAAAATTAATTGTCAGTTTTAGTGTACAAATTTTAGCTTTGCAAATTACTAATTGACTCAATTGACTGTCCGAAAGAAATGCTATTTCTTCTTCCTGTTGACTTAGATCTTGCAAGTAAGTAATTGGATTATGGTGTTTGCCAATTGCGTGTTGCTAATCCTGAAGATCACGGGTCCACCATTGCTGCATTAGAAGTTCCAGTAGTTCAAGATATTATGTTACAAAGGTAATTACCATTCTTTACTCTGAAGTAGGGTAGCCAAATGTAAGCTACCAAATATCCTGAAAAATGGTCAGCCAGGTGTTAGCCAACCACTCCATTAGTAGCTTATGGCATGTTATTAATTAATTATTTTAATTGTGATGGAACACATGCTCCAGTGACAATTCCCTTAGTCATCTAATTACCGCTGTTTATTTAATTTTAAAAAATTAGCTTATGAAATATGAGTGTTAAATTCCTCCCCCATCTACTTTTACAATTTACAAATCTTAATTTTAAATTCCTTCAGCATTTTTGGTAAATTAATCATCACTTCACTTGGTTATTTGTTTCAATCCCTGACACCCTTACCTATAGAAGAAAAATTTTCCCACTCCCTTATGCGTGAAATTGATTGCCAGATTGTGGTAATGGTCATCTTTCCCCTTCCATGGACCATTACTAACTCTTCGACCAATATCTCTCAAGCCCCATAACCAACATTTAGATGAGAATCACCCAAATTCTCCTCTTTCAACACATGCAAGCCATTAGCTCAGATAAAATTTTTAAAAAAATTGAGGGATATTTTGACATAGTCTGGAAATGAAAATCTCAATGTTCTGGTTTAATTACTAGTGAATTTAATTAATATCATTTCCTGACACAACTTTTATAACATTAATGTTACATAGTAACAAATTTCTGATACATTTCACAAGCTATTTTAGCTTTTGTACAGAGAGCCTGTGCCCTCACCTCTCTGAGTGGCTTGACACATGTGCTGCCCACACCTTACCCTGCTACAATGCAGGTGCCCAATCAACAATTGCTATCTGCACAGCTGTGTTGACCAGCTTCAAACATTGTTACTTAAAAATAATAACACTATCTTACTAAATGTACTACTGTCTGTGGAAATCAAACAATATTACAAATCAAGTTGCAAACAATACAGTTATTCAGGATACTTAAATTAATAAATGCAATATAGTTAAATAATTAGGGGAGGGGTTGGTGATAATGTGACAACTGGAATTTACCGCTCAAAGAGAAATCCTGTGACCTGACGCCACGTTATCCAGACTGTGTTGACTCTTTTTCTGATGTCAGGGAGCATTTGTCCATCCAAACTGATTAGTGTTCCTGGGTATTTGAATTTGGAAGACTTATAGATTTCAACATCATCGATATAACAGACCCATCACTGATTGGGAATTAAAGGAGGAAATTTGTATGCTTGGGGGGAGGGGGGATTACAACAGTGCTGTAATAGGTCTCTTGACTGATTTGATGCTACCCTCCATCCCTTCCTATCTTGTGCTAACCTCTTCATCTCTGCCTCTACAGTTCTTTCCTTTGACTGCTCGCTTCACTAACAAATTAACCAATCCTGCATATCTTAAAATGTGATTCACCATCCTGTCTCTTCTTCTTGCAAGATTCTTCCACAAGTTTCCCATCATTTCCAAAACACGTTCATTTCTGTCCACTTAATTTTTAGCATCCTTCTATAGTACCTCATTTCAAATACTTCAGTTTTCCTTTTTTCTGGTATTCCTGTAGTACATGCTTTGCTTCCATAAAGTGCTGTGCTCCAAAGAGTTTTAAAAAGTTCTTTCTGGGTCTTAGATCAATATTTTAAACTAAAAGATTTCTTTTTCCATGAAGGCTCTTTTCGCTAGTGCTATTCTGCTTTTATCGTCATTCCTGCTTCGGCCATCAGTTGTAATTTTACTTCATAAGAAGCAAAATTCATTTACTTCTGCTGTCTTATCCGATTGTATTTTTATATTTAATCCACTGTTACTGCTATCATTTTCACTTAATTTCATCACATGTCTTAATTTTGTTTATATTTAGTCCAAAATCTTCCTTCGGTATTTTATTTGTGTCAGAAACTTCTCAATTTCCTCAGTCTATTCTGCTAACAAGACTATGTCATCAGCAAATCATAGCATACAGATTTTTTCTCCTGGAACACCTAGGCCACATTAAAATTTTTCTTTTACTTCCTTTATTGCCTCCTCTACATACAAATTGAATATTAAGGAAGATAGACTGCAACTTTGTCTCTCGCCCTTTTTAACTGATGCATGTGTCTCATGATTCTTAAATTGTTTATATTCTTCTATCTTGATATTTGGTGTGAAGATGATACTTTCATTAAAACCAGCTGTAATCTCTTCTGTTTTGTAACTGTTTGATATCAGTTTATATACTCTTTGGATTCCTTCTTCTCCTAGAGATCTCAAAAGTTCCACAGGATTCTCATCAATTTGAACTGCTTTATTTGATTTCACATCTTTCAAAACTGTATTAAATTCTTTCCTTAAAACAGGATCTTCTAAGTCATCAATGTCAACATTGCCTTCTTTTTCCAGTACACTGTTGTTCAAATATCCCCACCATATAGTTGCCCTGTCTTCTGTGTTTAAAAGAGGTTGCCCATCAGCAGTTTTAATGTTTATAAATCTTTTCCTTATTTCTCCAAAATCGTTTGTTCTTCCTGTAGACCACATCTACTTTACATACAGCCATTTCCTTTTCTACTAACTTGCACTTTTCATGCAGCCACTTTTTTGTTGTTTTTCTTTTGCCTCCCCTTTTTATTTGATTTCTAAAATGTCTGTACTACTCTCTTCCTGCTTCATCCTGAGCATTTTTGTGCCATATTGTCTGATCCATCAACTACAAAATTTCTTCTGTGATCCAAGGTTTTCGGGTGGCTTGTTTCCTAAAGCCTACTGTTTCTTTACCAGCTTTGATTATTTCTTTCTTAAATGCATTCCATCCATCCTCAGTTGAGCTCCTTTCAGAGTTATTTCTTAGACCCACGTCTACCATCTCTGCAAATTTTTCTTTGTTAGATTGTTTCAATTTGTTCATTTCAGGACTGTTCTATTTGTATTGCTTCTTTATCCTCTTCAATTTCAGCCTGGCCTTCATAACTATCAGATTGTGGTCAGAGCTCCTGGCTATACTTTACCGTCTGTAACTTAATTCCTGGTTCTTTGTTTGACCAAGATATAATCTGGCTGATATCTACCTGTATCCTCTGGTTGTTTCCAGGTGAATATCCTTCATGCACGAGTCTTAGTGCATTTGCTGCGGCTGGTTTATAATTTTTAACAAAATTCTAATAACCTGATTCCTTTCTGTTAGACCAAAACTTCTTACAGTATTCCATTCTTTCCCTTCTCCCACTACCTCATTGCAATCACCTATGATTATTATATTTTCATACCCCTTGACATATTTGATTAATTCTTCAACTTCATCATATATTTTCTTTATTGCTTCATCATCTTTCTGTGATAGTGGCATATAAAGTACACTTGTGGTTGGATCAGGCTTAGTTTCTACCCTCATCAAAATAATCCTGTCAATAAACTGTTCATGATACATTCATTTCCCTACTCTCTTGTTCAGCATAAATCCAACACCAGTACCTCAATTGACATCTTTTGTGCTAAATATCCTGTGTTCCCCAGACCAGAATTGTTGTGTGTCCTCACTCTTAATTTCACTAATCCCATGATATCTAACTTATGTTGTGCCATCTCCCTTTTTAAGTTTTCTAATCTACCTGCCCTATCCAGACTTCTAACATTCCACTCTCAGACTCGTAGAATGTTTCTATCGATTCTGATGACTTCTTGCTGAGCAGCCGCAGATTGGACTGAGTGTGGTGGGTGAGCGGTTAACCTTTTTGGACTCACATTTGAGAGGACACCGGTTTGAATCCCTGTCTGGGCATCCAGATTTGGGTATTCCATGGCTTCCCCAAATCACTCCATTTGAATGCCAGGATGCTTCCTTCAGAAGGTCATGGCCGAATTTCTTCCCGTTCCCTGTCCCCAGTCCCATCCTGCCTCTAATGACCTCGATGTTGACGAGGTGTAATGCCATAAGTAAAAAAAAGCCATGCTGAATTCCTTCCTGTTCCTTGTCCCCATCCTATCTGCCTCTAATGACCTCAATAAGGTGTAAAGCATTAAGTAAAAAAAAAAAAAAAAAAAAAAAAAACAGCAACAACAACGACGACAACAAGCTTATTGGGGAATAAGCAAAGTAGGGATGTGTTAAAGTGCACCTTTCCATTGTTTTGGAAATTTCGTTGTGGCTCCAAGGATAACAACTGCATTAAAATTCTTAATATTCATTACTCATAGCTGTTTGTAAGCAGAAACAAAATTAATGTGATACAAATTAGGCCTACATTTCTTCCCCTAATGATATATCAGTGGTTTGTGATATTTTACAGATATTTCTATGGATATCTCCTTGTGTTCCAGGATATTGCTGTGCTTCTGATTATAAGCCAGTGGATTCATTGGAAACCATAATGCCTCTTATGAATCATGGAGTATTCCAAATTGGATTAATATTACTTTGTGTTCCAACCCAGTACTTTCTTACTACTACTCTAGGATCTGGATTGGGACGAACACAAGTCATATTCAAATTAATTCATAACTTACAGCAGATTCAGGAGAGATGGTTTCATTTGGAACCCTGGAAGGAATGGTGGAAAGAAATTGTTTCTTCTATATTAAAAGGTATTGTGAAAACTCTGACATTTTTTAGGAACAGTCATATGGCTACAATACTGTAAATAATTTCAATTCATTAATTGCTTTTAAAAGCCTCAGTTGTAAATAGGAACATTATAGTATTTAAACATATTATTTTTAATGTTTTTTTCAGTACTATTTCCCAGTATAAATGATCCATTCAGAAAGTATGTTCATAGTGAACCAGATACGTGCCCACCAGCTGAAATTCTTCAGTATAATAAAAAAGCAGGCTATTTTACATCGTCATTGGAACCAAGGACCAACAGGCCTATGTATCTTCGATTCAGAATTGGTCAAGTGGTCCAGCATCATACAGTTGGATACAGAGCTGTAATTATAGGATGGGACCTGAATGCAAAGGTAACATTAATTATAAATTTAAAAAATTAAATTACTAGACACTCAACAATGATCTTAACAGTGCAGCTGAAGCATGAAGCCCCTCTTCTTTCAATTCTTCAATTTTCCTGGTAAACCATATTAACCCAGAAGACTGTTAATCAAGTATTTGATTTCTGCTTGCTGCATAAACACAATTTAGTAGGCTTCAAGAATTGTTTTTGTGCTACATTTAAATAAATATGGGAAAAAGTTTATAGAAAAAATGCAAGAAGTTGCCATACTAATAATTTTCTGTCATCTCAGCTTAATAACAAAGGATAGGGAAATCACTAACCAAAGTTGAAGGCTGTGTCGAGAAAAATATATGAGACAAACAAGAACATAAACAATATTTCTGTTTAAAACCTTATTCATGCAGTAGGGCATGAGCCATTTGGTTCGGGAGGTGTGCACATTCCAAACTTTACCCCATGACTGGCAGCACAAGATGGTGGGGAACAAGGTGGTTGGGGTGAACTGTTAAGAAATGAATTATAGATATGTCTAAAAATATATATATCGGGCTGGTATCCAGGATATTTTGGTATACAAGTTCCCATCTTCGAAGTTCTGATGTGGTGGTGGTTTTGGGGAAAACTCTGATTGCTCTCATAGTAAAGCAGTCACTGAGGATGTTAGAATCCTAATAATTGGCATGTTCTTGTACTGGAAGATATAAGTTTCAGGTGTGGACTGCTTGTCTGTGGCCATTCATTATGACTGAGAGTAGCTGTTTAGTAGGGCCCATATAGAAACTAGTGCAGTGGTGGCATGTTAATTGGTATATGATGTGCGTTGTTAAACATGTGGCATGCCCAATGATGGGGAAGGTTTCCACTGTAGTAGGTTTATAATATGTTGTAGTGGGTTGGATGCATGCTGTAGATTTTGCATGTAAAAGATCCATTTTTTTTTTTTTTTTTTTTTTTTTTTTTTTTTTTTTTTTTTTTTGAGTCTGAATGGAGGGTATTTGTGAACCAAGATGATTTTGAGATCAGGTGGTCTGCTAAAACATGTACGGAGAACAGTGAGTAAAATTTTTGGTAGAAGAGTGTGCATTTCTGGAAAGGAGCAAAGGAAGTCATGCGCCTGTTGCAAAATTTGATTGATATACTTCAGGAGAGAACTGGGTGACAAAGGCAGGGCTATGGTAGGTTTTTGGAGGTGCCAAATGAAAGTGGTTATGTGGAGGGTGGGTGATTGCACATTAGATTTGTTTGTGTATGAGATCCGTGGGGTAACAGTGGGAAATAAGCGTTTGAAATAGGTTCTGAGATTCCTGGGATAGGGATTGAGCATCAGAACAGATGCGACTGTCACTGATGGAAAGGCTGTAAAGGAGGGAATGTTTGTTATGGAATGGATGGCAACTGTCAAAGCATAGATGTTGCTGCAAATTAGTGGGTTTAATGTGGACAGTGGTATGAAGGGCACCCTGCCTAATTGTAGTGTCCACATCTAGAAACGTGTGCAGGAGCGAAATTGATGGAATGGAGAAATTCTAGGAGTTGTTTTTCATTGTTGGTCCAGTTCATAAATATATCATTTATGTATTTGAACCACATAATGGGTTTAAGAGGGGGTATGGTTCAGGAAACAGTCCTCCAGACGACCGAGGAATAGGTTGGCATATGATGGGGCCATGTGTGTGCCCACAGCAGTGCTGCGGATCCGTTGATATACTTTGGAATAGAAGGTGAAGAAGTTTTTGGAAAGAACTAGGCGAGCCGAGGATGAAAGGAAGGATGTAATTGAACAGCTGTGTGGGGGTCGCAGATCCAGGAAAAGTTACATGGCACTGAGACCCTAACTGTGGGGAATGTTTGTATAAAGGGAAATTACATAAATGGAGACAAAGAAGAAGTCTGGGGATAGATGTGTGTGGACTGAGGACAGACGTTCAAAGAATTGTTGAGTGCCTTTGACATAGGAGGGAAGATTTTGTACAAAGGGTTGGAAATGTAGATCCACCAAGGCTGAAATCCATTCATTGGGCATCCCATATGCCACAACTATAGCTCACCCTTTATTACCAGGCTTGTGGCTTGCGGGAAGAAGGTACAGGGTGGGTGTATGGGGATTCTGGAGAGTTAGGCCAGAGATGGACTGAGGAAAGAGTCCTTGTAAGATGTCAAAGAAAGTTTTATTTCCTGGCATTGAATGTGGTGGGATCTATAGTGTGTGGATCATATACTAGCACTAGTTTCCTAGCAACCTCAATCACTGCTTTTTTGTGAGAGCAATCAGAGATTTCCCCGAAACCACCACCGCATCAGAACTTCGTAGATAGGAACTTGCATACCAAAATATCCTGGATTCCAACACCCCCCTGGCCTCAACCACAGATAAAATCCTACCATTGACCTATCCCTCATTGTTATTATTTAACTACTAATAATTTTAACAAATTTCTTCCAAATTTATTTATTGTCTACCTTGATACAGTGCACACTTTTGTTATATATATTCATGCTACCACCACCTGCATTATATATATGTATTATCTTAGTCTTTTCCGACATATTGATAATTCACTTCTTTAACAGTTCAACCCCCCCTCCCCCCCCCAATCCTGTCTTCTGCTGCCTAGACAGTTAGGGTGTAAACTTTGGGATGTGCACACCTCCCATGCCAAATGGCTCATTCCCTACCACATGAATAAGATTTTAAACCAAAATATTGTGTATGTTTTTGTTCATCTCATATGTTTTTTTATTCACCACAGTCTTCAACTTTGGTGAGTGATAGGTTAGTTTCCCTATGGTTAGTTATTTGTTGCCTAAAAGCCATTCTTTTTTCTTAGTATCATTATTGTTATCTCAGATAAAATTTTGGCATGAATGCATTTGTGCAAAACACACCGATTTCTTTTTAGCAGCAGACCATGTTCTGCTCAGATTTTTTTTTTAATTTAAAAAAAGTTGATCTAAAGCCTTTTTAAATGTGATCCAGAGGGCTGTGCTCTTTCGTTACAGTAGAGTATAATTATTTGCAACACCGCGTGCTTAAACAGAGAGACCATCACTCCGTAGCTCCAACAATCACAGGAAATCGTTGTGCTTGCCTCCGTCACTGTTTGATTTGTTAGAAGCGGCAATAGATACAATGTAAGTTTTCTTGTATAAAACAAGAAAGTTTTAAAATTAAAGGATATAAATATATATCTAAAATTGCTAAAATCATGGTAATTAGATAGTTAAATTGTAAATCCTCGAAATTATTTAAAGAAAAATGTTAGGTTATCCTTCAAAAATGAAAAAAGCAACCAAGCATATGTCGGGATACGCGTAATCTAGGCTTCAAAATTGTTTTCTTTATTTAGAATTTCATCAGCTTTCAAGCTAAGATTCACAAGTGCCTTGAAGTATTTTGTAGTAATTTTTTAATTTATCATCTGACACATTCGTGTTGCATAAATTCCCCGTTATCCGATTTACACAATGCGTACCTACCTATTGTCGACAGTGCACCTATACTCGACATGAAATCGTATAAGGTACGAATTTATGCATATAATGTGATTCAGAAAACATTAAATTAGCAATACTGTCAGGTTTCAAGTAAATCCGAATGGGTCCAAGTATTCGTCGATGGTATCATCTGTCGCTGGTAATCAATTTTTGTAGAACATGTGTTTAAAACAGTTGGAACCCCGTATCTTGCTAGCGAAATCATAACAGTAGTAAACACTTTAGGTTCATGTAAGTTTGCTATGCTTTCTACTGAACAAGAATATGCAAATATGATTGCAATGAGATAAATAAGCGTATGATTCTCTAAGAATTTTCCATAATAAATTTAAAGAAGAAGAAAATTATTGTCATGGGTAACACCTCTGTCAAATACAGGTACCGATATTCTTACGAGGTTCCTTAAATCGATAGGGATGTTGAATTTTTGTTAATTTTATTAATACGATATAGAGCAGCATTAGAAATCTAAAATTTACACGTGGAGATGGTCTTCAGTACATACAATGTCATATTTTGGAGTCTGTAGCTACGTATATCTTAGTCAGGTAGTAAAATACTTCACTTGTTAAGTACTTCATGTATAGACGACAGATATCGCAAACGCATGTTCTTATATTACCTGGCCCGTTGTTTTTATATTTAACTAGCTGGTATACCCGGCTTCGCTCAGGTAGTTGATATGAGATTGTGTGGTAGTTAGAATAAAAGGATAAACTTTAATATATAACAGGTATTTTTTTTTTTATTGAAAACATATTCCAACTATTTTTCAGTACCTGTTTATAAACAACATTTTTCATGTTGTTATCTGGGGTATATAAGTACAAATTTTTTGAATTTCCTACTCGAGAGCAAATTACGTATAGTTGACTGTGAGAGAAGCAGGTGTCTTTCAGACTGAATGCTTAATTTGTTATGTTGTACTCTTTACTTGCCCTTGTCCGCGCTTCACATAAGGTGATATTTTCATGGGGGGCTTGCGTTCACAGTCTGTTATTATAAGATTGTGTCGCAATTGTTGATTCTTTAATTTGTTCATTTCATTGTTCTTCAGTTTCTCTGCTTCTCACGGTGCTCATTCTCGTTCATTGGGACCATAAACGTGCCTCTCGCTCTACGACTGTTTTGTTTTTTTGCTGTTCTTTTTGTTTTCGCCGTTTTGCTTCAGGACTGGCGAGATCTCCTCCTCTTTTAAGCTTGGACATTGTATAAAATATAAATCAAATCAACTTTTTATTAACATACACTTTATTTTCGATTTATGTTCAGTCACTGTATCACTTTGACCATTCATACTTCATTATTCAGCCCTTATATCTTGAATAACACACCCTCCATGTAAAAAACGGGAAAATTGTTCACTGTTTGTTTTTATTCACTCACTGCACTACTTTGGAATTTTCACTTCTTTTTGGGTTCTTCCCTTCGTCACTGAAAAGAAAGTGACGTTCGAACCCATGACGGATCGTACTTTATATACCCCCATCAATGGGGAATGGCACCCATGCAAAAAAAAAGGCTACGAATGGTCCACGGCATTCGAGTGTGTTTTGGAATATTCCACAATGAACTGTGTTGTTCCAGGATATTCCCGGACATTCCAGAATATCCTGGAACATTCTGGAATGTTGTGAAATGCACTCAAATATTCTGGACTGTTCTAGAAATTTCTAGAGGGTGAAACTTCCAGCCCTTATATCATCAACAGCACGCCCTACAGGTAAAAATGGGAACCTTCTTCATGGATAAGGGATAGAGGGCTACCACACCATATAACTCCCTTAATTGTACCGGGACTCGTCTTTTAGTTTTAGTGGCATGCACGTTGCACACTTACTTTTATAATATATATTGATTTATTCTTCTATTTTTATGAAGGAATTTAATGCAGACTTGCTTCTCTGACTATACAATATCCCCCAGAGTCTCACGACTTGTGAGACCCGTATCCTGGGTTTGCAACGATGGGACCCCATCGGGGTCCGGCATTGCTTCTACTTGGATCAAGCCACTTCTGTTCACTTTCCTCTTGATATCCCTTGGTCCTGCAAATACCAAGGATGCGAAGTCGCCGGCCTCGGTAGTGTAGGGGCTAGAGTACTGGCCCCGCGTGCCGAAGGTTGCCGGTTCGAATCCGGCCGCGGGCATGGATGTTAAGTGTTGTGTGTATGTCCTGTGGTGTCTATACTTAAGAATCATAACGTACTGGAGAAACTAATTCACTGGATGAGATATCATAAAACACATTGCGCTGGCTAAATGGCTTAGTTGCCGAAAGCCATTTTTTTAAAAAAAAAAAGATGCGAAGTCATTTAAAAACAGCCTATGTTAACGTTTCAATAACAAATGATTGAGTAGCTTTTGACTTTTTTAAATTTATAGCGGAATCTTATGGTCGCCCTATAATTACACTGGCAGGAATTAAAATCTCAACACACATACAAGAATGGTAGAACGGTGCAATGGAAGAGTGGTGGAAACATTGAAGATATATCCAGGGCCATACATAGAAGAAATGATAACAAATGGAAATGGATCAGGCTAAGTTTATTACCTTTAGATACAGTTATCAGTGAGGAATGCGCCCAACTTGAGCACCAACACATTCATGGATTCTTGCCGGCATTGAATCAACAAGTGTTCGGAAGTCTTCTGGGTATGTCTCGCTATGCCTGCATGTCTTTGCAGTCAGTTGTTGTACAGATTGTGCTGGGTGACCATGTGATCTAATGTGTATACTCCTGGTATCCCAGACATGCTCTACTGGAGACAAATCTGGGCACCGTGCTGTCCAAATTGTGATCGTAACTACTTGCAAGGCTTGTGTGACAATGGCCGAAGTATAAGGATGGGCATTATCTTGTTGGAAGATGCGATTTGGATGGGGAACATGAAGGGTATAACAATAAGATGCAGTACTCCGTCCAAATAGTGGTGGGCTGTCATTGTGCCTTCAAAAGCCGACTCAGTCATGCTGTCGAAACTGATTGCCACCAAAACATCACCCCAGTGGCTGCACTAGTGTGAAATGCTGAAATCACAGCAGGTAAGCAGCTTCTCCACTATGCCTGCGAACATGTCGCCGATTATCACTTTTCCACAGACAGAATCGCGACTTGTCTGTAAACACAAATGTATGCCATTCATTTGTCCATGCGTTTTGCATTACACAAAGTTAGATGATGCTGGCAATGAAATCAGATTAATGGAACACATTGCATAGGGGTCAGAGAGAGTAACCAAGCTTCAAGCAATTGGTTTACAATCACATGGGGGTGACTGACTCACTCTGTAAGCACTGATTGAATCTAGCCTGCAGTCACCCATCTGCCGGCAATAGCCACCCACACAATTTGGCGGTCTTCACATGCTGTTGTCCATCTGTATGGACCTGTACCTGCTCTAGGAGTATTAGTGCTTTCTTTCATCACTGTGTAACAAATCTGTATACTGACATGCACTACAGCCAATCCTTCTGGAGATTTCACAATATGATGCACCCATTTCAAACATGCCAACTCTCCAACCCCTCTCACAGTTTGACATTTGGGTGCAGAGAGTTGTCACTCTTCGCCTTGGTATACTTGGCCAACAAGAACTTGTGGACAACAATGTCATGTTACACCACACTGTTCGCCACTTATATGCTAAAAATAATAATGTGTGATAGCAGCTTTGAGTTCCTCCAATAGCATAAAGTTTATGTGAAAATGTTGCTAACATTTACAAATGTTCGTTTGCATGTCGGGACCTCTCGAGAAAGCGGGGGATGAAGAACATCTCTGGTTGGTTCCTGGATATAGAGGGCGTTTCCTGAATAATGGACCGAGATTACTTGGGACCTGGCTCCGAGAGAGAAGACTGTATCTTGAGATCAACGGTTCGAGTGCCAAGAGCCAACAGCGCAGCACAGTTTAAGACTTCATCTTAAACATAGAAGTTATTTGGTGAACTTAGTCATTTCTGAGTTATATAGCTTGTGATGTCCTGAGAGATCTCTGGGCAAATATGCTGGGCAGAAAGCCAGGCAGTTTGGTGTGGTGTGTATTGTTTGCTAGACCACTGAGGGCTACGTCGTGGGATGAGAAGTGTCAGGAATGGGAAGATACCGAGAGTAAAATGTGGGGTGTTGACGCATGCACCAAAAAGTGATCTGATCTCCGTTAGTTTTATTTTGTTGATTCTGAGGGCGGCAACCAATAGGCAAGTGGTCAAGCGTTTTTGGCTCCCACTGGCTGAAGAGGTAGGAGGTATTATGGTGTGGAGAAGCAATGCAGGGAAAAGAGGATTGCGATCGACGGCGCCAGAGAGGATAGCCGAACTGCACCACGCTAGCAGCGCTGCCGGCGGCTGCCCAGGAGACGCTCTGCACCTCTTGTGACAGCACGCTGTCTTGGGTAATTAGCCAAGAAAGAAGGGGACACTTGGAATCCCTTTCAGCCCAGTAAACCCCCTGAGATGACTCTTGCTCAAATCTAAATCCACCAGCATTGTCATCTGGGTAAACATGCAGAATAGGTGTGATTAGAAGGCTGTGATTTCTCAGGGTATAGTTCCTACCTGCCGCCTTAGGACGGCGCCACCAGCGCATAGAGCCCGCGCATTTGAAATACAGTTTCAAGACGAAAAGAACACAAAGTTGTAGGAGCGCGCATTTGAAACAGGAGCCACAGTTTCAAGACGAATATCACTCATGGTCAATAACATCACCACGTTTTAAATTTCCAAGTGGAACCATGATTTATTCGTATAATAAGTGTATTTTAATGATGTACGATGTATTTCAGTAAATTTAAAAAGCTATATATACCCAATCTAATTTTCGCACTTTTCCTGCATTAGCGCCGTCCAGACGCAACTTATACATGGTCAGTAAAATCATGACGTTGTAATTCCCATGTGGAACCATGTTTTATTCGTGTCACAAGTGTACCTTAAGTATATACGATGTATTTCAGTAAATTAAAAAAGCCATATATACCCAATTTAATTTTCACACTTGTCCTGCATTAGCGCCGTCCAGACGCAACTTATACATGGTCAGTAAAATCACGACGGTGTAATTCCCATGTGGAACCATGTTTTATTCGTGTCACAAGTGTACCTTAAGTATATACGATGTATTTCAGTAAATTAAAAAAGCCATATATACCCAATCTAATTTTCGCACTTTTCCTGCATTAGCGCCGTCCAGACGCAACTTATACATGGTCAGTAAAATCATGACGTTGTAATTCCCATGTGGAACCATGTTTTATTCGTGTCACAAGTGTACCTTAAGTATATACGATGTATTTCAGTAAATTAAAAAAGCCATATACACCCAATCTAATTTTCACACTTGTCCTGCATTAGCGCCGTCCAGACGCAACTTATACATGGTCAGTAAAATCATGACGTTGTAATTCCCATGTGGAACCATGTTTTATTCGTGTCACAAGTGTACCTTAAGTATATACGATGTATTTCAGTAAATTAAAAAAGCCATATATACCCAATCTTATTTTCACACTTGTCCTGCATTAGCGCCGTCCAGACGCAACTTATACATGGTCAGTAAAATCACGACGGTGTAATTCCCATGTGGAACCATGTTTTATTCGTGTCACAAGTGTACCTTAAGTATATACGATGTATTTCAGTAAATTAAAAAAGCCATATATACCCAATCTTATTTTCACACTTGTCCTGCATTAGCGCCATCCAGACGCAACTTATACATGGTCAGTAAAATCACGACGGTGTAATTCCCATGTGGAACCATGTTTTATTCGTGTCACAAGTGTACCTTAAGTATATACGATGTATTTCAGTAAATTAAAAAAGCCATATGTACCCAATCTTATTTTCACACTTGTCCTGCATTAGCGCCGTCCAGACGCAACTTATACATGGTCAGTAAAATCACGACGGTGTAATTCCCATGTGGAACCGTGTTTTATTCGTGTCAAAAGTGTACTTTAAGTATATACAATGTATTTCAGTAAATTTAAGAAGCCATATATACCCAATCTAATTTTCACACTTGTCCTGCATTAGCTCTGTCCAGACGCAACTTATACATGGTCAGTAAAATCACGACGGTGTAATTTCCATGTGGAACCATGTTTTATTCGTGTCAAAAGTGTACTTTAATGATATAAGATGTATTTTAGTAAATTTTCCAGCCAAATATACAGTCTCTAATTTTCTCCAATGTTTTGCATATTCTGCATCTGCTGTGGCGATACTGGAATTGTCAGTATACGATCTACCCTTGAATTTCGTACCTGGAGCGTAGTTTCATTTAAAGATTTCCACTAGTTGTACACGCGTTTTCCTTGACCACAATTTTTATTTATTTATTTTTTTACTTGTGGCTTTACACCTCGTTTACATTGAGGTAATTAGATGCGGGATGGGACTGTTGATAATGAATGGGAAGTAATTCGTCCTTGACCTTTTGAAGGAATCATTCCGGCATTTTCCTGGAGTCATTTGGGTAAACCATGTAGCTCGCCAATGCGAGGTCAGAGCGCTAACCACTCATCCGCTACGCTCGGGTTGTTGAGAAAAACCAGCAACATTTGTTTGGCAGAAGTAGGTGGCTAGAACTGAACGTGTTGGGTGAGAGGTAACGACCTGGTTGAGCATTCGGGTGGACGTGCCTACAAATCCCTGTCGGGTAATCGAGATTTTGGTTTTCTATGGTTTACCCAAATCCCTCCACGTTATTTCTGGAATGGTTTCTTTGAAGGGACAATGGATGATTTTTTCCGTTCTTTGACAAAGCGTAAAGCTGGAAGGATTCTTCTTCTTTTTTTTTTTTTTTTTTTTTTTTTTAAAAAGAAAAACAAACGGAAAAAGGTATAAATTGAAATGGGTGCTTGGGACAACTATATATTTTTTTTCTCCCTGTCTACAATAACATTGGAATACAAATCAATAATAATAATGCAGCTTGGTTACATGAGATATAATAATCCATGTAAGGGTACCGAAGAGAAGCAAGATTTAGTTACATGACGATTTAACATTCTCTATTGATCAAATCAGGGCAAAAAAAGGTAAAGCATCGCCTGCAAATTTGCAAAGTCACAAACATTCCAATAGTGAGATGTTATTTACAATGAGAAGTGGTGATGAGACATTGTCAATTCTAGCATCTACTGATAGTTATGTCAAAAACCGATTATTGAAATGGTTTTAAAAAAAAGGTGGTTCCATTAAGGTGATAAGCATTCCCACAAGCGAATATTAAATATTTAATTATCACACAATAACATCATATAATTCCCATAGGTGTCTTCAGTAACTAGAAGAATAGAGTATGTAGTGAGCAGTATATAATTTTACAAATATTCCGACAAAATCAACTGTACTGGTGTTCCGCTTTTTTTTTTTTTTTTTTTTTTTTTTTGCCTGTTGTGTTCGTTCGCTGTTGCTCCTGACCGACACGTTTACATAATTAGACCTAACCCCTCCCCCCTCCCCCTACACATTTAGGTTTAAAATTTGTTGAAAATGTAACTTATTAAATTTGATGCTCTGGAAGGTCCTGTGGAGATTGAGACTTTGACTATGTAGCACTGATATTGGCCGTTAGGAATGCATGACTAGGCTGTGCATTATTAATCAGGTAAGAAGACATATTTTCGAAATTGTTCAACAATAATTCAATAAATAATTCCGTCAGAACATGTTGTTCTTGACGATATTATTTATTTAATTCTTGTTCATCAACTGCGAAGTAAGACCTATTACAGATTAATCAGCAGTATTTGTTCATTGGGGCAGAAATAGAATATGTAGCAAGCGCCTGCGTGGTTTGCCTGTAAGGTAGTTGTCACAATTACAGACTATATTTGGCTATTTAGATTTACTGAAATACATCTTATATCATTAAAGTACACTTTAGACACGAATAAAACATAGTTCAACTGTCACAATTACAGACTATATTTGGCTATTTAGATTTACTGAAATACATCTTATATCATTAAAGTACACTTTTGACACGAATAAAACATAGTTCAACTTGGGAATTACAACGTCGTGATTTTACTGACCATGTATAAGTTGCGTCTGGACGGCGCTAATGCAGGACAAGTGTGAAAATTAGACTGGGTATATATGGCTTTTAAAATTTACTGAAATACATTGTATTTAAAGTACACTTGTGACATGAATAAAACATGGTTCCACATGGGAATTACACCGTCGTGATTTTACTGACCATGTATAAGTTGCGTCTGGAAGGCGCTAATGCAGGACAAGTGTGAAAATTAGACTGGGTATATATGGCTTTTTAAATTTACTGAAATACATTGTATATACTTAAAGTACAGTTTTGACATGAATAAAACATGGTTCCACATGGGAATTACACCGTCGTGATTTTACTGACCATGTATAAGTTGCGTCTGGACGGCGCTAATGCAGGACAAGTGTGAAAATTAGATTGGGTATATATGGCTTTTTTAATTTACTGAAATACATCGTATATACTTAAGGTACACTTGTGACACGAATAAAACATGGTTCCCCATGGGAATTACAACGTCATGATTTTACTGACCATGTATAAGTTGTGTCTGGACGGCGCTAATGCAGGACAAGTGTGAAAATTAGATTGGGTATATATTGCTTTTTTAATTTACTGAAATACATCGTATATACTTAAGGTACACTTGTGACACGAATAAAACATGGTTCCACATGGGAATTACACCGTCGTGATTTTACTGACCATGTATAAGTTGCGTCTGGACGGCGCTAATGCAGGACAAGTGTGAAAATTAGATTGGGTATATATGGCTTTTTTAATTTACTGAAATACATCGTATATACTTAAGGTACACTTGTGACACGAATAAAACATGGTTCCACATGGGAATTACAACGTCATGATTTTACTGACAATGTATAAGTTGCGTCTGGACGGCGCTAATGCAGGACAAGTGTGAAAATTAGATTGGGTATATATGGCTTTTTTAATTTACTGAAATACATCGTATATACTTAAGGTACACTTGTGACACGAATAAAACATGGTTCCCCATGGGAATTACAACGTCATGATTTTACTGACCATGTATAAGTTGTGTCTGGACGGCGCTAATGCAGGACAAGTGTGAAAATTAGATTGGGTATATATTGCTTTTTTAATTTACTGAAATACATCGTATATACTTAAGGTACACTTGTGACACGAATAAAACATGGTTCCACATGGGAATTACACCGTCGTGATTTTACTGACCATGTATAAGTTGCGTCTGGACGGCGCTAATGCAGGACAAGTGTGAAAATTAGATTGGGTATATATGGCTTTTTTAATTTACTGAAATACATCGTATATACTTAAGGTACACTTGTGACACGAATAAAACATGGTTCCACATGGGAATTACAACGTCATGATTTTACTGACCATGTATAAGTTGCGTCTGGACGGCGCTAATGCAGGAAAAGTGCAAAAATTAGATTGGGTATATATAGCTTTTTAAATTTACTGAAATACATCGTACATCATTAAAATACACTTATTATACGAATAAAACATGGTTCCACTTGGAAATTTAAATCGTGGTGATGTTATTGACCATGAGTGATATTCGTCTTGAAACTGTGGCTCCTGTTTCAAATGCGCTCTCCTACAACTTTGTGTTCTTTTCGTCTTGAAACTGTATTTCAAATGCGCGGGCTCTGTGCGCTGGTGGCGCCGTCCTAAGGCGGCAGGTAGGAACTATACCCTGAGAAATCACAGCCTTCTAATCACACCTATTCTGCATGTTTACCGTCATCTGTGCACTAATTTCACTGACCAGATTGTGATTAAAATCAACTTAAATGTTTTATTGTGAACTCTGTTTTTAATCACCCTCCATCCTTACAATATTGAGTTATGTAGAGCTTGTAGTGTGAACTCTGTGGTCAACCATTTCTTGGGTTTCGGCAGGCGCTTTCCTTTAAGATAGGAAATTTTGCTGAAAACCTGGCACCCACCCTGACTGACCATAGATCTCAGAAACCTCCCAGTAACGTCTGGTTAAACCAATTTTATTAACCTAGAAAGGCAGGCATTACAAGATGGTGATACAAGTCGTGTATCTGCAAGTGATGGGTGCAACCTGCTGCGACTTCTAGTAACGGTAAAGACAATACTGCTGTTCATTCTTTCTTCAGTGTATATGCCTATACTTTCATTGCCCGAGAAACTCCCTGGACAAAGAAATTTGTCAGATGAGAAACTTGTGTTGTGCCGAATCCTGGACCCTGTGCTAAGCCAGACACATTTTAAGTACTTTCTGTTTTGATGAGTAATTTTATCTGGAGTAACTGGCACCCATTAAACTGCAAAATGATAAGCTAACAGTTGCATCAATTCTCAAATATCTTTGTTAACATTGAATGTTATGCAATCCTTTAAAAAATTTTACCTCAGAAATGTGGCAATTACAATTTTTGTGTGTTCTAGATCATTTGTTTTGTGATATAAAGACTCAACCCAGTAATGTAGGGCATTGGTGTTTGTTTGCGAAGTAATTTTGGTTGTTTATTTGGTTAACAGTAAGTACACCATGTCCGGGGTTATTTTAAATGCCAATTTATCAATACATGTCAAGTTATAATGTGCTTAGCTTACATAAATGTCTTGATAAATCACCCTACTCATCAAAATCTAAATTAAATGTGAAATTATTCAAATTCAAAACTTTAATTGGCAATAAAAAGTAAAGCCAAATAATCCCTAGTAAAGAAGGTTTCAACTTCACATGTTATCTCAAAGTTCTATTCAAAGAGTTAATTTTTGGGAAACTAGCAGTACACCTATATCGTAGTCACCTAACTTGAAAAGGAGACCTATTGATTAACGAGAAATTCGAACCACAGAGTGTCCTAGAATCTTCACATTAACAGATAAAAGATTTGCCAGAGGAAAATGTCAATTTTAAGGCCAGCAAAATTTACAGTTGTGGCAAGGATTTGAACCGGGGCCTTCAGTATCCAAATCGCACGCAGTAACCATTTGAGTTGCCAGTCCAAATGTAGGTGTAATGAAAAATAAGTTTTGAAACATGATAAAATGAACAATTTTTCTATACCATCTATTTTTGCTGTCCAAAAACACCAAATCACTTTTATGTGTTTCAATACATATTTTTCAGTACTTCTAGATTAGTCTGGAGTCTGGTTACAGCATGCGATTCGGGTGTGGGAGGTCCCCATTACAGATGCTATTTTTGTGGGTCTTAAAATTGATCTTCAACTCTGGCAAAGCTTTGATTTTTTAATGCGAAGATGCTATGACTCTTCCTACATTTTACAAAATCTGATGAACATCTATGAAAACAGCCTTTTTTTTAAGGTTAACAATGCGCTTCTCCACATCCACCTGTCCGACACTGGTCTGCACCGTCAAACCATAAACCAATCCAGTGACGGCTGAGTGTTTGACGATACGCCATGTCATTTGGACAAACTTCAATTGAGTTAGCACCAACAGTAAGAAGCTTGTTGATGCAATGACGGTGCGAACAGTATCGGGCTAGTAAGGCCCAATCTTCAGAGGAGTTATCACCTGTGAGCAACATGTGGCTAAAATCTTGTCGTATTGGCTATTGAATTTGAATTAATTTTGAAGATGGGATTTATGGGTTTGCAGCTGTTAAAGCTAGAAAGAGGAGATTATGAAAGCAATTGTTTTTAATTTATTTGTGTATCTATTAAATGTTGTTAATATTACAATTTTACTAACTATTATTTTTGAATAACAATAAATGTTTATTTAATTATGTTTTATTGTACACTTACAAGATATTATATTTTACCTAACTTAGAAATTTGAGTTTTCGAGGGGTGACACCATCGATATCCGTCCCGGGTGTCACCACCCTAGCTACGCCACTGGGTGGATAGGACTGAAGTAGATGTGTATATGGGAAAATTTTGTAGCATTCACCATGGCATTAACTCCTCTTCTCACTTCTACCTCTCTACAGCTCCAGGTTCGTTTGATGTGAAATAAGGCTTCCTCATACAGTTAATAGTTTTCTCTCCATACCTAAATTTAAAGAAATAGTACGAAAATTACGGTAGCAATAATATGATACAGTCCTAGGATAACAAAAGGTGCTGAATAGCAAATTTAAATAAAAATTTAGGATAGGGGAAGAAACCACCATTTACTAAAATTAATGGCAGAACATGTCATGCCTTAATGAGCTGATTGTGCGATAATAATGTGCAGGTGTTATATATGGTAAATATTTCTGCCAACTTCCAGTTTAAGTTTTCCTTTTATTGAAGCTTTGTCATCCTATGCCACCAATCTCTTTGGAGCAAATGAACAAATTCGCCAGAAGAAGAGCTCTTTTAAGAATGCACAGCAAGTGGTTAGTGGAGTGTCTGGTCTCCCAGTGGCGAGCTTAAAATTTATAAATCGGCACTCAACAGCCTCTTGCTCTCTCTTGTCTGGCCAATTTTTTATTACTTGCTTGTACTTTAAAATTACTGAACATTGATTTTACATCTCACCTCTGCTGACAACTGTGACTATTTTTATCGATACGCTCTACACAATTTTTAGCTGCAATCATCTGATTTTAATTGGTTTGTTCAGCTGAGGATCGGAACTAACACTTTTTCTCTCTGCAACTGTGACAGCAACTCTTCTGCTGTGTTTGTAAATCATGGCCGCAACTGGAGTCAACTCTGGAACTCTAAATTAAACTGTTTCTACTGACTACCCCACTGTGGTCTACATACGTATTCTAACAAACTTTCTCAAGCAAAGGGGACTCCCAGCAATTAAACCCTTTTTGATGAATCCTACCGCAAAGTGTGAGGAAGTCTTAAGAGAAAATCCCCTTGGGTGCTTTACCACATGGTAACACCCAAATATTGCCCCTGACCAAAAAAAACCTAGAAACTCCAATGTCACAATGCTCCCTGAAATGAGCAATTAAATAATTTATCAGACACATTTGGATTTTCTTATAAGTTATGTTACATATACAAGATGAGTGGTATGGTAGCTCAGTGGTTAAGGCTCTTGCTTTCAAGAAGTTCACGGCTCCGGTTCCTGGTTCGAATCCCAGTAGGCACAGAAATTTTTAAGACTTGTATTTGATCATGTGAGCTATGCCAGACCGCTCTGTGGTTCGGATTCCACGTTAAAGTGTAGGTCCTGGAGAAGAAGAACTGGCCATCCTAAGTCTGACACGATGGCTTAGCATACTCCTTTGGGAGTATCCAATCAAACTTCACATTTTACTGGCCAAATATAGTTAGACATGCATAAGGACATTGTTCTCTTACACGTGGAAAAGATAAAGCTTGTCCTTATCTCCCACGTAGGGTAGTTTTACCTTGCAATATATCACATAAAATATTTTTTTCCTTATTTTGTTTACATTGGTGAGAGTATGCAGAAACCAAGTTTTCAACCGTCGACACACTGGGCACACATTTCTGTAGCCCAAAAACATCAAACTTTTGGCACTATTTTCCATTTTTTTAAATTGGAAATAAAGTATAAAATTTCCTAAAACTTTTACAGTACAAAGTTTTTTCTAAACTCCAAACTAAAAGATCTTCAGTTCTTCGAAAATCGGCAAAATTTCACATTTTTCCTAAGAATTAAGTTTCCACCTATTTTGTTGCTCTAAATGACCTGGAATACATGTATATATAGATATATATTGATTACTGATGATAAGTTCAGTAATCATATGGCATTGTTGAGAGATCTCAGAAGATTGTTTGGCTGCCAGGTGACAAGGTTCTCGATTTGCTACTGACCAGGTAATTGTACTGGGTATAAAGAACCTATAGCTTAACATGGAATCTGAACCACAGAAGCATTCTGGCTTACTTGATATTCACAGCAAGCTGTGGCAGAGATAAAGGTCCTTTGAAAATCCCAGCTCATACTGGGAATCGAACCAGTGATCTTTCGATCTCCAGTCAGATGCCTTAACCACTGACATACCAGACCACTCTGTAATTTATAATATTTATACCAGTTGGAAAAATAGGTTGCAGAAATTAAAGCATAATGTTAAAGCACAACGTTTATTTACAAAGTCAAAATTAAGTCATAATAAGTCAAAAACTGATCTACACATGTGAATCAGCTACATGGGTGGCAGGGGCCATGGGAGATATTTTAGGCTGAGGTAGGAAGAGGAATCACAATTACGGGCAGCCCTATTAAACTCGATATAAGATGTTAGGAGTAGCTTAAATGAATCTCAACTGTTAAAAGTTCTCGTTATTAACTGTAGAAGTGTTTGTAACAAGCAGCCTGAGCTATAAAGTGTTATTAGTAACACAGAAGCAGATATTGGATTAGGTGCTGAAGGCTGGTTAAAACCAGATATAAGTTCAGCAGAAATTTTTAACAACAGCATGAATGTTTTCCATAAGTATAGGTTGCATGCCAATGGAGGTGGTGTATTTATAGCTGTTAGTAAACATATGTCGTATATCGAAATAAATATTGATATGGCCTATGAAATCTCATGGATTAAGCTCAACGTTGCCAGGACAAAACTTGTGATAGGCTCCTTCTATCATCCACCAGATGCAGACAGTTATTGCCAAGGCCTTAAGGAATAGTGTAAATAATATAGCTCATCAATTTCCGGATCATGCAATAATACTAGGAGGCGCCATTAACCTTCCACATATCGACTGGACTAATTACCTTCATGTCACTGGTGGCACGTATAAAAGAGCCTGAGAAATTATTCTTGACCGGTTCTCAGATTTTCATCTTGGGCAGCACACCACTGAACCAACGTGGTGCCACAACAGTAAAGAAAACATTATAGATATTCTCATAACAAATAGGTCTGAATTATTCACAGGCATTTCTACCACCTCAGGAATAAGTGATCATAAAGCGGCAAATACCACAGTAAAATTAATAACTGAGTGCAAAAAGAAAAATAGATTCAAAAAGGCTTTAAATGAGTGTTTTTATCGTACCTGAGGTATAATTACCTTGCCTTAAAAGTAGTTTGTGGGACTGTTGAAGAGATGTGGCATAGATTTATTAGTGTAGTCAGGGATAGTAAGGACATACATTTGCTGAAATGGACGATCAAGTAAGGGAATGACCCCGCCGTGGCATATATGTGAAGTTGAATGGTTACTTAAAAAGCAAAGGAGGACTAGGTACCATAGTGATTTAGAAAAGTTAGATGAGATAAGAGGACAGACTAGGGTGTTGATGACCTCTCTGTCGACGCACCCTAAAGCCACAACAAGTAGATGACAAGGTACTTATAATGAACCAACACAGATTTTGGAAGAACAGATCATGTGAAACACAGTTGGCCCTCTTATCTCATGACGTAATGAAAGTTATTGATGCAGGTTCACAAGTTGATGCAATTTTCTTGGATGTTCAGGAAGCTCTCTTCTCCATGCTTTTAGTGAAAATTCAAGCATACGATATATCGGATCAGACTTGTGAATGGTTGCAAGATTTTCTAACTGGTCGGTCACAGTATGTCGTTGACAGGAAGCCTCTTCTAATCTAGATGTTACATTGGGAATACCTCAAGGTAGTGTAATAGGAACACTTCTTTTCTTAATTTTTGTAAACGATCTTGGTGACAACGTTAATAGGATGCTGCGGTCGTTTGCTGATGATGCACTTATATATAGGGAAGTAAGGTGCTCTGGCGATTGCTTAGAAATTCAGCGCGATCTGGATGTTATTTTGGAATGCTGCTGTAAATGGCAACTTACAGTAAACTGCAAAGAGCAATGTGCATACTAACAGAAAGAATCCATTTGCTCATGAGTACAAAGTGAACAGCTCAGTTGTTGACATGGTTGATTCTGTGAAGTATTTGGGGTTATAGTACAAAGTATGAAATGGGACCAGCACGTTACTTCCATTGTGGTTAAAGCTAATTCTAAGTTAATTCATAGGTCGTATTTTGAAGAATTGCAATGCTCATATAAAACTCTCATGTGTCCACATTTGGATTACTGTTGCAGAGTTTGGGATCCTTGTCGCAAGGGATTGATTGACACGTTAGAAAAAGTACAGTGGAGAGCCACTCGATTTGTAACTACTTGCTGCAGCCCTTATGAAAGCGTCACAGAATTGACACATAGATTGGGCTGTGATTGTCTGGCAGACAGATGTTGGTTTCGTCTGAATTTTTTGGTGAATATGCGAAATTCTTCTTTTATTTACAGGCACAATGAAATATTTTGTTCCTACTTTATCACAGAGAGATGAACCATTCAGTCTACGGAAGTGGAGTATTAATGGTCTTGAAACACAACTATAGCTAGATACAGTCTAATCCAGTGCATACCTGCCTACAAGAGACATTTTATACTGACATAGAATCTTGTAATAAGGTATACTAATCTACAGAAGAAATTACGCAAACTGTGATAGCATGAAATATTGAATTGCTGTATTTCTTCATGATACTCTTCAGTCTAAACCTGTCACTTTCCTTCATTATAAAAAGTGGTAGTAGACTGCTAGTAGTTCATATCATCTACCATCCTGCAGATGCTCGATAATGACACCATATCAGGGTATATCATTAATTTCTACTTGTAGTTTTAAATGTATGCAGTTCATTGTGAGACTCCACAAATGATTTCCCTAGAGATCAAGTTAGACCAGGAAGCTAACTTGAACAGAAGCACTTCTGTAACCAATACATACCCTGCCATTCACATCTCAATATGCTCAGAATGCCTTTGATTGGAATAGGGTATATGGATGTATAATTTTTATATTTTGAATCAATTACTTACTCTGTTATATAACTGCAAAGATATAATATTGATGAAAATATTACATTAAAAAAAATCCAGTTCTGATGATTCAAAAGCCGCCAGAATGGCGTGCTGCACTGTCTAAGGAAAAGCAGTCTTTTTGTACTTACAGAATTAATAATTAATGTTTCTTTTTCCATTTTATGTTATTTCTATGACTGGGTATATGAAAGTCACTGAAAAATGAACTGTGAGTGTAGAAGAAGATCTTAGGCAGAGAGAAAAAAAAAGAAGTGTGTGAGCATGGCTGGTAATATTTAAAAACTGTGTGGTTGTACGTAAAAACTGTTGATTAAAGGAGATTAAAACAAACTAAATGACATTATTTAATGTTTAATTTTGAATTGATTAAGAGTAAAGAAAGAAACACACAAATATCTACAATACTAACAAGAAAGGGTTAGGAAGTAGGTAAAAATATTATAACTGTGACGTCATTGTACTCGACTACATTGGCGTATTGTGGAGTGTTATGTCTCAAAAGTTTTATGTTTTATAACTAATTTCGATATGGATGGAAGTCAAAAACGATTTTATAAATTCTGTATTGCACCTATGTGCAAAAATACGGTAAGAAATAAAGTGTATTTTTTTATGTCTTGCGAGATGTGATATAAGAAAAAAGTGGTATAAAGCTATGTGAAGATGTATAGAATCTTCAACTAGTTGTTTATATTGTCGTCAAGATCATTTTAATGTAAGTACATAATGTTTACTGTTAAGTTTGTTATAATACATAACAGTTTGTTCCCTATTCAAACTCCAATCATAACTTTGTTTACAAAAGTTTAATAGATATATTTTTCAACTAATTTCTTATTTAACCTTAATCCAAAGCAACTACGAACCTATTAAAGCCCACAAAGGAGACAGTCAGACATTTTAAAAATGGATTTTAATCTCCTGAATATATGTTGAAGGGTATATGTCTACCTGAACTCAAAGCCACATTATTTAATGATTGAACTGGCTGATAATAATATGTCTGTCATACCGTCATTTTTTCTAATGCACCTACCAAAAAAAAAAAAATCTGAAAGTCATTTAATACAAAATTTGGCATATATTACCTAGAGTCAGCGTGGTGTAGGTGTAAGGTGTCCACTCCCTAATTTTCCGACCCAGGTTTAAATTCCCACAGTATCATATATTTTTATCTGCAGAAATTGTTGAGCATGATTTTTTTTTTTTTTTTGTATTTTATTTCAACTTTAAAACAAATCTCATTAATTCTAACAGATACAACAAATGCAATTTCAGCCAATATATTAACAATGACTTCCTAATATGCCTCGCCAGTAACCATTGAAATTTGGTTAGAAGGCGAATCTGTTTTCGGCATGTACATTAAAAATAAAACAACCATTTACACCCTACTACTTCACAGAATTAAACGTATCGATTGTAGAGAGAAAAAAATCAATCTTCTCGATGTTATGTATTTATTTTAAAATACTTCTTGGCGACATACAAGTAGGCCTATAGAAAAGACAAAAATAAAATAAAGTAGAAAATAATATCAATTTAAATTGAAAAAATGCCAAAACAATAAACTTATAAACAAAATGTGAAAATATTATGGAAGAATGTAAGCTTTCCTGGGTTATGATTGCAATGAAGTCCTCACAGGTGTACATCCGGATTGTGTTGTGAAAAACAATCCGGCAGTACACCTGTGAGGACTTCATTTCGAAACCGATTTTCTGGAAAAAATGCTTTGCTGCTGCTTTATTATGTTACTAGCTTCAAAGCTTGTCAAAAATGATTTGCTGATTGGTATGCTCCAGCAAATAATTTCTTTGCAAATGATTAACTCAATAAAACTGTTATAAAACAACACACAATGTAACAAAAAATATCAGTTGTCACTTTGGTCTGGGGTGCATAACAAACTCTAACTTACTAGACCTAAATTTGAATTACATGTCACTCATTTGCTACAACAACGACCTAACTCAAAAGTCACAATTTTTCAAGAGACGCATATGAGGTTAAAAGTCACATTGTTAGAATTGTCCCTGTGGTATTATCTCAAAATTTATGATTTTTCTAGTTATGACGTTGTTGCAGCAAATGAGCGATGTGTATTTCCCATTGTCAGTAATTTCATTGTCGGTTACTCCGGTGTGTCCCTTGATTCACATTAGGTGTACCTAAGACATAACTAATGGAGTAAAAGTGTAAAAAATTATTATACTTAAAATATCTAACACTTAATTATCTTGCATCTTTTGCTCCTCCGACATCAGCGACTGTAGAATCCTGATTTCATGCAAAATACATTGTGATGATGAAAACATAGTTTTTTGATAAATTATTTTAGAAAACCGCTTCCATTCACTATTTAGTGTATAAGTATTCTCGCAAGAATGCAGTATTTCACCAATTATGTTGATAAATTACGATAAAACTTAAACACTATCATAAAAACGTCCAGTAACTACACCTTCATTTACAATATGAACATGTAATTTGATGTCACGATTCGATTTGACCAATAGCGTTGCATTTTGTGAAGTTACATTTCCCTCATATTTTTAACACTTTTGACTAATTAAAAATCAATTAAAAAAAAGGAAATAAATAGGGTGAAAAACATTGCAGCAGTAATTCTAGTTATAAAGTTTCCAAATAAAAATACTAGACATATATTTGAACTTCATGCATTTTCCCTATTGGGAGTGAATTCCATTACATTTTTGGTCACATTTGTTGCTACAAATAGGGTCTAAGGAACCAATGCAGATGAATTGCCAGCAAGACAAACTTAGTATTGTGATGCTCCATGGATGTATTAACACCACCCTTGTTAAGGTGAACCAGTTCACCAAGATAATTCACTAGGCTTCTGATCAATCCATTCTGAAAGTGAATTTCCCATGGTAGAATGATGGCTGTCCATTCTTCTATCAAGAAGTCTTTATATTTGATAGTGTAGCAGCTTTTCAACTTCAAGAGCAAAAGCTAACAGACTATTTACAGGAACCAAAAAGATACCATGGCAGAATTTTTGTAATAATATTATTACCCATTCACATTGTTAACTAAAGTATGGGAAGCAGTTGGATGTTACAGGCATCAGAGATAGCATAACACAGCTGATGCCAGACTTTTCCAGTGACATTCCCTCAACAATCAGCTGTGAGCCTCAGTTAGTTCAACAAAGGTAACTTACTGATAAAAGTTATCTTACGCTTTGTTCGCAAAAATCAATAATCCATTCATTATGTGGGAACATGCATCTGTCCCAGCTTGGCTACTCATACTGCACATGGTCCAGATCTGATTTAGCACAAGATGCAGAGTGAACTTTTATAGCAGCCTTAGGTTCATATTCTAGTTATTTTCAATCAGTGTGTAGGTATTTTCAATCAGTGTGTAGGTTTTCCCAATTTTTGTATGGAAGCAACGTTGTTTGATACTATTCCTTCAGTCTGATAAAGACATTGCAAGGATATTAAGTCACTGCCTAGTATCTTGAATACTGAATTTTAGTTGCACCCGACTAACGCCTCGCATTCAGGATGACGTGGGCTCGAATCCCCTTCCGGGCATCCAGATTTGGGTTTTCCATGGTTTCCCTAAATCACTCTAGGCAAATACTGGAATGCCATTCAAAAAGGCCATGGCCTAATTCCTTCCAGTTCCTTGTCCCCAGTCCTGTCCCGCCTCTAATGACCTAGACATGGACGAGGCGTAAAGCAATAAGTAAAAAAAATAAAAAAATAGTGGCTCTTAGTGTGGATTGAGAAAATTGTGTTTCAGCTTCAACATGATGTTAATGGTGATGGAATTACTGGATGCCATTCTTTGTAATTAACATGTAGCAGGGAGCAATCAACACGTTACCATGGTCTCAGAATAATTCAGACATAAACCAAACAAAAGACATTTGCAAGTAAAGCTTGGGGATAAATAACCTGCATTTTAATGCCTTCTTAAACCCAAGCAAAGATTTACGGAAACAACAACTAATAAGGCTAAAAGTTGGAAGCATTTACTATTCACCACAAAGACTTTGGATGATATAAAATTTCTGTGTGTTCTGAATCACTCTATTACTGTTAGTCCAATGTATGGGAAGGGATATACAGGACATGATAGGAGGTGCCCATGGGCTATGGTAAGGAACCATCCTGAAGTTTGCCTGGAGTGACCTGGGGAAACCCAGATCAGAATGGGTGGAGCAGTTCACCAGACCAATTATTGTTGGAATCAAAGTCCACTCACTCAATAAATCCTTCCTATTTCATTCCCTTATTGCTCATGGGAAAAAATGAGTAAAAGAAAATAATCAGTTTTCTGGCCATTATTTCTCCATTATCTTGTTCAGTCCTGGATATTAATGTTGCTGGTATAAAATGTGCTTGCTACCATCTTGAAATAAGTTTGTCAATTAGCTCGACATGAGAGCAATGCCTAAAGTGTTCCACATTTTCCCAACTCCTTCAACATCACATGTACACTTTCATTACAGCTGTATGTACCCATCACGAATTGGGCAGTGTTTCCTTTGGAATATAACGACGTCCAGCATGATTTTAAAATTTTATAACTATTATAATAACAGTTCACTAAGCTCTTAAATCATTGTTATTTCTCCCAGTAAAGCTGCAGTTCTTTTATATCCTAGTATAAAGCATTGGATAAAATTTGGCTAATGGAGCTGGATGTTCTGTAGTTTACCCCCCTGTGAACAGTATCCAAACAAATTAAATACGGATTCATGGTTCACTGATTTCTGTGATGCAGGTAATAGGAAACATGCCCAGCAGACCATCTAATCTGGGACTTTGTCATATTAATAAGAGGATTGTTGTATTTTGTCAAGTTTTCTGCTCTGTGGGAATTAGGGAGAGGGATTGGGTTGAAACATGAAATACAGCTGCTAATTTAGCCTGTAATACAATTTCAGATGACTTTCTATACTTTATATGGTTGCAGTTTTTTGAAAATTGAGCATAATAAACTCTGGCTGGTTAAACTGTCTTTCAAGCTGTCGAGCAGCTCTTCCTAGCTGGTTAGACAGTGTAATACAATTTTCACTTGTCGTAATATACGGTGCTACCCAATTACACATCTCATACAACACGTGTACTGACCAAATAGTCATACCTTTTCTGGTACTTCACATTTTAAGTAACTGTATTACTTACTCTGTGTTAATGGCACATCATTGGCCTAGATGATGACCTGCCCTTTATTTTTATAATTTTTTGACCTTATGTCCATTCTTCATCCAAAACGCAAAGAGAAGGATTTCTATCTTCATGGTTGTTTAAGCTCTTTACAGTGTGTGTAGTTCCTCTGATTTCTGGTTGGCATCTGTAGAGCCTAACACACACACATTATTCTGTTTTATTTTAGCTTGCATGGAAGAAACTTGTGTAAACCTTGTAGCTACAAAACTTAAGGTCAACTAAGATGTTATGTTTAAAAGCACTTTAATCATTATTGTTAAATAAACAAATCACCCCTTTTTTTTCAGGCTCCCAAGTTTTGGCTGAACAAAATATATGGGGAAAGCAAGGTAAGGAACTTTAATATAGTGTAATTTTTGTAACAAACAAGATATGTTATATTTTATTTGTGAATTGTGTAGAAAGTGTATCAAGATTGGCCTCATTATCTCCTTCTGGTTGATGAACGAGATAGCTTCTTACTGGACGATGAGGACTTAACAGGCATGACAAGTTTTTATGAAACTTACGTTGGTCAGGAACAACTGGTTCTCTTAAGAAGCACTGAAGTAAGTAGCTTTATAAATGAAGATTTAATTTTTGTAAGTCAGTACAGCAATTGTTACAGTAATTGTGTTTTTGTCTGATAGTTGGAAAATTCTTTGCTTACTCTCTCCAATTATTTTGTTAAATGTCCGTTAGATTTGGGAAACTTTTTTAGAAAAAAAGGTGGGATTTATTTGATAACAACATCCGGGCTACGAACATTTCAGTTTCTGGACATTGTTGTAATCATTAACATGAGATGACAAACACTGATGACTAGACTAAAGTGATTTCATCAGTTTCATTTGACTAAACGAAATTGTCAGCAATGGTTCCAAGATTATGGCATAGTTAACTTTTCCCATCTCAACTAAAATTATGCCTACTGGAATACAAGATTACAGGATATGCTAATACTGCTTATTGCATTATTACATCATCTCAATATTTAAAATATTCTTTGTATCAGTCATATAAAAAAAATGCCACATTTGTGGGCAACTGTCCAAAACATCTTTCTCAAATCACATACCTATTTCTTGAAGGTAATACAGTGATTCTGGCACATCATCTTTCAAGGTGGTGCTTATTTGACAGTGAGGCTCCATCTACTACCTGCTTGCTAGACCTGTTTTAGTTTTGATGGGGGAGTGGGTGAGTCCACGAAACATGTTTATATATATATATATATATATATATATATATAAAATAACAATGAGTAGGAAAATGCTATAAGGCAATAGAACTAAGGAAAAATAGGGAAATTGACCCAACACTTACCACAGATGAAGGCAGCTGGGAACGACGAACACAAAAAAGAACACAAGAAACATGCAATATTTCGGCGTATAGCCTTATTCTTGCAGAAGTGAGATACCAGTGGAGCCAGATGTTTATACGACAATGGCCGTCTGGTAAATGGCATGGCCGGCAAAGATGGTGGTGGGGGGAGGCGCAAACACTGTATCGATACTGTTGAAGGTATATTATTATTGAAAGTGGTAGAGCAACATAATAACTGAATGATGATACACATATAGATCAAATTTTGAAAAACTTTGAGTACGAAAAATCAAATATAAGCAATTTGAATAGTAGTGATAATAAGTGCTGGGTTTGGTGGGAGGGATTTATTGGAGATTGAAGCCTGGAGGATGTCTGGTGTCCCATCATTGGTCATGCTACTTGTATTACAACACACCTCATATATCAACTTACATGCCTCTCATATATAGGTCTCACTATTAACCCACTTGCTATCAGAATGAATGGCCACAGGAAGACTGTATATACTAACAATGAGGCCCATCCAGTGGCAAAATTTACCAGTTCCCACAAACTGACTTATTTTAACAAATGTTTCTCAGTTAGGGCCAAGTTTTCCCTGATAACATAACCTCCTCTGAACTAAGTAGATGGGAACTAGCTTATCAGAATATCCTGGACACCTGACATCCTCCAGCCCTCATTCTCCAATAAATCCCTCCCACCAGACCCACTTATTATCACTATTTATATTGCTTATATTTTATTTTTCGTACTTAAAAATTTTCAGAATTTGATTTATGTTTGAATCGTCATTCAGTCATTATGTTGCTCTACCACTTTCAATAATATACCTTCAACAGTACACCACCATCTTTGCCAGCCATGCCATTCACCAGACGGCCATCATCGTATACACATCTGGCTCTGCCTGGTATCTCACTTCTGCAAGAATAAGGCTATACGCCGAAATACGCGTTTGTTGTTTTTTGTGTTCATGATTCCCAGCCACCTTCATCTGTGGTAAGTGTTGGGTCAATTTCCCTAACCTTCCTTAGTTATATATATAATGTATAGACAAACAAGTACACCTTTACATACTTTGTAGGGCAATTTCCTTTTTTGGAAAAGTATTTCATTTGAAAAAAAAAACAAAAATATTTTTGTATTTTTCATATGCTTAGTGGTGTAAGTACTGTAGGTGATCAGAGACAAAGCAGAACGGTGTAATACTTTTTCCTAAATTAAAAAAGTTACTTTCCATTGTACGTAAATATATCAACACTAGTTTTTACAGAAACTGATCATTAACACCCTTACTATTCAGAAAATTTATATTCAACTATTAGTTCAATCACACTATAAAATCAAGAGGATTTGGGTATCATCACTTAAAACTTTGTGACCAAAGTTCATTTTTCACAAACTCACTGGTGATTGTATTGGCACACAACTTTCAGTTGAGAACTAAGGTAATGTAAAAAACAAAACCAAATTGTCTTTGAAAAGGATATTTAAAACCAGTATTGCTCTTTGAAATACCAACTACACCTAGCCAGCTCTGCGGCGAGTTAAATAGAATTTGAAGAAAAAAATGTGTTACAGTAATGCTCAATTTTTATTGGGAGATATTGTATTGAATTGTTAAAGGATTTAACTTTGTAGGCAACATATGCTCAAAAAGGTAATTTGGGCATCCAACTTTCCTCAGAGACTACTTTTTGTTGTGTTGTACTCACTATGGACTTGGCAGCTACCTCTTTGCTCATGTAACTAGAGTTAATCAAGGGGGGGGGGGGGGAGGTGTTGAAGCCAAACGATAGTCAGAACCAGATTTATTCAATCTGGAGTGTTTATCCCAAGGGTGGATTGTTTGTGTAACATGTGTTCTGCATGAGGTGGAAAGTGTGGATTGTCCCATCATTTATCTACGTGATTGTGGAAACAGCCTAAAAACTGCACACAGCCACACTGGAAAGTTCCTCTTTATTATTCACTAAAATTGTTTCTGCTCTGCTCAATGCACATAAACTTTCCTCAAGAACTGCACTACATAACAGTGAAAACGATGTCAAATTTTGTCCAGTAGTTCTCAAGATATTGTGGACATACAAATAGTTGCACACTATGGACTTTTATTTCTTTAAGGATAATTCAGTTCCATCCACTTAGAACAGAACTGTTCTTAAAAATTGTCAATGAAGTTGAATATCTCGAGAGAGAGAAAAAAAAAGTCAAAATATTTAACATAGATTAAGAAAATTTCTGAAACTACTGGGTCCTGACGCATTAGTGTGAAAAAATTTTCACAATGTTTTCTAGCCTGTAGCCCTGGCTGTGGGGCAGAGGTGCTGCAGTATGACCTGTTACAAATGGGACATTTGGACACCACTGTTATACCTGAAAGGCATTCTATAAATGCCTATTGTATTCATAATCTCTCCAGTAGCAATCTCTTACTGATAGGAGTATCCTGAGAAGTTCAGCACTGTCCTTAAATTTTATACAGTTCAGTAGTTTTATTTGATGGAACAATGTTAATAAAATACACAAGCACAATGGCTATTTCACTACCACACCCACCTGTAGGTCCAAAGTATGCTATTAGATTGTTAGGTTGTATACCAACCAGGAGTAAACCCAAGCATATCCTCAAATATTTGTGCTACTGCTCTGAGGAAAATGGGCAGGTATAGATGCCAGTTGGTATTGTATTGAAATACTTATGTAGATACACTAACAAGACCTCAGCTAGGCTTTGAATATGTTCTATATATGAGACTTGTCTCAAAAGTAAGTTACACTATTTTTTTATATCCGCACATTTGGCAGGAGACGTCTGGGATTCGCAGGGAACTTTCGTCCGGGTGTGGTGGCAGCACTGTAAAATTCCTAAGAGGCCGCCATGACTCATTTGTCAGTTGCGATCAAGCCACTATGGAGCTACCACTTACTCCTACCGCCGATTGCGAAGTACGCAGTGTGATTCATTTTTTAACGGCAAAAAATAAAAATGCAACTGAAATTCACCGTGGGTTGTGCAGTGTGTACGGTGAAAACGTTATGTCGAGGCCAATGGTTTCTCGTTGGCGCCAATCATTTATTGAAGGCAGGACAACAACACACGACGAACAACGAATCGGCCGCCCATCCACTTCACGGGCCCCGAACATTGTCGAAGAAGTCCGAAGAGTCGTCGACGCCAATCGTCGCCTTACGCTCGATGACATTCATTCACAACTCCCGCCTAATGTTGAAATTAGCCGTGCATCACTTCACAGAATCATTTCTGATGATCTGCATCTGTCCAAAGTGTGTCCAAGGTGGGTTCCACGGCTCCTTTCAGACCACCACAAAGAGCAGAGAGTTGACGCTGCTCTTCAATTTCTGCAGTTTTTTGAGGATGAAGGAGATGGCCTATTCGACCGAATTGTGACCGGGGATGAAACTTGGATCCATCACTGGATGCCTGAAACCAAAAGACAAAGCATGGTGTGGAAAGGGAAGGACGAGCAAACTCCAAAAAAGGCGAAAGTTGTGGAATCAGCTGGGAAGGTTATGGCGACGGTCTTCTGGGATTCGAAGGGGGTATTGCTGATCGACTACCTGCCACGTGGGACAACAATAACAGCTGAACGCTATTGTGAGGTGTTAAAGAAACTCAGGAGGGGAAAGTTGATGAAAACAGTGTTTTTGTTCCACGACAACGCTCGTCCACACTCTGCTCGTCAAACTGAAGACCTGCTTGAAGAGTTTCGATGGGATGTTTTCGGACACCCACCATACTCCCCTGATCTCACTCCAAGCGACTATCATCTGTTTCCACAGCTGAAACAACACCTTGGGGGAAGACGCTTCGCAAACGAAGAAACTCTCAAAGAAGTTCAGACATGGCGGCAGAATGGTATGACGCTGGATTAAAAAAACTTTTACCACGATACCAAAAATGTATTGAAATTCAATGAGATTATGTAGAAAAATAACTAATATATGTAGTTTCACAAATATAACCTTTTAAACAAATTCTGGGCGTTTTTTTAAGTGTAACTTACTTTTGAGACGACCCTTGTATATATGTAGCCATTTCAGCACAAACATAGTCAGTATGTTATTCAAATGCTTAGTTTCTTCTCACACTTATTCATAATACGAAGAGTTTGGCGTGCCTATAACTGTACTTGGAGCACTTTTTTTTTATCCTTTTCTCTTTGCAGATTCAAAATTCTGATGTTATAAATAAGTTTGAATACTTTGATGGAGCACAGTACATCCCAGGACCAAGACTGAAAGCTATATATCCTAAAGATTAAAAGTCTGAAGATATTCCATGTAGTTACAAAGGTTTGCATTTCACAAAGTTTGAAGACTTGGTTTAAACAATACACACTGTTAAAGATCTATTATTCCATAGGAATAAGCAGTATTTTTTATTAAAAATAAATGATTTTCACAATATGTTTTACAAGTTGTACTTATCATCTTCGAGCAATGAAGTCCTTGACAGCAGGGGAAGTTTGAAACTATTTTATCATGTTTTATTTTCTGGAAAAGATGTGAAAGGCCTTTTCATCTTTGGAAGACATTCAACATCTGGGTTATTTTAATTCTATATTAAATATAAATTTAATAACAAAATGAGAAAGCCAATGATTTCCATCTAGTTTGTTTGGAAGTCAACTTGTGATTTTTTCTTGAATTATTTGTTCAGCTTTATACACTTTCCAGCATATAATGTAATCACGTGCCAATTTGAAAAGTGTATAGTAGTTTGCAAAAAGGAGCGTTGCTATTGAGACAACATGGTACCATTCTGAACATCCCATCAAAACTGTAAGTTGAACAGTTACAAGGCAGAACTGAAGTCCCAGAAGAATGCACAGCAACATCGAAGGATTGTTGAAAATAGTCTGAAAACAAATAAAAAAAAATTTGCAATAATACATTAGAATAGTTTTTACAACAATCTAACAAATGTTTAAATTACTGGAGTTATTAGTTTATATTCAGCTACAACCAAAATTTGGAGGCCGGATAGGATTTGAACCCGTGTCGTCCCGTTTTTTTCTTGCTGCTTAAATTTTAATATAATAGTGGCTCTCTGGGAGGTAATACCATGCAAATTTAAAAATCATTTTGTCTCAAGATTGTTAATACAAACAAATTAGTTATTCAGTGTAGCAGAGTTGTGAGAACAATAGACAGATCACTAAAATAAAAAATAGTAATCAGTATTTGTTGTATTATTCTATTATGTTATCTAAAAACAATGGAAACTACACCAAAGTTGGTTGATAAAGCCACTTCAACTGTTTACTACACAGTGAAGAAGAAGGGAGAAAATTTGATTGAAATGCAACCCCCTTTTTAAAGAAACTAATGGTTGTAGTGCCAGCTGTTTTATTAGTTTATGTTTGTTTAAACTATATAACAGCACAGATAAATATTATTGGACACAAGCAAAGTTGCAGGCATTCATGTGTATACTGTACTTGGCTTCACACTGATATCCTGTCCCAGCTATAGAGTTGAGTATTTTTCACTTATGGCTTTACGACTTATTGAAGTCATTAGAGGTGGGATGTAGAGATGGGTAGGTCTGAGATTTTAAAGGAGTCGGGTCTGGATGTACATCCAGTGCTGCAGACCCACATCCAGGTTCAGTGCCCAGCGGACCTGTATGGGTCCAGCACTATAATCGTGCAGGTGGTGTGCAAGGTGGAACTGGGGTTGCCAACCATATTTTATAATAAAGTATCATAATTTATTTTTGGTCATTGTAATTAATGGTTTTTCATACCAGTTAAGTATTCCAAAGTAAACAATACGTGTAACAGAATACTCTTATGTTAGTTGCACACCCTCGTGCCTATCAAATAGGGATTGTTCGTCCTTTGATCTGTTTACTTACTGTTTGGTAGCCAAGGCTACAAGAGTGAACCATCCATATTGTGACACTAGTGTTAACTTTTGTTCGCTCGCCGTCATTTCTGAACGGAAGGGTGGATGTCAGTCGTGTGACTGGCAAGTGGATAATTCGTGGTTTCCTCTGTTTCTCGTCGTTTTGAGGTTGGAGTTTTCAACTGCATTACTTTTCTTTTACATTGTTTAAAATGGGAAAATAATTCAGACTCTGTTTGTTATACTGATACAAGTGGTACAACAGTAACTCAAAAAAAAATTTAAGATGCCCAAACAGTTACAAACATATAAAGATTTGTGGGAGAAAACATATTACAGGATAAAAGAGATCCTCAAAATAAATTCTTTGCGAAATTCAGTATCTGCGCTGCGTGTTTCACCATTGCATCAGCTTGCATTGGAAAGTATGTCTGTCAATATCCATTTTCAGTCATTATCAGAATATCGTGAGCATGGTCTTTTGTTGAATAAATTGTAATTTAATGTGAAATTGTGCCGCACTGGCCAGAGGCGTAAGGTTCCTAATCATAGTTTGTACTAAAGTATCACACAATATTAGTGCTTACGACAAAATGATATGCACACTCTGGAATCGTCCTTTTTCCGAAGACGTTACTGATTCACTACACATCACTTTACAACTTGAAAAGACATGAGATAATTAATAAAATATAAAAATAACTGTTCCGTACCTGCTCCTGTAACCTACCAAGAGAATAATTAACTCAGAATGGTGGGAAGTGAGAAATAGAACATCCTTCCATTTTTAAAAAAGTTATTCATTTATTTATAAT
This sequence comes from Vandiemenella viatica, assembly GCA_031002005.1. NCBI lineage: Eukaryota > Metazoa > Arthropoda > Insecta > Orthoptera > Morabidae > Vandiemenella > Vandiemenella viatica. The sequence goes on along the minus strand of CM061921.1, from coordinate 204,247,379 downwards.
TTTAGTTTTAGTATGTGGTGCCAGCTATAGCACATTGAAATGAAACCAAAAATATATGTATTTAATGTAATAAATATCTAAATTAAAAAAATATTTTTTTTCTTTCATATGCTTTTTATTTTCCTTTTCCAAGAACAAATATACTTTTCCCCCCTAAAAAAGTTGACAAACCTAGGTGGAACTGAATGTGTGCAGACCTACATCCAGATACATGTCTGGTGGACCTGTATGGGTTGGAACCTAGTCAGGAGGGGGAGGAGGTGTGGAGCGTATGCTGGATGACTGCAGTACGAGTTATATAGTCTTTATCCATTAATTTATGGATTTAAAGAATTGCAAAAATTTTGTTTTATTTTTATATGAATCTCACAACTATACGCAATATTATAAAATCACGGTATAATCAGTCTTGATAATGATAAAAATAAAATGAATAAATATAAATGTGGGAATCTATAAGAAGAAAACTAAATCATTTATTAGTAAAATTGAAAAACAAAATTTTCTGTTAATGGTTTTTGCACTAAAAATGAAACTTTTAAATAATTCAAATTTTGAAATAGCTCTCCATAACCAACCAGTTTATTATTTCAATTTAGTTGCAAGTATTTTTTGTAAGTTTTAATTGTTTGTAATAATAACCACTTGTGTGTGCAATTGTTAGATGTTCTTGTAACGGCTTGCTGTATGTTTTTTTTTCATGTCGGATAATAAAATATTGCTTTAAAAGCGGCCAGCAGAGTCTCTTGGACCGCAGACTTTCTGAGGGGCAGATCACAGTGTGTAGTTCTAGACGGTGAACGTTCATCACTTACCGAGGTGAGGTCCGGGGTACCCCAGGGAAGCATAATAGGGCCTCCGTTGTTTCTCATATACATTAATGATTTGTGCGACATAATAAGGGGGATGAAAAGATTATTTCCCGATGATGCTATTATTTACCGTGAAATCAAAACCCAGGACGACTGCGCTTTGTTACAAGATGATGATATGAAAATAACTGCATGGTTTAAAGATTTGCAGTTGGAGTTAAACGCTAAAAAGTGCCACGTCATGTGTGTAAGTAAAAAGATGACACCATTTAGCTCTGAATATACAATTAATGGTACTGTCCTTAAAACGGCAGATTCCGCTAAATACCAAGGGGTAACAATTCGTAATAATTTGTCGTGGAATGAGCATATCGAGGATGTAATGGGGAAAGTTAATCGTATGCTCCGATTTCTAGGTCATAATTTAAATCAATGCACTCCGGAAGTTAAATAGATTGTATACAAGTCACTAGTACGTCCTCACTTAGAATATTGTTGTTCTGTATGGGGTCCCCATCAAAAGGGGTTAATGGAGGCATTAGAGAAGGTCCAAAGAAGAGCCGCCCAATTTGTGACAGGTATATATAGTTGGAGGGAAAGCGTAAGTGCGATGTTGAAGGAGTTAGGTTGGGAAGACCTGGAACACCGAAGGCGTTGCTCTCGACAGAAGCTAATTGAAAAATTTACGACTGACCTGTTTCGGAATGACAGCAAACAAATATTACTACCAGCAACATTCATATCTAGGAATGACCACGAAAATAAGATAAGAGAAATCAGGGCCAGAACCCATTCATTTCTGTACTCATTTTTTCCACGAGTGATTAGAGAATGGAATAGAAAGGATTTACCGGGTGAGTAAACTTAAAATCCGACAGGAGTAGCTTTCGATAAAGCACTCCGGCCATACTGATGTGGGTTTTCCATGGATTTCCCGGATCACTCTAGGCGAATGCTGGGATGGTTCCTCACATTAGCCCATGGGTGCCTCCTGCCATATCCTGTATATCCTTTCCAAACTATTACTCTTTCGGACAGGTGCAATGCATCCTCCGCCACACACTTTTAGTGAATCCGGAGAGTAATAATAATAATGCCAGATGATATATTGAAAACCCTTGGAAGAGAGATTGAGCTTCATTATAAACATGTTTCTGCAATGAAGAAGTTAAATGTATTATGTGTTGTTGTTGTTTTTTTTAAAAATTAAATTTAAGACTACTCTTTATCAGAATTGAGAAAATTAAAAACTCTAGGAGGGCAATAATAATCAAACTGAATGTTAAAGTCTAATAAGACTCAATATATTAAAATTCCAAGTAAGTGCATTCTTAGCATATAAAGCACTCCACACCTTACAAGCATGCCATAAAATACACCACAAGACGACCAATAAGACAGTACTACAGGGTTTTAACTACCCACAGACATTTAATAGTTATTCTAATTATCTACTAGTAGTTAGCGATTTAGAAATATTTTCAGTAATAATCTTATCTTCAAACGTATCTGTAATCCAACCGCACAGTAACTGACATTAAACCCATCAAAACACAGACTCGAGTCGGAACTGTAATGAAAAAATGCTTGAGAAGTGTGAACAGCTCCAGTTGCAGCTCCCAGTTCCAGCTCATGTCTTGGTTCTAGCTCTGGTCGCAAGAGATCTGTGGCGCACAGATTCAGGCCCGGCTGGATATGGGTCCAACTTGCATTCGGATGTACATCCATCACTAGCACAATGGATTATGGGTCCGTGGAACTGTATCCATCCAGACCTACCCATCTCTAATGGTACAAAGAATGGGAAGGCATTCGACCATAGCCTTTTGAAGGATGCATCCGCGCATTTGCCGGGAGTAGGTTGGGGAAACCACGGCAAACTCAAATCTCCCCAAATGCGAGGACAGAGCATTACCGCCCATTCACCATGCTTAGTGTAAAGTCAGAAATTTAGCAAACAGAACTCTGTGAAGAAGCATGTTAGAAGCTCTCATACAAGTCACAATTCATACAATAGAATCAGTGATGCTGTTGTTGTTTACAATACCAATCATTATAGCAACAAAAAACTAGTATATACACTGCAACACTCAAACAGGAATGGTGTAATTTGAGGAAACTTTGTCCATATATCCAGGGTCACACCCAGAAGGAATGATAATAAATTGAAATGGATCAAGCTAAGTTTATTACCTTTAGATACAGTTGTCAGAAATGCGCCCACCTTCAGCACACACACACATGTTGATCCTCACTGGCATTGGTTTACAGTCAACTGTGGGGAGGGGGGGGGGGGTGACTATCTCTCTAACCACTGCTTCGATCTGGCCTGCAGTCGCCTGTCTGCCAGCAACAGCCACACTTTGGCAGCCTTCATGTACTGTTGTTGTTCTGTATGGACCTGTGCCTGCTCTAGGAATACTAAAGCCTTCTTTCATCCACTGTGTAACAAGTCTGTATACTGACATTGCACTACGGCCAATCTTTCAGGAGATTTCACAATTGATTCCCCCTTTCCAAACATGCAAATTCTCTCACAAACATTTGGGTGTAGAGGGTCATCACTCTTCACCTTGGCATACTTGGTCAACAAGAACTTGTAGACAAAAAAAGTGTCACGTTACACCACACTGTTCACCAATTATACACTAAAAATATAGCAATTTTTTATAGTAAATAGCTCCATAATTGTCATACTATTACACATAAAACATTCAATTTTTAATGATTTAACATTCTTCTTAGAGTCAGGCATTTACCACAACTCCAACTGGGTGTAGCATTTTTAATTTCTGCTAGTGTGTGCATCTTCTAGAAAAGGGGTGGATGAGAGAGAGTTAATTCAAAAAATGGAAAATTCGTCTCAATATAAGGATAATGCCATAGTGATGTAAAGCAACATGAAAACTGGCTGATGGCAGATTATCACCACCTTAGCTATCAGATATATTTCATGGCACTGTTAATCACTGGCAGTCACTCCCAAAGGAAGATGTGGTACTGGAGTCGCACATTTAAAAAGTATTAGTACTTGACCAGGAAGCACATTAGCAAAATTATAAGACAACATATTCAACTATTCTTGACAAAAATTGGAATTTGACACTACTTTCTATTAAATTAGTTGACACAGAATTTCGGACTTGATTCTGGCTGCCTCTGGAATTTATTTATTCCCCCCCCCCCCCCAACCCTGATATTTCTTAAAACTACAAAAGAATTAATATGTATTTATACGAGTAAATGATAGAATGTATATAAACATTCTATGAGTTGGATTGTGGAATGTAAGAAGTCTGAATAGGGCAGGTAGATTAGAAAACTTAAAAAGAGAGCTGGAATGACTTAAATTAGATGTAGGTGGGATTAGTGAGATTAAGTGGAATGATGCACAGGATTTCTGGTCTGGGGAACACAGGATAATTAGCACTCAAGTTGTCAGTGGAGTTACTGTTGTATGATTTGTAATGAACAAGAGAGTAGGGAAACGTGAGTTGTTATAAGCAGTTTAGTGACATGATTATTATCATGAGGTTAGAAACTAAGCCTGCCCCAACCACCTTAGTACAAGTGTATTTGCCAACATCACAGGAAGATGACGAAGAAATAGAGAAAATGTATGCCGAAATTGAAGAATTAATCCAATATGTGAAGAGGGAGGAAAATCTAATAATTATGGAAGATTGGAATGTGATAGGAGGAGAAGGAAGAGAGGGGAATGCTGTAGGAAGTTTTGGTCTAGGAAAAAGAAATGAGCAAGTTTCTTTCTTTCTTTTTTTTTAACTTATGGCTTTATGCCACGTCGAGGTCATTAGAGGTGGGATGGGACTGGGTACAAGGAATGGGAAGGAATTCGGCCATGGCCTTTTATAGGAAGCATCCTGGCATTCGCCTGGAGTGATTTGGAGAAACCATGGAAAACCCAAATCTGGATGCGCAGACGGGGATTCGAACTGCCGTCCTCCCGAATGCGAGGCCAAAGCATTAACCACTCCAAATGAGCAAGGAAGCAGGCTGTTAGAATATAGTGAAAGATATGAATTACTCATAGCAAACACATTATTTAAGAATCGTGCAAGACGGACAAACACCTGGAAATGTCCTGGGGATACAGGCAGATATCAGCTAGATTATATCACGGTCATACAGGGATTCAGGAATCAATTCTAAACTGTAAAGCATACCCAAGATCAGACTCTGGCCATAATCTGTTAGTTATGAACTGAAGGCTGAAATTGAAGAGGATAAAGAAGCATTACAAGCAGAACAAAATGGAAGTGAATAACTTGAAAAAAATCTAACACATGAGAAAATTTACAGAAATGATAGACTTAGGTCTAGGAAGTCACTCAAAGGAGCTCAACTGAGGAGGAATGGAATGCACTGAAGAGAGAAATAATGAAAGCTGGTAAAGAAACATTAGACCTTAGGGAACAATCCACCCGTACACCTTGGATCACAAATTTTGGAGCTCATGGATCAAAGGAGAAGGCACAAAAATGCTCAGAATGGAGCAGGAAGAGAGCGATACAGACGATTTGGAAATCAAATGAACAGGAAAAGCGAAGAAGTAAAAGAAAAATGGCTGCAAGAAAATTGTAAAGAAGTAGAAAAGAAAATGGTCACAGGTGGAAAATTTTGGAGAAGTGAAGAAAAGATGTATAAACATTAAAGCTGCCAATGGGAAACATCTTTTAAGCTCAGAAGATAGAGCTAACTGATGGACGGAATACTCTGAGAAAATCTATGATGAGGATGACTTGAACAACAATTTAATGGAAAAGGAAGGCGATGTCGACAGTGGTGACTTAAGAGATCCTGCCGTTTCGAGGACAGAATTTGGTAGAGCTTTGAAGGGCTTAAAAGCAAATAAGGCACTTGAAATTGATGAGATCCCTGCAGAACTTCTGAAATCTCTAGGAGAAGAAGGAATCAAAAGATTATTAGTCAACCCGATATCAAAAAGTCATGAAATAGCATAAATTCAACTGATTTTAATAAAAGTATCATCTTCACACTTCAAAAGAAAGCACAAGCTGACAAATGTAAGAATTATCGCACCCTAAGTCTAACATCACAAGCTTCAAAATTACTGACCAGAATAACATACAGCAGAATGGAAAGGACAAGCAGAATAATATACAGAAGAATGGAAAGGATAGTAGGTGAAGATCAGTTTGGGTTTAGGAAAAACCATACAAGGGAAGCAATTCTGGTTTTAAGATTAATACTTGATGGACGGATCAAGAGAAAACAAACATACTTTTATGGCATCTGTTGATCTAAAAAAAAAAAAAAGGTTTGATAATTTAAGCAGGGAAAGATGTTCAAAATTTTAAACAAATCAGACAGAAGAATATAATCTATATAAGAATCAAGTGGATGTAATAAAATTAGAGAATCAGGAGAGACATGCATTAGTTAAAAAGGGTGAGCAACAAGGTTGCAGTCTATTCCCATTAATGTTCAACTTTTATATAGAGGAAGCAATAAAGGAAGTAAAAGAAAAATTTAATGTGGCCTAAGTGTTCCGGGAGAAAAAAATCTGTATGCTACATTTGCTGATGACATTGTCTTGTTAGCAGAACAAGCTGAGGATATTGAAAATTTACTGAATGTCATGAACAAAATACTGAAGGAAGATTTTGGACTAAATATAAACCAGAGCAAGATGAAAGTGATGAAATGTAGCAGAAATTATATCAATAATAGTAAATTAAATATAAAAATAGGATCGGATGCGATAGGAGAAGTAAGTGAATTCTGCGACTTTGGAAGTAAAATTACAACGGATGGCTGAAGCAAGAATGATGTTAAAAGCAGAACAGCACTAGCATAACATACTTCATAAAAAAGAGAAATATCTTCGTTTCAAATACTGATCTAGGGCCTAGAAAGAACTTTTTAAAATTCTATGAGTGGAGCACAAATTTTATGGCAGCGAAGCATGGAATTTAGGAATGCCAGAAAGAAATAAAATCGAAGCATTTGAGATGTGGTGCTATAGAAAGACGCTGAAAATTAAGTGGTCAGATGAAGTACGAAATGAACAAGTTTTGGAAATAATGGGTGAGGAAAGAAGTTTTTGGATGAGGCGTATAGAACAGGGTGGCCACAGACCTGGAAAATCTGGAATTATCAGGGAATTTAAAGCATCCTTGAAATATCATGGAAATATCAGGGAATCCAAGTAATTTCAAAAATTGTCGGGGAATTTTAATTGTAGCAACCCAAAATTTGGAAATTTTTTGATAATTTATTTTAATATTGAACTTCTGCATTAAATAATTCAGCTTTATTATTTTTGACATAAAATAGCCAACAAATGCCGCATTTACACTAGCAACTTGCATATCATCTTGCGCGTCATCGAGATACGAAGACGAGATGTTCGTACGCGAGCGCTGACATGAACTTTCTCTGGAACTCAGCATTCGAAATTATATTTAAAAAAAGGTGGATGACATCTAAATAAGAATTATAGTACTATATGTAAACTCAGAAGTTATATTAATTACTGAATAAAACAGCAATCATAGAGTAGTAAGTTTATAAAGGTGTTATGTTTCACTAAACAGTTTTGCAATTTCAAGCTAAATGTGAAACAGATGTTCCAAAAAAATTGAATTTGTGGAGAGACTTCGAAGTCCTATAGAATGTTACAAGCTAGTTTTGAACTTCTTTTGAGAAAAATTGAACCTTTAATATCAAAACAAAAGCCTAGATTCAAGATACCAATGCCAGCAAAAATGTGAATAGCGATAATTATTCAGCTTTATAACTTTTGTATTAATGATATAATGCGAATTAAAGAAGTAACAAAATAATACATAAGATCATGTAAATACAAACCAGATGTCTAAATAGGTACGATTTATAAAGTTTTGCGTCATTCAGAGCTCTTTCAAATGCTGAATCGATGTGACAGTATAAACATTGTGCTCGTGCCTTTGACTTGTGCCAAATAAACCGATGCCAAGACGAGCGGCACACCCAAGCAACCACGCAAGGTGAGCCTACCCGATTGCATGGTTTATACAAACTCGTGTTCATGCTATCTTGCCTAGACTCGCGGAAACTTACGCAAAAGTGTTACAGAAGAAATTGAAGATGGAACAAAAGAAGCTACAATAACTGAACCAGAAGATTTGAAAAGGTGTAGCAAATGAAAAAAAGGCATAAAAAGCTAAGCTTTTGACTGAGTCAAGTTACTGATGAACATATATAAGACGAAGTCTTTCTCGGCATTGAGAATGTATAAACTGCTCTCGGGTGACTAGCCGAGTGAAGAGTGCGTTGTTACACGATATTTCGGCGACTAGATTCATTGCCGCCATCTTCTGGTGAACTTCACCAGAAGATGGCGGCAATGAATCTAGTCGCCGAAATATCGTGTAACAACGCACTCTTCACTCGGCTAGTCACCCGAGAGCAGTTTATACTGATGAACAATTTAAAAATCTTCAATTATTTTATCTACCATATATTGAAAGATTACTAATTTGTTCTAGTTCATATTAGTCATTATCTTATTTTTGTGCTAGTCATTTTTAATTATGCTTCATAAGATTACTAAATTAGTTATAAAATTTTCAAATAAACATTCTTAAACATGTTTCTTTTTCTAATTTTTTGAGTTTTAAACCAGATTTAATTATTTACAATCAAAATTTAATTAAAACTTTAAATATCTTAATCATGCAAATAAACTTTCTAAATCGGGGAAAAATATGGCAAATTTTTCTGGAAAACCTGGAAATATCAGGGAATTTTTAAATCATTTCTGTGTGGCCACCCTGTAGAAAGAAGACAGGATGGTAGGTCATATTTGAGACATTCAAGATTGTTTAACTTGTTAGTGGAGGAAACAGCTGAAGGTAAGAATTGCAGAGGAAGACAGAGGTCAGAATATATGAAGCAGATAATTGCGAACATGGGTTGTCAGGGGTATGTTGAGAAGAAGAGGCTTGCACAAGATACAAAGGGATGGAGGATTATATCAAACCAGTCAAAAGACAACAAAAAAAATGTTGATTACATAAATATTTTCAGTTTTTATTTAAATTTTTTAGCTCAGAGCTTCTAGTTTTTTTAATTCTGCCGATTTACTGAAGTGTAGAATTTGGTAACACTCCGATTTATTAGATGTTTCATCCCGTATTGTTTGCTGTTAAAATAGCATTGAAAAATGCAATTTGAATTTAAATTAATTCAAAATATTAATTTTATTTTGATGTATATATTATTAAAATATTGTTGCTACTTCTAAGGAATTTTACAAGGTGCATTCAAAAAGTTTTGTACCAAAATTTATTTCTATGATACCAACAATGCCATTCGACTGAAATTTTAAGGCATTCTAGCTTGGGAGGTGTGGGAGAAAGTGTCAGAAAATTCATCAGTGATTGTGCATTGTGTTCGGAACATTGTTGACCAAAGTCAGTCAGTGGTCGCAACGAGTAAAGTCTGCGGGTGTAGAGGCCAATCTCATCAACTGGCTGCAAAGTGATCACCCCACCACGACTCCAGTGCTGGCACAGCATGCTGATGAACTGATTCGGCAGAATTGACGCATTACTGTTTAACAGTTAAGTGGAAAATGACCTTCAGTGTCAGTAGTGGATACCGTATGTTTCATGAACTGGGATGCTCCAAGTTTTTTGCAAAATGGTTCCCCAAAGAGCACAAATTTGACCTAAAAGAAGCAAGGAAAAACATTTTGTCTGAACTGTTTCAACATTACAAATGTGAGGGGAATGTCTTCTTATCCCGTATTGTCACTGCAGATGAAATGTGGGGCCATCAATTTGAGCTCCAAATGTCAATGGAATGGCCGCTAACCAGTCGCTACGAAAACAAAAGATCAAATCAGTTCCCTCAGCAGGAAAGACCATGACCACTGTATTTTGGGATATGTAAGGTGTCATTTTGTTGGCAAAGCTTGAAAAATACTGAGCCTATATTGATGGGGTTTTCAATGTTTGAAACTTTCAGTTTTCACTTTAAATATTTTACTTACAACTCAAGGTGATGGAGCAGGATATGAAAACCTATTCAGAAGTTTAAATTTTTACTAACAACCCAGTGTAACTTGAAAACTAAACCCAAAAGTAAATCTGAGCTTCAATCCCACTGGAATTGCCGAACCCACTTGGACCGAGCGCAGTGAGTGAGCAGTAATGCTCTGGCCTCGCATTTGGAAGGATGTGGGTTCGAATCCGCATCCGGCAATCCATATTTTGGTTTTCCATGGTTTCCCTGAAATCACTCCAGGCAAATGCCAGGATGCTTCCTTCAAAAAGGCCATGGCCAAATTCCTCCTCGTTCCTTGCCCCTCAGTCTCTTCCCACCTCTAATGACCTCAAACGAGTCGTAAAGCCAAAAGCAAAAAAAAAAAAAATTGAACCCACTTGGATGAAATTTGGCACATGTACAATCCACACCCTGGATTAACTTGGTTTTGTCCCAAAAAGCACTTTAGTTCAAAAGAGAGGGAAAAATACTGAAAAAGTCAATTTCTTGCTCATTCACGAAAAAAACAGCAGAATTGATTAGGGTGAAATTTGTAACACTGGCAGTGCACATTTGTTTAATATTACCATTATTCTCAAAAGTAGAAGAGGTGCCAGGTGAATTTAATATAGCATTATTAATATCTGTAGAAGGTGCCCAAGTGGCGATCATTAGTTCATAAGGAGGTTAACGGAAGATGGCAGGTGTAATAGTAATAAATAATATTAATGAGGAGAATTTTTTTTTGGAGCAGCATTGTGACACACCTAACATGCAATATGTGGTCTCTCTAACTGTTGATTAAATGTTACAGAGCATGGTGGGTTAACAGTTAATGCTCTGGCCTCGCATTGGGGAGGATGCCAATTCGAATCCCCATCTGGGCATCCAGATTTGGGCTTTCCAGGGTTTCTCCATATCACTCCAGGCAAATGCCGTGATGCCTCCTTCAAAAGGCCATGGCTGAATTCCTTCCCATTTCTTGTCCCCAGTCCCATCCCACCTCTAATGACCTCGTTGTCGATGCCATAAGAAAAGAAAAGAAAAAAAGTTGATTAAATGTTCCTCTTTCATAAAAACTGACTTCTAATTTTTCATTCTGAATTGGTTTTGAAATAAAATTCTATCAAGACTATTGTTCACTTTTGGTCTGACTATATGTGACGTTAATTTCTTTTTTTCTTCGGGTTTTTGGAGTTTAGTACATTAAAATACACGGAAAATGTAAATCAAACCTTTCACAGAGTTCAACGTAGCTACAATTAATTATACTTAACAAAATCTAAACCATAGTAGCAAATATTTTAGTTGTAAAATTACTCAGGATACTAGCTGCATAAAATTTGAATCATCTGGCAATGTTTCAAGCCACTGCTCAACATAACTGAAGATGGTCACATGGTAATCACGTTACATATACCTGCCAGCCGAGAACAGAGGGGAGGTCGTGTGGAAGGGGAGTAGTATTACTTCAACACTTTTCATTTAGTATGGAAATGAAAGATAAAGTAGATCCATCACTCACCATAGTTGAATGGAGGATAGAGGATGTTTGTAGTGATAAAAAAACACTACACAAACACACAAAACAGAAATATGACTGGTCTCACACAGGCAGCCACAATCAATTCACCACTGTAAGGCACTCGTGCTTCATTGACTGCAGGTGCTTGTGTGAGCTTAGCCATATGCTTCTGTTATCATGAGTAAGCACATAGCCCATATATTGTGTTTTTTTGTCAGTGCAGCCATCTTACCTTCAACTTTGGCAAGTGATTGGCTTTTTGTTTTATTTCCATATTAGTAATGCCTCATGACATTTATTTGTTCTTCATTGTTGCTGACAGCATTTTTCTTTTGTTAGACATCTGACAAAACGTGCTGACTAAGATTTGTTTCTACCAAGTGTTAATAACAGCTTAGAAAAAAACTTAGTTCATCCACACACCTTAGTTCATGCAGGTAAAGCTGCAAGCAAAAAATCTAGCTTGTATTATTATTTCCTTTACGAAGTAAATATATCTGCTTCTTTAGATACACTGGACAAATCTGGAAATATGAAAGTGTTTTTTACCACACCAGGTAGCATATTATCAAAGCTTCTCACAAAGTCTAAAACAACTTTAATCCAGTATTATTCTCTCACATATGTCAACTTACACACATCTCAGAATATTCCACCATATCATTATCAGTTCAAATTATCATTCCCCACTATTTCAATAGATCTCTTATTTTCCCACTGAATGGTTGTTGCTGTGAATAAAACCACCGATTTTATTTCCAATTATACTTAACAAAATCTAAACCATAGTAGCAAATATTTTAGTTGTAAAATTACTCAGGATACTAGCTGCATAAAATTTGAATCATCTGGCAATGTTTCAAGCCACTGCTCAACATAACTGAAGATGGTCACATGGTAATCACGTTACATATACCTGCCAGCCGAGAACAGAGGGGAGGTCGTGTGGAAGGGGAGTTCATCTGGGCACCTTGGTGATGTCTTTTTTTTCAGTCAGTACCATGCCCTAATATGGTGCAGTCCCACATGACTTGCAATATTTTTTTTTTTTTTTCTGGCTTCCATGTTTGACTAAAGTTGAGGCCATGATCCAGATTAGTAACATTACCACAGAGTCTTATCTCTATCATCTACTTCATGACACTATCTCAAAAATTTATATGCATGGCAGGGGCATGTCATTTTGTCAAACCATGGCTCATGACCATTATCAATGGAACGTTTAGCCATCAAAGAATTCTCCTGTCCTAGTTTAAAATATCTAATATGTTCCTTGCGTCTTTCTTCAATTGTTCTTAAAGTTTGTCATATATAAATAGTACCACATTTACAAGGAATTTTGTAGATGGCAGGTGCACAAAGATTCAGATCATCCTTCAGAGATTGTAATAGCTGCCCAACTTTGGGTAGAGGACAAAAAAATCAAATGTATGATCGAATGTATGCTCTGATTATTGAGGAGCCTTGCTGTTTTTAATGTTACCCCTCTTGAGAATGGCATGAAGCACGCTATTTGTCCCAATCACTGTCATCCGTTTCTTTTTTGTTTTTTCTTACACTGGTTGCACACTGTATTTCTTTAGTGCCATAGCTGTTAGTACGAAACACACTTTCCCAGTGTTACAGCTTTCCCTGTTGATGTTCAGTATTGGTCACTAGCTTTGCCCTATGGACAGAGTAGTTCAGGATGGTGGAACCTCAGACCATTCAGGTAGCCATCACTATGTGCTGGTTTCCTGTAAACATTGTGCCCTAATCTTCCATTCAGCTTCTGTCACACTAGCACATCTAGGAAAGGAAGTGTTGTATCCCTTTCAATTTATGCCATGAATTTGATATTAGGATGAATCCCATTCAGATGGTTCATATTCGTTTAAGGCCAGCCTCCCACAAGGCCAAACGAAGAATGTATCATCAACATATATATAAAAACATTTAGGCTTTAAAGGAGCTGTGTCAACAGCTACATATTCAAAAACTTCCATATAGAAGTTAACTACTGACAGAGAACGAGGACCCCATGGCTCCACTGTCTATTTCCTTGTAGTATTTATCCTGGTACACGAAGTATGTGGATGCTAGGGCAAGTCTAAATAAATCCGTAATTTTCTGATAGAATTGTTCTCCAAGGGGTTTAAAAGTCTCCCATAAACTCACCTGTGTGAACAAAGATGTTACATCCAGGCTGATCATAACATCATCAGGGTCTAAACGCATTGCTTTAACCACATCCACAATGGCAGCAGCATTCTTGACATGGTGTGGACATCGACCAACAAATGAATTTAACAGATGTGCAAGATGTTTGGCACACCTGTACATCAGTGAACCTGTAGCACTAACTATAGACCGTATTGGAACATGCTCTCTATGCATTTTCAGCAGGCCACAGCGGTCTTGGGGCCTGAACGGTTAATTTCTTTGCCGTTTCTTCCAGCATCTCTTGTCAGGACGCTTGTATTCCTGGATACTTGAGCTGTGGGATCGCGTGAAACCAAACAATATTCTTTATCATCTAAAACTTCATATATCTTTTTGTGGTAGTCCACATACACCTGGCATCTACAAAATTCCTTGTAAATATGGTACTATTTATATATGACATACTTTAAGAACAATTGAAGAAAAACGCAAGGAACATATTAGATATTTTAAACTAGGACAGAAGGAGAAATCTTCGATACACTCCATTGATAATGGTCACGAGCCATGGTTTGACAAAATGACATGCCTCTGCAATGCATATAAATTTTTGAGATAGTGTCATCTACATATATACTCTGCAATTCACAAAATTCTGGGTGGCAGAGGGTGCTCAGCACCAAAGCTAATCTCTTTGCTGTGCATTCCAATCCGTAATGGCACGAGGGAAAAAAGAATTCATATAAGAATCAGTCCGGCACCTTATTTCTCTGATTTTATCTTTCCTGTCCTTCCGACTCAAATAGGTTGGTGGAAGAAGTATTTCACTACACTCAAAAGTGAAAGTGGGAGTACGCATGTTTTCCAATTAGTTTAAATGAAACATGTGTCGTCTATCTACCAGAGACTCCCAACCTAATCTACTAATCAGTTCTGTGATGCTTTCATAAGGACTGTAGCAAGCGGTCACGAATCGAGCGGCTCTTCTCTGTACTTTCTCTATACTTTCGATCAATCCCTTACAAAACGGGTCCCAAATGGCACAACAATAATCCAAATGTGGACGCACAAGAGATTTGTACACTATCTCCTTTGTTTGTTCATTACAATTTTTCAAAATTCGACCTATGAATCGCAGCCTAGAATTTGCTCTACCTACTAACGAATTAATGTGTATGTCCCATTTCATGTTCCTTTGTACTGTTACTCCCAAATATTTCATAGAATCAACCATATCAATAACTGAACTGTTTACCTCGTATTTCTGAACAATCGGATTCTTTTTGTTAGTTATGCTCATTGTCTTTAACTTTTTACAATTTAGAGTAAGTTGCCACTCAGCGCACCAAGCCAAAATAACATCCAGATCGCGCTGAATTTCTAAGCAATCGGCCAAAGTTCTTACTTCCCTATAAATAACCGCATCATCAGCAAACAATCTAAAAAGGCTTTTCACTTTGTCTCCGAGATCGTTTATAAAAATTAAGAAAAGAAGTGGTCGTATTACACTTCCTTGAGGTACACCCGATGTAACATCTAGATTAGAAGAACTTTCTCCTTCAACGACAACATACTGCGACCGACCAGTTAGAAAATCCTTTATCCATTCACAAAGCTGATCCGATATACCGTACGCTCGAAGCTTCGCTAAAAGGCGGTTGTGTGGCACAGAGTCAAAGGCTTTCTGGAAATCTAAAAAAATTGCATCTACTTGTGAACCTGCATCGATAACTTTCATTACGTCGTGTGTAAATAGGGCCAGCTGTGTTTCACATGATCTTTTCTTCCGAAATCCGTGTTGATTTGTTGTAAGCAAATTATTATCATCTAGAAAATTCATAATGTTCGAGCATACAATATGCTCCATAACTCTACTACAAACAGATGTTATAGATATGGGACTATAGTTCCCAGGATCACTTCGATCACCTTTTTTGAAAATCGGAGTTACTTGCGCGATTTTCCAGTCTGAAGGTACTTTTCGCTCTTCTAATGATTTACTGAATATATCAGACAATAATGGCCCGATTTCCGTCGCATACTCTGAAAATACTCTTACTGGAATTCCAGCCGGGCCGGGTGCTTTCCCCCACTTCAGGAGCTCTAATTTTTTTTTTTAACGATACCTGCAGTATCTATTCGTAATGATTCCATCACCGACTCGCCACGGCTTGGGAAAACGGGAATACTATCCTTATGTTCATTTGAATACAGTATTTAGTATGTTAGCTTTATCGCGGCTCTCATTAACCTCGGAACCTTCACGAATTAGTGCTGGAATATTGCTGTTGGCACAATTAACTTTTCGTACATACGACCAAAATTTCTTTAGGTTTTCTGTGAGACTCTTAAAGAGAGAGTTGGAGTGAAAATCGTTGAAGGCCTCGCGCATTACATTCTTAATACGTCCTCTTAAATCAGCTAAGGTTTCTAAATCGCTGTGACACCCCTTCCTTCTTGAGCGTGCGTGTATTTTCCTTTGTTTTTTGAGTAATCTTTTGACTTCGAATGTGTACCACGGTGGATCATTCTCCCCCTTTATTGTCCGCTTTGGTATATGTATTTCCATGCCTTTCCTGACTATATGTATAAAACGATGCCACATCTCTTCAACGGTATCCTTTGTTGACTTGAAGTTATGGTAATTATTCCTCAGGTAGGTTCTAAAACACTCCTTTGAGGCCTTACTGAATCTGTATACAATCCGCCCTTTTTTCCTTTTTCGCTTGGTCATTAATTTGATAGTCGCAATTACCACTTTGTGATCGCTTATTCCTGTGGTCATTGAAATGTCGGTGAATAATTCTGGCCTGTTAGTAACCAGCAAGTCTAAAATGTTTTCGGTACCATTATGACACCGCGTAGGTTCATTAACTAGCTGCTCGAGATGATTATCTGACAACAACTCGAGAATTACTTCAGAAGCTGCCTTATCCCTGCTACCTGTGATGTGAACGTAATTACGCCAGTCAATATAAGGCAGATAATAGAAGGAGATGATAGAGAATAGACTCGATGGTAATGTTACTAATCTGGATCATGGCCTCAACTTAAGCCATACATGGAAGCCAGCAAAAAAATTATTGCACGTCATGTGGAACTGCACCATATTAGGGCATGGTACCGAATCAAACAAGACGTCACCAAGTGAGCGGTGCCCAGCTTGACCCCCTCCACATGACCTCCCCTATGCTAACGGCTGGCAGCTCTACATAACAGACCACCATACAGCTGTTTTCTGTGATGCTGAGCGGTGGCTTGACAGTGGAAGCAGTGCCATCTTCTGTGAAATGTTTCCAGATGATTCGAATTTGACCCGGCTAGAATACCGATAAGTTTTTCTATAGTGTTGCTGCAGAAAAGCGTATATAGTTATTTAATGTAGTCGTTATTTCAACTGGGGGAATTCAGATACTGGAGCCATACAACTAGCACCATCTCATGTCATACAGAATGCACTGCAAAGTCTCCTCATTAAATTTTTAATAAACCAATTCATTGTTTTTGACATTTTTTAGTTTCCTTTCTTATTGAAGTTGGGTATGGATGTGGTATGTCTGGCGTCTGGAAGCAGTTATGTTTAGCTGTGCACATTCATTTTTTTATGGGTAAAAATAGTGCATTTTGAAATCATTTTAAGACAAGTTTCAATTTTTTCACAATTTTCTGTCTTTTTAGAAATACAAATTTATAGTTGCTAGACAGTTTTGTCATTGCTAACATCGCGCCAGATACAATTTTAATAATTGAAAATAATAATTTTCAAACCATTTTAGTATAGTTGAAATTTTAATATGATATAGTTCAATAACCAAAGAACATAAGATAAATTTGCCAGCACGAAATTAGGTTGTTTAATTAGGAGCCAGACTAATTTAAGTCTCGAGGAGAATGGGTGAATAGAAGAGTTTGGCAACTAATTTATTGATTACATGAGAAATATAGCTGTGACATAGAGCGTCATGAAACATAAGCGGTCACATATGATATTTTTTAAGATGGCATCAGCATTGTCCAAATGAATTTTTATATTTGTTGTATCGCATTTTATAAAATGAAAGCTTAATTTTGTGTTGATGGGTAACAAAAAAGAAAAATGTGTTTTTTTGCTCAGGTGAAAGTGGTAAAATAATTATATATGAAATGCTCTCGGGTAACTAGCCAAGTTAAGGAAGTGTTACTACCAGAAGATGGCGACAGTGAATGTGATCACCGAAATATCATGTGATAGTAACACTTCATTAACTCTGCTAGTTACCCAAGAGCATTTCATACATTCTCAACACCGAGAGAAACTTCATTTTTAAAATAATTATATTTAACAAAGAAAAATTAAATAAGTATGCGGAAATTTTATAATCTTCTATCAAGTTTAACTTGAAATATAAAAATGTGACGTTATCTGATAGCGCAAATGGATACCATATACAATGTTACAGCACTTTTACATCCATTGTGTATAAATATTGCAACTTATGTATATCACTGATCTAGTACAGCTTGTATTAGATCATCCCATTCAAATTCTTCAATACATGTTCATGAGACTACTCTAGATGATCCTCGAATTCAACAATTATTGACAATAGTGATTTAAATACATGTGACAATAAGTCTTTTAATGAAACTCCAGAGCTTGAAGACAGTGCTATAGAGAGAAGTATTGAACTAAAAAGATTTTTTGTGAGAAAGACCAAAAACAGGTTATAGGAAAACTGAAAACTTTACATTCCTCAAAAGATGAAAAACTTTATGAAAAAACAAATGAATGGATGAAAACATTGGACACTGATAAACCATTTATGTGAATTAGCACAATCAAGCAATTACAATAAAACTGAAGCAAATAATTGACGTACTTCAAGGCGTGTAAATAGAAATATCCACACAAAAAATTTAATGACATTATATTATTAAGTTCATGTTACACAAAAAAAAGGTTGCTCGTTACTAAATGTATCATTGTGATATTTAAAATAGCAATTTGGAGAGTAAATTAAAACAAAAATCTTCACAAGATTCAACTTATATAATAAATAATGTCCTTGAAAGTAAGATATTGAAACATTTCCAAAAGACAATTAAAATTCAAACAAAAACCAAGCATAAGATTACTGTTATTATTAATTAAATTTTACCAGTTGTGGAGTGGGTCATGAAAATAAATGGCAATGAACACATTATTGCGAACAGCAATATTTTATTAGCATTTACACGCTCACGCGCAATACAACGTACACAACATATATCAGAGAGGTTACATGTAATGCAAATAATACTTCAACTCTGTGCATTGCACTAGTAACCTCTACAATCCCCCCCTAGGAATATCATTAACTTGTGGATGATCATTTAGCACTTTGCAGATTATGCCATCTAGACCTGTTCCACCAGCTGATACCGTTTCTTCATTCGTTGCTCCCAGCCACTGCACTGCTTTCACAGAATTGAATGCATCATTGAACCAAGATGGTTCCACTATATTATTAGCATGAACTATAGGAGATTGTGGTTCTATGTTATCATCTTTCTTTGATTTTATAGAATCATACTGTGTTGCTTTTGCTTTATGCTGTGCAGAACTTTCCCTTGGCTTTCCTCTCTTCTTTACTTGAACAGTTGATTGTTCTTCACTCTAATTACCTTTGTCCAAAAATTTTTCTTCTTCACTCTCTGTCTTGAAATCCTTTGAAGTCTTCTTCACTTCTGCTTGACAGATTTTCTTCCGAACTGATCGTTAAATTTTCTTCAGGATTGCTACCTGAAATTTCATCACTGCAGTCAAATGTGATTGTTTCTTCTCGATCCAGTTGTTTTAAGTTAGAGTCTTCGGGTTTATTGGTGTGTTTTGCTTCATCACTTGTGCTCTCTTTGAATATACGGTCATGTGACTCCACAACTTTTCGAGTATCTTGCATCCAAATCCTATACCTATGTCCATATATTGCATATCCAACCAAAATTCCTTTCTTGGCCCTTACTGAGAGTTTTGAGTAGTGTTTTTGTTTAGGAATATGCGCAAAGGCTTCACATCCTCTTGCCCAAAAATGAGAGACGCTTGGCTTCCTGCCAACCAATAATTAATATGGAGTTTTAACTTCATTACGGCTGTTCGTGACTCGGTTCCTGCGGCAGTATATATCAGTTCTGCCCAAGCTGCTTAGGCAGCCTACTACTGCAGATTTCACTTCTCACTAGATGTATCAGAGTTCTGTTGAATCTCTCTGCTATTCCATTTTGCTGTGATGTTTAAATCATTGTCTTTTCATGTACAATGCCATTACTTTCGTAGAAGATATCCCAATACTTTGAACTAAATTCAGATCCATTATCTGTTCGAACTCACTTTTAAGTTTTGCCAGTTTGGTTTTCAACCCGGATCTTCCATGCTTTAAACTCGGCCATTATACTTCCCTTTGTTTTAATTAGTCTTATGAAAGCATATCTGCTAGCATCATCAACTATGCTAAGAACATATCTGTTGCTACCAAAGCTTTTCACATCGACTAGTCCCATGAGACCTGCATACACAAGATTCAAAATTGTTCCATCATTTTCCAATTTGCTTGATGGATGCGTCACAAATGGTAGTTGTGTCGCTTTTCCTGCGAGACAGTCACTACATAGTGTAGGAATTGTCAGCTTGCAGTTTAAACCATTTACAGAATGTGTTTTGACCATTTTTATAATCTGATTCTTGCTAACGTGCATTAGTCTTTGATGCCACACGTCTAATGTTTTTAAATTTTCCATTTTCACTGTGTAATGAGCTTATTACACTCTTCTTTAAATTAAGTTCTGTTCCCACCACATACAAGTGACTCCTATTCTCCACTTTCAGTAGTAAAGTTCTACTGTCATTATAAATGCAAAAACCAAACTTTCTTATTATTTTCAGTTAATTGTTTACCTGACAAAATTCCATTGCTAATGCCAGGCACTAAAAAGAGTGTCTTTAATTTTCATGTCACTGTATGCAGAGTTATTACCTATAATCTTTGCATTTACAGTACCTTTACCAATTGTAAGTGTCGTTATGCAATTTGCTGTCACAACATTTTCAGTAGTTTGATTTTTACTGAGCCAAGAAAAATACTTTTTATCAGGAGGTATGTGATGTGTTACACCTGAGTCTATGACCCAAACATCGCTATTTAATATAGCTGTTCCACAACAAGTACTCGTTGTCAATGCACTAGATGAATGTTCATTGCTTAAGTTATTGGGACATACATTTGCAAAATTATTTACAGATAAAACACTTGCATTTGCCATTTTTACCTTTTCGTATTCCTTTCTTAAAGTGTTTTTCCATCTTTTCTGCTAGACTTGACGTCCATTTGCTCGAGTTCTTTGCGTTTTGTGTGTTCAGTTTCTTCACAAATAATGCAGACCATTTCGTCGCTTCGTTTTCTTGTTGTACTGAATCTTCAGGAAGAAGACACCTTTTCACTGTAGTATTGTAAACTCACTTTTTGGTAAATTACACAAAGCTGTTACAACAGAACCCCACTCCTCAGATAGGCTGCACAAAATTGTCATAGCTAAATTCTGCATCTTCTATAGCACTGCCAACACTAGGAAGCTCTTCAACAGTTCTGTTTGTCTGTGCCAAATATAATTCCATTGAATTATAATCAGTCAGGTTCAGCTAATACAGTATCCGCCCAAGTTGCACAATACGAAATTTGCTGTCATGCAGTGCATACAACTGTTAGAGCTCGTTCCATGCTCCCTTTCGCATTATTTAAATGTTGAATATGCATTTGCTGTTCATCGCATACAGCAAGTGTGATCTTTGCATAAGCTTTAGCTTGTCTTGATATATAATTACGTTTTACAGATGGATCCACGTCAGTAATCGGTTCTTCTTCACCTGATTCAACAACAGTCCATAAATCACTTTCCATCATTACCATTTTCATTTGGTAACTCCACGATGTGTAATTTATGCCATTTAGCTTGGTTATCATCATAGACCGACGATCAGACATGTTTAAATCAATTCAACAACTTCTGTCTGCCATAACTGTTAAGAACCCTTAACCAACTTTTTTGAATCGATGCTACAACTGTTGAGAATGTGCAATGAATTTTACAGTTTAACACCTCTGTGCTGTAACTGGGCCCACAACCATTGTTATTATTAATTAAATTTTAGTAGTTAAGCACAAAGTGGAGTGGTGCATGAGAATAAACTGTAAAAATGTGGTATTATGAACAGCAATGCTTTATTATTATTCACACACCAAAGTGCAATACAAAGTATGCAACATATACCAGAGAGATCACATGCAATGCAAAGAATACTCCACAGTTTACAAAACTGTCAACCACTGTGCATCGTACTAGTAACCATTACAATTACCACACAAATGGATGATAATTTAGTCAAGAAAATTATTTTACTTTTCTTGAAGAAAATTATTTGATTGACAAAGCAGGATTAATCCTGCGGAAATCAATTTTAATTGATAAACTTAAATTTGCACCAAAAAACAAAACTAAGGATTATTTATTTCATTTAATGTTTGCTGCTACATGAAATTTATATAACTCAACAAAAATTGTTCTGTAATTATTCAATAACTTTCTTTTAAAATATATATACATAGTTGAGCAGATATGGCCTGCAGCTGGCAGGTGATGAGGCCACTATGTCAGGATTTCCATCCATAACCACTATGACATGATATCGAGTTGCTCCAACCAGGCCACCGCCTCTGGCGCAGCCAAATTTAAATTTTCGAGACTTCTAGGAAAGGCACACAGTGGGCAATCCTTCACAATGTGTGACACTGTTTGTGAAACCTCACCACAGTCATAGTATGGAGAATCTGTCCAGGCCCAGGTGTTGAAGCAGTTTCTCCCATACCACATCTATTAAGATTTAATTTACACCAAACTGACTGCAGTAAGTTCAATTCTGGTAGTTTTGAGCAGCAATTGCTAATTTTGTACTATGCCCTGTGGTGTCGACAATGCCAATTCCGCTGTCCAGCAATATGTAGGGTTGAAGGAGTTAGATGTTAGACTGACTGACAGCATTCGTCCAGGCAGGGCGACATGACTTCAGCCATGTTTTGTATCCCCAAATATCTGCATGAATGGCAAATGCCTCTTTGTTCAAAATTGTCGACCATAGTTTAAATTAGGACCTTTTGCCTTCTGAAGTGAGGTGGTGGGATGTTTCTGAGTACCAGCAGCCACTGGGCAGGTGTAGGCAGAAGCAAGCCTGTTATGATTTGCATTGTTTGGCAGAACTGGATGTCCACCAACTGGGTGTGAGAGCCACAAGCTAGAGCAGTATTCAGCTGTGGAGTAATCCTAAACCAAGACCAAGACAGTTGTTCTTAATGTACTCCTGTACTTGATGTATTAAGGATTTAATTGATGTCAAATGTTCTATTCCAGAAAAATTTGAGCGAGATAAAGATATTCGTTGGAGAGATGGTGTAAACTGTGACCGATTGTGAAGTTCATTTGCCTCAAATGTTATTTTCTGTGTCAGACATGGGTCTGTTCAACCATCTAAACACATAAAACTTGGTAAGACTAAAAAAATCTTAAAACTAGGCAGAAAATGGTAAATAGTTTTAATAGATTTTGACACTGCTGCAGCTATAACACACTGAAAGAGTTGGAAACTGAAGCTAATATTTTATCTGTTTCCACTTCACAAATCTGTCCTCCCGACATTATTCGTAATTCATTATGATGCACAGGTGTGGCATTTGATAATTTTGACAGATTCGTCATTACAGTATGTGGAAAAGAAACTCTAAAGGATGGTGGCTCGACATGTGAAAGAGGCAGCAGAAATCTTAAGGAATTCCAACATCAAAGAAGATAGCGGTCTTTTCCTCTGCGATGCTTGGCGACTGTTGCTATGTGAATATAAATTAACAGTATCTCTGAAGAAGGCTGGAGTATAACAGCCGAAAGCTTAGATAATCTAATAAATGACGCGGCATAGCCCGTAAAGCTATAAATCATATACAAAAGTGGCCGTGGAAGTCTTAAGAATCAGCTAAAGGACATCGTTGCAATCATATACCAAAACCTATTAGACAGTGTTCGTCAAGAACAGAACATAAATATTGCCAGTGATGATTCAAAAAAAATGTTACGAGGTCCATCAAAAAGAAGAACAACCTTTTTCCTTAGGTCACTCCATACACCAAAAGATTGGAACACCAGTTGAGCAAGATGAATCTACTTTTACAGAAAATTACTCATTAATACAATCAATTGATTTATTACACTTAGTTTCACACATTTTTCAATGCACCAAACATTCCAATGTGAATAGGCTTTAATGGTCTGTTATTAGAAGACAATAGCTCAAAACAAAGAGTTTCATATCTTACACTTATCAATTCTTCACCTACCACTGTAAAAATGTAAATACAGTGAAACTGGCCCAAAAGGTTAGTAAAGAACATAATCAAACTTATATACAAATCTGTAATAATGGAGCAAAAGAACTGCCACAAGGCGACGGATGCCATCCATATCACACAAAATGTTCCATCCCATATAGCCTAGCCATCTGAGGCAAATGCATCTGCTCTGGCCAAGAATACTCTGCTCTTTACTCCAACAACCTGACCCGGGCACTTATAAACCGCAGTTATCCTCCAGAAGTAGTTCAAAAATAGATATCAAAAGTCAAAAATTGTCCAACACACAACCCAAAACCAACCAGAACCCTGTTTTTCTCACCCAGTTTTTTTGGAATCGCTAAACCAAATTCTACATTTTGGCTACAACTTCCTCAGATCCTTTCCTGAAATGTGACACATTCTTCCCACTATCCTTCCCACCACTCCACGTGTCACCTTCAGCAGACCACTTAACAAAAGAAATATACTATTACACAAATATCAACCCTCTGATGCACTTAAACCATGTCTCGGATTCTTCCCGCATAACAGGCCCTGATGCAAAATGTGCAGTATGCATCCACCTACCACAACATATTGCAACCTTACTCATGGAGAAACCTACCCCATCATAGGCCATGCAGTACCACAACCGATCTAATATACCAGCTCACCTGCCTCCACTGCTAAAGTTCCTACATTGGCCTTACCTCGAACTCATTATCCATCAAAATGAATGGTCACAGAAATAGTTTACTCCCAAAGCCTAGACCTCCCTGTTGCTCACCATGCCACTCAAAATACCTGCAACCTCAGTAACTGCTTCAAAGTGGGATCCATTAGAGTACTTCCAGATACCACTTCCCAATCTGAACTCCGCAGGTAGGAACTGGCCTACCAACACATCCTGCAGACTACACAGCCCCCATACCTCAATTTTAGATACCATCTTCCATCCTCACCATGTTATACCCATTGCTGGCCAGTACAATAGATTCATATATTTATATAGACCTTATTTTAAAATTTATTTTTGATTTTTTTTAACATCATTACAATTATTTCTTCTTTTAAATGTTCCATTTTTTTTTTCTTGTGATCAATACTTGCAATTATATTATTGTTGCTCCCCCCACCACCTTCGAAGGTCAATTTCATTTTGCATATGGCTTTGTTGACCACAATGCTTGCGTGAACTCAGCTACATGTTTCTTCCCACTTGATTAAGGGTTAATCCTGAAATATAGTGTTTGTATATTATTTTGTGTTGCTGCTGCCCTCCTTCCTTCAACTATGGTGAGTGCTGGATATAATTTATCTTTCCTTTCCACACCTATATACAAGTCTCTTATAATTTAGCGATATCTAAAATTGCATTAATATTCAAGCCTTAGAGAAACCTTGATTTGATAATTTCTTTAATCACTGTATCTAGAAGTATATGCATGGGTGATTTTGAAATCTATAACACATAATTTTTTAAAATAGTTTTGATAGTTAATCAACTAAACTGTGTGGTGGTGTGGCAAATACTCAGACAATTTTCATAATATTCACAAAACACACAATATTAATTAATTCATATCTTTTTCTGCTTTCTGTCGTGGCTATCTCTCTCATGCAACCAATGAATTAGTTGCCACTCTTCTATTGGCCTTTTCTCCCCGAGACTTAAATTAGTCTGGCACCTAATTAAACAACCAAATTTCTGTCTGGCAAATTTATATTATGTTCTTTGGTTACAGAACTGTATCATATTAAAATTTCATCTATACTAAAATGGTTTGAATTTTTTTTAATTACTAAAACTGTGTCTGGCACAATGTTAGCAATGATAAAACTGTGTAACAACAATAAATTTATAATTCTAAAAAGACATAGAAAATTAGGAATAAATAAAAAATTGTCTTAAAATGATTTCAAAATGCAGTATTTTTACCTGTAGAAAAGGCATCCACACAGGTAAATGCAACCGCTCCCAGGTGCCAGACGTACCGCATCCATACTCAGCTTCAATAAGAAAATAAATATCAAAAAACCAGTTGACCTAAAATTCTTTCTAAAAACAGTGGTTACACTATAACAGAACTGTAGAAAGTAAGTACCAGCAATTTTATCCTGAGATTACAGGAGTTTCTGAATGCTATTTTCATATAGCTATGGTATGAATTGTTTGACGATAAATCACGTATTCCATTACTTGAGCAATTTGTTATATCATTCATGTTCAAATACTTTTATGTTTAAATAAAATTTATGAGGGTTCATTTTCTTTGATCAATCCTTCCCCCCCCCAATGGCACAGATATCTGAAAGTTGATGACCTACACATTCTAGTTTGTCAAACATTGTTAGCAGATACTCTTCTCTAAAAAGCTTACAAACCACCAATTCTTGTTGGAACATAAAGAAATGGCAACAGTTATAGAATAGAGCTCTCAAGCAGTGGGTGGTTCTTTCCTTGATTTAAGGACTACCATTACTTTCAATAATGGCAAAATACGAAGTTACTACCGGAAACTTGTTAAATCTGAAACACAATAATGCACAAAAACTTAATAACCAAGAGCAGATCTAAAGGGATTCTTACATAAAACCTTGCATGCATCTGGTTTCCAGGTTCCGCAGCATTTGATAATCCGTCAGCTTTATAAATATCTTTACAATGTTTTACTAAAGCTCCTTGATGCCATACAGTGGAATCAGTCCATCTGAAAGTCACAAAAAGAGATCAAAATGAATTTCTAACACAAATGTTACAGAGATTGCATTTAATACAAAACACGATATAAAATAACAGTGAAGAACAGTTTTTCCCATTTAGCATTAAATGTGAATTTGTATGCTATGAGTAAAAGTTACCTGGTGAATTTGAAATGTTTAACATGTATCTGTCTGAATTTTAAAAACATTTCTGCCTTTACATTGCAAAACGTAAATGGCTAAATCTATTTCAGTACCAATATTAGCCCTAGTCAATTTCCTGAAATTGCCTGTGTAAATACAGTAGAACTCCAATTATCCGAACTCCGGCTATCTGAATCGCTGAATATCCAAATCGCCTTTTTTTTTTTTTTTTTTTTACAGTTTAACGTCCCTTTTTAACAACGTGGTCTTTTAAAGACGGGAAAGGATGGGGGCAAGGAATGGGAAGGAATTCGGCCATGGCCTTTTGAAGGAAGCATCCCGGCATTCACCTGGAGTGATTTGGGGAAACCATGGAAAACCCAAATCTGGATGCCCGGACGGGGATTCGAACCACCGTCCTCCCGAATGCGAGGCCAGAACGCTATCCGTTACACCACCATGCTCGGTCGCTTTTTTAATTAAGACAGAAACGTACTGCGAAAAAAGCTTCCCCTCTTTTATAAAAACCAAGCCTTGGGTTGCAGCATTGTTTACCGAGTGGTACGGCGAAATTTTCATCCCTGAAGTGAAAAAGCACCAAAAATCTCTTAGAAAAGAAGGCAGTAAAGTGCTTTAGGTTGCTGCTAATGCAGCAACTCATCCCACTGAAGAATTGTTGGAAAGACGTAATGGCCAGTTCAAAACAATCTTTTTACGCCAAACGTCACAAGCTTTTTGCAACCAGTGGACCAGTCTGTTATCGAAATCATGAAATGCTATTACAGAAGGGAAATTTTGGTGGAGGGTGCAGATGAAGGTGTGTTGGCTAACCACAAAAAAATAAATTTGAAAGATTGTGCTTACATGGTGGCAGAAGCTTGGAGCTTGATTAAGGCAGTCACATTAAGACAAGCGTGGAACAATCTGAAAGGCATATCAACTGAAGAAGAGAAGGAAAAGGAGAAAAAGAAAGGGAAGAGACAGGAGAAAATGGGGATGACGTGTCACTTGAGGAAACCAGAAACACTTTTTTTTTTTTTTTTTTTTTTTTATTCAGTAGTTAGTGTCGAAGATATAGATTCATCAGACCCTGTGTATGAAATTCTAAATGATGATGAACTTGTTGAAAGTGTGAGAGAAGAAAGTGTTAAAGACCTTCATGTCGAAGTTGAAGCAGACATGGTACCATCAGAGTTGAAGTGGATGAAGTGTCAGCCTGAGTTGACCACATGCAACTTCTCACTGTCAAGCGGATGGCCCGAAAACGGATGAATACAGTCAAACCGCTTACTTTGACCGAGATGTTCAGCAAGCAATGGCTTTTATTTACAGTATAGTAAGTACATACTGTACTAATGTACAGCACTTGTAGGTACGCTTAGCATGTAAAAGTGTTGCCTTTTCATTTAATTAATTAAAAGCTGTTTTTCTTTAAAAATTAGTTTTCAACATACATACAATAATTAAATAAAATAGACCCTTTTTCGGAAAAAAAACAATTATCCAAATTTTTGATTAACCGAATGGGGTCTGGTCCCATCTGATTCGGAACATTCTACTGTAATTGTTCACACTATACACTGAAGCATACTCAGAGGGAGCAGAACGTATATTTAGAAACTCAGCTATTATAATCAAATAATTTACTGGAAAAGGGGGGGGGGGAGGATTGGTAACACAAAGAAGCAATTTTCCAAATGCCTTAGTGAGGGAAGGAGCCTCTACACAAGGAGGCAAAATATGTTGGTTTCTTCTTAATAAATGCTGATAACTAAATGCGAGATCAATTGACAGAGGGGATAAGTGGTCACAAGACAGCAGTGACTAATATAAGTAGGTCCAGCAAACCATTAACCAAGGAAGGAGGATAATTTAGGTATAAATTAAACACAGAAAATGTTGATATTACGATATGCCAGCGGTACTACTTACACCTTTCACTGGGAAGTAGCATTGCAGAGAGTTAAAAGTTCAAGTATCGACAGTGAGTAGTGCGGTTCTTCGATAGATCACAAAAGATATTGCAATGCTGATCCTAGTTATGGCAAAGGTACCAGTCAATGAAGATGTAAAGCCTAGTGTGTTCAGTGAGCCAGATCCAAATGGATGGATTCTAATCCAGCATAATCGATCTTCTGAGCTGGGTTTACCATCAGGCAGCCGTATTCGAACAGTTCCAGTAGCACAAGCCTACCAAATTGTCAAGTAAACCACAAAAATAAATCATTTTGGCAATATACAATACAATTCGTGCATCAGTGGCTGTTTTTGTGAACCGGGAACTATAGAATTGTATGAACTCTCACTTTCAAGAACCTGCAATCTTCGGGCTAGTTGCTTTATTCAGATCTAATAATTTCATTTAATTCGATCAGTTATCAGATGTGATTTATGAAATTTATATTGTGGCAATAAAAGTGTGTTCCTGTGAAGCAAACTTAAGTGATTGAAATCTTTCATTATAAACATATTAAACATGTTCAGGCTACTGACCGGGTCAATTAAAATAATCAAGTCTTGATGTATATACAACATTAGGTATATTAAAATAGCAGTAACAGTAAAGGTGGTCGTTCAACATGGCAGACCATATTCCAGGATTTACAATAACAGCAGAGGATTGAAATAATCTTCTAAATCATAAAATATCAAACGAGATATAGCGGCAAATAAGATAACAATTTAACAGTACAAGTTACAGTACAAGCAATAACAATGATTGGGTGACAGTATACTCGATGAAAAACAGCATGAGTGCAAAGACATTATGTGAAAATATGGAAGCATGAGGCAACCAGACACAATCAACAGAGCAGCAATTGAACGCCGACCGTAGCGCTGCAGCCACGGTGTGACAAAACGGTACTTACTTAAAAAATACGCCTCGTATCTTTGATGCATGACTAAGTTATATATCATTACAGGGTGCCCAAGTTCCAGTGGCTGTTTATATTTATTGTTATTTTACACCAAATACCAACGATGTAGTAAATTTCAGCAAGTTCAAGGGAAGCTGTCTGTGGCTATATACAATTAAATCTGCATTGCATTTATCATTGAATAATGATTGGTCATATTGGTGTAAGCGAATTTATAAAATGTTCCAGTATTTTATCCTATTCGTTTGACGAAGTATTTCCAGCAATTGGGTATTAAGGTGATGTACCAATTACTGGTAGTGTGGAGTAAAGTTGTGTTTTTGTATCATTTGGGTCTTATATCAATGGGGGGGCTGACCCAATCATCAAGTTGGTGAATATTATTTGTAGAATTGTCTAGAAATGGATACCAGAAAAGGGGGGAGGAGAGGGGAGGGTTAAAATTGAAGAGGTGATAGAGTTGAAGGAAAAGATGTCCTTGGAAGAAATTTTAGCTGAGGTTATGGGCACGATGGACAGAAAAATTTAGTGACCTGCAAGATAATCTTAAAGCCAAGAGCTCCAAAAAGAAATAATATTAAAGCTGAAATTCCTGAAAATAATAATTCCTTTCAATAAAACTTGAGTAGCCTACAAAATAATACTTAGGTGGAGATTCACACAAGAGCACATGTAGCATCACAGCGAAACTAGAAGAGGGGTTCATGGACATGAGGCAGCCCGAAAAGGAAATGCAGTGGGAACAAATGACCCAAGTGACGAAGAAAGGATTGGAGAAAACACAGCAAGGAAGAGATAATATTGAGAATAAACTAGACATATCTGATAACCCTGAAGGAATAACAGAACTGACTACGAAGGAAAATGTTAGAACTACACTGGCAAAAATGGAGATTCCAAGCCAAAGTAATGTGCATGTAATGGTGAAGACTGAAGATGAAGTGATAATTTCGACAGAGCAAGATTGATTAATGATTGAAAAGATGACTGTTAAGAAAAGAGATAATCAAGAAATGAATTACCAATATGAAAAGGAAGGGAGGTTTACCAAAAGTAGCACAATGGAGTTATAGGCAGTCCCACCCAGTGTAGAAAGACGAGAAGAGAATGGGACATGGAATCTCTGGAAGATATGAAGAGTGATTGGTATGAAAGGTGTGAAAAGAAAATTGATTTGATAGTTTAAACAGATGGAAGTGAGGTAGGCGAACAGGGATCGGTTAAAGCATTTTCAAAGTGGAGGTGGGGGTGAGAATTGGTGCTGGAATGCTTATGGATAGCCTTGTAAGGGACGCATTTTATTATATTAAAACCTTCTATTTTATTTGTCGAGTCTGAGCGAGTCATATGTGCCGCAGAAGCTGAGTGGATGTTCTGTCATTGCTCAGCATGAAATCTTACGCACGTGCAGAATAGCACGCCTGGCGAAGGTCAACTTGCAGAGACGACTTGTAACTTTTCCACATTCGTGTCTGATCTCTAGGAGCGACAAGCTCGGCCTCGGGTGATACCGATCGGACGCGATTCCAGCCAAGATTCTCGTCTTCCACATGTTGTAGGATATTTCCTACAACCTACCTAGTTTGCTGGCATTACGTTCGCGTGAAGTCGCAGATGTATTTCCTTGTAACCAAGTATCCAGTGTTGCAATAAACATCGGGTTAACGACTTCAGTATTTCATTCAACGAATGCAAGTCTTATGTTCTCTGTTCCCATGCAGCCCACAGTTAATATTTTTAGGTGTCAGACAAGCACAGAAGACTAACAGCGTGGCGGAAGAAGACTACGTCGCAAGTCTTAGCTATTGTGACCGAGTACAGACTATACACACAGCCATCCGACAAATCACTCACTACAAAATTTTGGCGACAGAAGTGAGATTGTGTGGAACCATACGGCAGCTAGGTAACGAGGTATTCGCGGGGAAATCGATCGTCGATGCACGAGAACTTCTAATGTTCGGCGGGCCAGGCGGTGAGGCGAGCGAGCGGTGAGGCGAGCGAGCAGCGAGGGCATATCTACAGCGACGTAGCCACATTCCAGTGTAGCTGATAACACCTACAGTGCATCCAGCAGTCTAGGGCGTGGTAGCAGCAGCACGACAACTCAACACGACAACTTATCACAGTTTGGCAGCTTTTTACAGTTTTATAAAAGGTGAGTTGCTGGCATCATGCCGACTAATCCAGAAGGGCGTGAAGGAAATTTGCAAGATGTAATTGATGCATTAATGCGTAAAATTGCGGCGCTAGAGGCCAAAGTTGTATAGCCTGCACAAGCAACTAACAATTCTCAAGCTTCTAATAACAGAGCTTACAGTGCAGTGATGATGAGTTCAGTTTCTTTTGGGGGAAAACCTAATGAATCAATAAATGAGTTCCTAATCAAGCTAGATTATCTCTTTAAATTAGGAGAATTAAGTAGTTGTGAGAAATTAACTCTTTTAAGAACAAAGTTAACTGACGAGGCTTTGAAATTCGTCATCTATGATGAGGATTGCAAAAAAGCCGAAACATATGAATTATTACGCGGTGAACTTGAAAAACGTTTTTCCAAGAAATACACGGCCAGGTTTTACCGCGAACAATTAAGAAATATTAAGAGAAAGCCAGGGGAGGAACTTGATCAATTCGCAGATAGGATTAGGATGATTAATAATAATACATATGTGCTTGGGGAAAATGCAGAAGAGAATATTGTGAAATGCTATGAGGCTGATATGCGAGCATTAGACGCATTTGTAGGGGGATTAGACGGTGATATAGCAAAACACGTAAGTCTTCAGAAACCAAGAAAATTTTCGGAGGATTAGAACATGCACAGACTTTCGAACATGTAATGAATATGACTAGAAGTGACCGAAGAGATAGGCTTGAAAAACGGGTCTTTCATACGAAAAGAAAATTAAAGTGTGGAATTTGCAAAAAAACTAGGTCATGCTTCTGAAAACTATTGGTGGAAATTTGCTAATAATGCATGCTGTAAACATAATACTAACAATGCATGTTATGATTCTAATGTTGACATCACATGTCGTCAAGATAATGATTTTCGTGATTTTCATGGTGCTAATAAAATTCATACTTGTCATGGAGGAAATAGTGCAAGATTTTATTCTGACAGTGATAGTAGATTCCAAGGGAATGATGAAAAACCTATTGTACAAGGGAATTCAGGAGAAATAGTAGAGAAAGATTATCTGCAGATGATGATAAAGATGATGATAACAATAAAGATAGTAAAGATAATTATAAAAATAAGGGTGATAGATCATTTATGGGAAATAAGCAAGGTTTTCAAGGAAATAATGATAGGAATTATGGTTCAAAAAATTACATAGGTTTCAATAAATCAAATGGTGGTGTGACATACGGTCATTTTATGATGCACCATTTTTTTATATAAAGTAATAAATTATTATTTTCTATAATTGACATAATTATGGTAAAGAAATAATTAATGATTTGTGTACATTTTTTGTAAAATTTATAGTAACGAGTATTCCATAGACGGTATATATAAATTGTATGTAGATAGAATAATATAAATGTCTTAGCTTTTTATTAGTATTAGTATCTTTGATTGTTTGGTTGTTAAAAAGAGAAAAAAAAAGAAGAAAAGAGATTGTTAACTAAAAACTTAATATGTGAATGTATAATTATTATTGAATTGAACTTTAGATATAATTAAAAAGAATTGCTACAAGGTATATTCACCTGATGTATTAATTTAAAAAAGTAACGAGGAGGTTACAGTGGGCAGCGTGGAAGTAATGATTCACAGAATAAGTTAAACGAATAAGGGGTATGCAAGGCCACGTTGTCACGCCCCAAATTAAAACGGTACCTGTAACTATTTGTCAGAGTAACCCCCAAGTGGCAGATTTCATTGTAACAGTAAATATTGA
Source organism: Vandiemenella viatica (assembly GCA_031002005.1). Taxonomy (NCBI): domain Eukaryota; kingdom Metazoa; phylum Arthropoda; class Insecta; order Orthoptera; family Morabidae; genus Vandiemenella; species Vandiemenella viatica. Next base: position 204,213,869 of record CM061921.1, on the reverse strand, counting down.
GGGAAAACAATGTCAGCTGTTGGCTGATACGGGCTCTGAAGTTACATTATTATCTAAAGATATTTGTGGTATCAATGATTTAAGAGAATCTGATTGCAGAATTACGGGATTAGATAGAAATACTATTATTCATACTTTTGGGATGAAAGATGTGAATATAACTATAGATGATTGTGTTTATAATGCAACTGTTTACATTGTTTCTGAACTGAACCCAAAATATAGTGGAATTTTAGGGATGGACTTTCTAAATAAATATAACGCAATACTTGACGTGGCGAAACGTACAATTGTTTTGAGGAAACGCGAAAGCGTAGGCCCACATTTGTCGTTCCCAGATTCAAATAAAAGTCTTTGCGTAAATGAAGGAGTCATGAACCGACATTTACCAGCTACACGGACTTATAAATCTGTCGTCAGTTTAAGTAACGCGGAAACCATTCCAAAAGCTTCAGGGAAAATTGTGAACTTACCCATTAAAGATAACGTAGAGTGTGATGAAAATTCAGTAGTTTTAGTAGACCTTCCAGAAGAATCCAGTTGGTTAGATTCTAATCAGTGTTATGTGAAAAGAAGTATTTGTAAAGTGCGGGTAATTAATGGAATAAAACATATACCTGTGTCAATTGAAAATTTTGGAGAAAGTGATGTTGTCGTACCCCGTGGACATAAAGTTGCAAAAATAGGAATTTTAAGAGAACAGGAAATAGCAAGTAGTATTTTCTGTAATTATGCTGATAATGATAGCGAACTATTAACGGACAAAACATTGTGTACTGTTCAAAGGGAGGAAGATATTGATTTTAAAGAAAAAATTAAACATTTGCCACCTAAGGAAAGGGAGAGAATGGAATGTTTGTTAAATGAATTTAGGGAATTATTTATACCAAACAGTAAATTACCTGCCACAGACTTAGTGAAACACAGGATCTTAACGGGCGATGCCGCTCCCATTTATAAGAAAGCATATAGGCTTCCATTTCATCAGAGGCAACTTGTAGATGAATACATTGACCAACAACTAAAAGATGGAATTATTAGGCCTAGTAATAGCCCGTGGTCATCGCCGATTGTACTTGTACCTCGCAAAGTCGAAATGGAGAGACAAAATTCCGGTTTTGTGTTGATTATAGAGCTTTAAATGCAGTAACGGTCAGTGACGTGTATCCTTTACCTTCAATTGCAGAAACAGTAGACTACCTAGGAAATTGCAAATACTTTTCAAACCTAGATTTACGCAGTGGTTATCACCAAGTAAAAGTACATGAAAATGACATCGAAAAAACTGCGTTCACTATCCGAACGGCCATTACGAATGGTTGCGTTTACCATTTGGATTAAAAAATGGTCCAGCAACGTTTCAGAGGCTCCTTGATGGCGTCTTAAGGATTAAAGCCTTTTTCAGCTCTTGTATTTAGAGACGTATCATATCAATAAACATGGAAGAGCATCTAAAGGCTCAGAGAGGTGTTTGAACGTTTGAAACAAGCTCATTTAACCTTATCACTTGAAAAATGCAATTTTGCAATGTCAGAACTAGAGTATTTAGGTTTTCACATCACCAAAGATGGGGTTAAACCACATCCAAGGCTTGTAGAAGCAGTAAAAAATTTCCAACACCCACCTGTGTGAAAGAATTGCAATCATTCTTAGGGCTTTCAAATTACTATAGAAAGTTTATTCAGGATTATGCCCTTAAGGCCAAACCATTGACGAAATATTAAGGAAAGGGGTTAAGTTTGAATGGACAAATGAGTGTGATGAAGCCATGAATATTCTGAAAACAGCCCTTACCAGTTATCCATTTTAATATACCCTGATTTTAGTAGACCTTTGTCCTTGCGACTGACGCATCAAATTATTGCATTGGATCTGTTTTATCGCAAGTAATCGATGGAGAAGAAAGACCTGTAGGATACGCTTCTCGTCAATTAACCAAACCAGAAATCAATTACACAACCACGGAAAAGGAATGTTATCAGTGATTTGGAGCGTAAAACAGTTCCGTTGTTATCTTTACGGGAGGAAATTCACTATCGTGACGATCATTCTGCGTTGAAATGGATGCTTAGTCTCAAAGATCCATCGAGCAGGTTAATGCGATGGACCCTAAAACTTTCAGAGTACGAATATGACGTAGTTCATAAACCTTTTGCACAAAAATGCCGATGGCTTAAGTAGAAAAATCAGAGTAGTTAACAGTGAAGAACCACCCTCATTAACTGAGTTACCTATTGAACAGGCTAAGGACGAAGAATGCAGCAAATGGAGGAAGCAGAAATGGTTTGCGTTTCGCGATAACATTCTATATCGTGTTACCAAGCGCGGTGATAGAGTGGCGGTACCAAAATCACTGAGAGAACCTATTATGTATTTGTATCACGACGCGATCTTATCAGGTCATTGTGGTTTCAAAACAACTAACCAACGAATAGCGACCGAATATTGGTGGCCACACAGGAGAGAAGACGTACGAAAATATGTAAAAAATTGCCCAAATGTAATGAAAGATATGGTTTAGGTAAAGCGCGGGAACCTTTGCAATCATTACCTGAAACAACAGAACCTTTTCAAAGAATCGGTCTTGACGTTATGGGCCCATTTAGGCGCAGTCCAAAGAAAGTAATTATATACTCACAATTACTGATGCATTTTCCAGATATTTAGTTATGGTACCTTTATCTGATCAAACAGCTGAATCAATAGCTAAAGCCTTTGTAGTTAATTGGATATTACTTTACGGAGTCCCGGAATCGATATTACGGACCAAGGATCATCATTTATGTCTTCATTGTTTACACAAGTTTGCAAGTTGTTAGGTATCGAAAAATTACGGACAAGCAGTTACCATCCGGCTGGGAATGGCAGGACAGAGATCATACACAAAACTATAGGTAGAATGCTTAGTTACTATGTCAACAAATCCTACGATAATTGGCAATCAATTTTACCCTATTTAGTATCATGTTATAACTCAAAAATTCACACCAGTACTCGAAAAACACCTTTTGAAGTACTCTACGGCAGAGAAATGAGATCACCCTTCCAAATGTTCCAAGTTTCCAAAAAAATTGATAATCCAAATGTAAAAAGTCTTGCTTTTAAGCTTAAAAAATTATGGGCTGAGGTACGACGTAATAACTATCATGCTTTTTTATCACAGGCCAAACAGTACAATAAGACCGCGAAACCGCAAAGTATTAATGTGGGAGATTATGTTATGCTCAGTAAACCATTCATGAGGAAGAACGAGTCGAAAAAATTCACTACAAGATGGCTCGGACCGTACCAAGTGAAAGAACTTTTATCACCTGTAACGGCACGAATTCAATTACCGGATAGAACACAGTCGTTCATAAAAACAGACTTCGTTTGTATCAGGGGATACCTAAAAATATTGTGCACACCACCAAACCAGTAGATAACAAGACACAGACAAACCAGTAGATAAAAAACACAACAGATCAAACCAGTAGATAAAAAAACACAACAGGTCAAGCCAGTGAAAAAGCCAGTAAATTCGGAGACGAAAACTACCACACATTCATATGGATTGCGCAGCAAGAAGCCTGACTCGACAGCTCAAACATCTCAGAAAACTAACCATTATAATTTGAGATCACAGAGATCAAGTTAACAGTAAAATTATAACTGTATCCATAGTCATTTTATGTTTATTTGTGCCTTGAACAATACTTAAAAGTAGCAAATGGAAACTGATTCAAATTTTCTGTATTTGTAATCTTTGTCATTGGAACTATATTTAAAATTTAATTTATTTGTTCCGCCCACAAAGAACTAGTCACATGGTGCCATCAGAACTCGCCATGGCTCGGTTACTTTGTGGATTTCAAGAATATTTTACTGCTGTTCACGAGGTTTCAGGCACGCAGCGGTCATGCAGGCTGCGGGGCAGTAACAAGAGACCGCTTACGCAGCTTCTGATAAGCGAGATCTTCCGGCCGTACGCTCGAGTGTGCAGCTACAGCCTGGAATAAAACTCAAGGACTGAGTACCATGCTATTCAAGTTTATATCCTTACTAACCATTGAAACAGTGCAATAATCCTCAATCGAAAAAAACAGAAAATGAAAAGAAAGCATTTCTTGAAAGATATGTTTATAGAGACTGATAGAATCATTCTTTTTTCATTACTAATATTATTTTGTATGTGATGTATACATAATTCAAAGGGAAATATTTGGGGAATAGGTATAATGACTAGTTAAGATGCTTCAATGCTATGATGATTAAATATCAGGAATAATTTAAATTCTATGACAGTAATTATTAATTGTTTTATGGATTTCATAATTACATGAAATATGTTGACTTAGCTGAAACAATTTCATTCTTTTGTGTGATGGGGATTTAGTAGCTTAATAAGATAGTATTTATGTTTGACGATAATCATGTAATACATTTTAATTCATTCTCTTCAATCTTATCAATTGCTTAGATTTGCCTAATAACATATTCAAATGTAGCGGAATTAATTGTGAGCCACTTTATAACCAACATTGTTCATGGAGATAATTCAATATTGCAGTTGCCATAACCCAATTGTTTACACAAAAATTGCTCTATACTGATTGTTCTAAATACAAACCAGTTGAAGTAGACTATAGTCAATTAGGCAATTATTTAATTACTAGTGCGATGATTTCTTGCATTTCATGTTTGAGTTATAATTTTATAAACGCACGTAATGTCGAGCAAACTGCTAGTAGATATTCTCAGAAATTTTGAGACCCCAAGGCGTGTCCCAGGAGGTACACGATTCCTCAGCTGTGGGAGGATGTAAGGGACGCATTTTACTATATTAAAACCTTCTATTTTATTTGTCAAGTCTGAGCGAGTCGTATTTGCTGCAGAAGCCGAGCGGATGTTCTGTCATCGCTCAGCATGAAATCTTACGTGCGTGCAGAATAGCACGCCTGGCGAAGGTCACCTTGCAGAGACGACTTGTAACTTTTCCACATTCGTGTCTGATCTCTAGGAGCGACAAGCTCGGCCTTGGGCGATACCGATCGGACGCGATTCCCGCCAAGATTCTCGTCTTCCACATGTCGTAGGATATTTCCTACAACATACCTAGTTTGCTGGCATTACGTTCGCGTGAAGTCACAGATGTATTTCCTTGTAACCAAGTATCCAGTGTTGCAATAAACATCGGGTTTAACGACTTCAGTATTTCATTCAACAAATGCAAGCCGTATGTTCTCCGTTCCCATGCAGCCCACAGTTAATATTTTTAGGTGTCAGACAAGCACAGAAGACTAACAGCGTGGCGGAAGAAGAATACGTCGCAAGTCTTAGCTATTGTGACTGAGTACAGACTATACACACAGCCATCCGACAAATCAGTCACTACAGCCTCTACCCCAACACAGCTACCCAGTCAACATGTCTTTGAAATATAAATGTCTTATTTTGTAGATAAATCTTCATTAATGTTTTTCATTAGTTTCATATACGAGGCGTATTCCAAAAGTAAGGTCCGGGGTACAAGATGTCACAGATGATAGGCCTGAATGACGTTTCCCACCTGCAGCGCCATCTACCAACTCCTGGTAAATATGCAGTATTGTTGGCGTGCCGCAGTAGCCGTATATCTATTGTTGAGAGCAGTTCGAAATGGCCGCGACAATCGTAGCTCCCGCCAGTTGTGAAGTGCGCGGTGTGATTAGGATTTTGTTGGCAAAAGGGATCGTCTGCTGCGGACATCCATCGCGAATTGTGTGTAGTGTATGGACCAAACATAATGATGAGAAACAAGTTCGAACAACTGGTGTCGAGGAATTTCAAATGGTCGCACAGATGTGCACGATCAACAGCGGAGTGGCAGGCCCGGTATTCGGCACCGACGACATCGTCGAGCAAGTTAACCAAAAACTGCGAAGTGATCGCGTTTGACAATTAGTGGTCTGGCTATGGAATTCCAAATGTTGCTAGAACCTCAATTTACAGGATTGTCACTGTAAGAGCTGGATATCGGAAGCTTGTGCGCGGTGGGTGCCCAAAACTGCTCACCGCTCAGCACAAAGAGCCACGAATGCATAGCTGCCACGACAATTTTTGGAGCGCTATAGACAAGATGGAGACAGTTTGTTTTCCCCAATTGTTACGGGAGACGAGACGTGGATAGCGTACACCAACGCAGAATCAAAACAACAATCAATGCAGTGGCGCCATTCCGGTTCACCCAAACCAAAAAAGTGTAAGCAATCGCCGTACACGAATCGCAAAATGATGGCTTCCGTGTTTTTGGGACGAAAAGGGCGTCCTTTTGATCGAATTCATGGACCGTGGGACAACCATTACAGCTGACGTGTACTGTGCAACGCTCACCAAACTGAGACGTGCCATCCAAAATCGACGCCACGGGAAACTGTCGTCTGGCATCATCCTCCTGCACGACAACGCACGCCCGCATACCGCTTCCAAAACCAAAGAGAAGATTCAAGAGTTTCGTTGGGAAATCCTAGACCACCCTGCTTACAGTCCAGATCTTGCACCAAGCGACTATTTTCTCTTCCTGCATTTGAAACGGTGGCTTGGTGGACAACGATTTCAAACCGATGAAGAACTCAAGACGAGCGTTACCAATTGGTTCAGGTCCCAGGCGGCAGACTTTTATGCCGAGGGGTTAAAGAAACTGGTACAGCGTACAGAAAGTGTATAGATATGAACGGCGATTACGTGGAAAAGTGAACTAGATATGTAGTTACATACTGACGTTAATAAAAACCTTGTATCCTGAACGATGTTTTTATTATGATCAAACGGACCTTACTTTTGGAATACGCCTCGTATATTATCAAATTTTTCCATTGAGTGTTGGTCGCTCAAGACACTAAGGGGAATGGAATCATCACAGCTGGGTTTATTATTGTATCAGGTAGCCAGAGCCTCCTGAATGTTATGTGATAGGAATCAGCAAGTTGCTAGAAACCAAGAGAGATCAACCCTGTACAAAATTGTGAGTAGACTGACTACACTAGAGCCACCATGTTGAATGCTTTCAACAAAAAACAGTACAGTGCCTTTTTCAATACTCGACACATTGATGTCATAATGTGTATTAGTTTTTTAACAGGTGAATATAATGTAATATAATGGTATAATATTTCTGTGAGTACTAGAGGCATATTCGAGTTGAGATACTAATTACTATGATGCCACAACGTATTACGATTTGGCATGCCATATACAAGTTTGTAATTCAATATGGAAATTTCTGTTGTTTCTTTTAATTTCAATGTTTATATTTTTATGTGAGTTCACAAATAATGTTAAGTAGATTTATCCCTGGCCACCACTGAATCTGCCAGATTGTAAGAATATGAGTAATTGATGTACACATTAAGTCTACGGGAAGTGATGCGATGTGTCCAACCATCGATCAATTTTATTTTGAGGTGTCTTAGTTAAATTGCTTGATTGGCAACTTTTCATTTAACAATATACCCGGAATTGGTTGTCATCTAACAATCTGCCAGCGGTCCTATTTAGACTTTTCATAGGGAAGTAATACTGCTGAGGTGTGAACACTTCAAGTATTGACAGTGAGCAGCATGGTACTTAGACAGATCGCAATGTTGAACATAGTAGTGGCAAAGGTAGCAGTGAATGAAGATGTTGGGAAAAAATGTAGGAAAACTGGGTCAGTTAAAATTATGAAGTCTTGATGCTTATATATGTTGAGGTATACTGGATCCAAATGGATACGTTCTAATCCAGCATAATCTGTCTTCTACGCCAGGTTTACCAACAAGCAGCCATATTCGAACAGTTCCAGTAGCATGAGCCTACCAAATTGTCAAGCAAACCATAAAAACGAATAATTTTGGCAAGATACAACTTGTGGATCAGTGACTGTTTTCATGTACTGTGTTCCATAGAACAGTGGTAACTCGAATCTTTGAGCTAGTTGCTTTATTCAAATCAAAGAATACAAATTTAATTCGGTTAGTGGTAATACGTGATTTGTAAAATCACATATTGTGACAATAAGTGTGTTCTCGTGAAGCAAACTTGAGTGATTTCGATATATATTTTCCATGTGAGATAGGAATCTTTCATTATAAACATATTAAACTTGTTCAAGCTACCGACTGTGGCAACCGGGTCAGTTAAAATTATGAAATCTTGATGCTTATATATGTTGAGGTATACTAAAATAGCAGTGACAGTAAGGGTGGGAGAAGGTATTTTAAGGAAAGATTCAGGAGGACTCTAGTACAGTAGGAAAAAAAAGTGGCAACAGTCAAAAGAAATAGTAAAACCCAGGAGTACTCAACCTAAATACTAAAATGGCTATGCAGGGGTGATAACTATGGAATTTAGATAAATTCCTGCTTATGATATACACAGATAGAAAAATAATTTTGTGTGTGTGTGTGTGTGTGTGTGTGTGTGTGTGTGTGTGTGTGTAGAACAACTTGTTGAAGATATTAAGTGTAAATATCTGGGATTATAAGTTGATAGTAACTAAGCAGCGCGAAGAAAATTAAGAAGAATGGCAGAAAGGGGTTCAAACCACTGTATTTGTTGGATAGGATAATGAGGGCCATTACAAAATCTTATAACCTTATTGGAATTTTGTGGGTGACTGGAGGTCCACATTATGGTTATTATTTAAAGGAATTTGTAAGCTTTCCACCTAATATCATGGTTAATTCACAATCATAATTTGCCATAGACCTGTCATTTACTGGTTCAAAGTTTTCAACTGATTCAAGGATTGTAGTTCTCACCGCAAAAGTTGTTCCAAGGATCAGAGACCCATTGAAAATCCTTATCTGGGCTGACTTGAAGAAACTATAACCTTCAGATTTGAAACTCTCTTTGTCTGGGTACCGTGTTTCTTGCAGTGTTATTATGCATATCTGATTTTCATGGAGGACTCTAGTAAGGTTTCTCATCTTAACAGTTTGAGTGAGTGAATTTATGTTAAATGTTGATAGAAAAGTTTTGGATCTGGTGCAGAGTTTGCAACTGCTAGGGTCATTTCAAGACACTCAGACTCGTCTTTTGCATGATGCTGAGACTCCCCCAGAGTCCAACTGAGACTCTTGCGTCGTTGCTTTCACGACCAGGGATTCATTCAAAGATTTAACCCCAGGGGTAATATTCTTTAGAAGTTTTGCCATCATGCTTGTTTGGCTTACATTTTTTTTGGATGTCTACACATCAATATTACGACTACGATTGTTAGCCCTAGAGGTTACCTTGTAGTGTTCTCTGGCCTCTTTTAGCTTCCTCCGTCTGTCATGTGTGTGTTTGGTCCATGAGAGCTATTTTATTTTGCTCAAGTCCGCTGGTAAACCGGTGAAGATAACCCCCCCCCCCCCCTTTTCCAACTGCCACCTGGGACATGCCACTTGGGAGTATCGCCTCTCTCCCTGCTACTACAGCGTAGTAGGTTTATATACCTATAGGGCCAGCTGTCTTCCGAAATCCATGATGATTTATTAAGGAATTCTTTTTTGTCTAAATATTTTGTAATCTTTGAACATATAACATACTCCAAAATTATATTGCAAGCAGATGTCAGAGACATGGGTCGATAATTCCTAGGATCCCTCCAATCACCTTTCTTCAAAATGGGAATTACCTGGGTGACTTTCAATTTAGAAGTTACTTTTCTCTCTTCTGAGGATATACATTACATATCAGACAAAAATGGTTCAATTTCCATCACGTACTTTGAAAATACTTTTCTGGGATAACATCAGGACCCAGCACTTTCTCCAACTTCAGGAGCTTTAATGCTTTACGATATCTGCACTAATGAATCCATCTCCAATTTCAAACCAAGAGATATTATCTATATTTTCATAAGTGAATGGAGTTTTTAAATATGGTGTCAAAATAGTCTTCCACAACTTTTGCTAATCTTAGACACATCTGTCGTGTTTTTGAACTGGCATTTTTGTTTCCAACTTATCTTATGTACAAACAAAATTTCTTTCTTGTTTTCCCTCAAGCTCTTAGAACATGAATTGCAATGCAAGTCACCAAGGTATAATAATTATCCATTGGGTATGTTCTAAAGCACTCCTTTGAGGCCTTTTTGATTTTGTAAATGATCCTTTCTTTCTGTGTTCCATTATTAATTTTACTGTAGCAATTACCATTTTGTGATCAGTTATTCCTTTGGTCATTGAAATGTCCATGAATAATTCAGGCCTATTTGTAACAAGAAGCTCTAAAATGTTTTAGTTACCTTTACAGCACCATGGGTTCAAAAAGAGATTCTCAAGATGGTGATCAGATATCAGATCAAGAATGATTTGACAGGCTGTTTTATACCTGCCAAGAATTTAATTAGTCTAGTCAAAATATGGCAAGCATAATCACCTCCTAGTATTATTACATGATCCCAAAATGACGAGCTATGATATATACACCGTTTCTTAACGCCTAGGCAATAGTTAGGTCGGCATCTGGTGGATGACATAAGAGCTTATGTTGAGCTTACTCCTCATCAACATCTATTTCTTTACATGGGAGGTATTTATTAATGGCTATAAATACACCACCTCCACGGGAATGCAATCTATCCTTTCAGACAACGTTCATGTTGTTGTGGAATAGGTCTGGGTTTAGGGCATAAATTTTTAGCCTTTGTTTATTCGTCTTGATAGATGGCTTATTTGAGGTGAGGGTGCTGAAAACAGTAGTTACTAGTCTTACTACCATTGATAATCAAGTATATATGTTTGTTCATGCCAAATTCTTGTCCAAGGGTGGCTTGACATATCTCATTCACTCTCACACATGACAACAATAAACAACAAAATGTGTATGTGTGTTCAACTGAGTTGCCAGAACTCTCATGCATTTGGTTTTATTAAGTGACAAGTTTGGATTCTTTATTCTTGTTTGAATTTATACTGTGTTACAGCATTATTCCTGGTCTGTGTTACTGGCTTTAAATAAATATTTCTCTACACACACTGGACAGAAATTAGCAATTGTAAAATTATTACTATTTGTGAATTGACCCTATCACATCAAGTAAAAACCAATGGCTTGAAATTGAGAATTTTTCCAGTGTTTCCACTTGGTAGTTAGAACTGTGGAATGTCAGTTCCTGGAGCAATGAGGGAGCTTTAGTGTTGACATCTGTCCGATTTATGTAACTTATGTCCTCTATAAGCGTATTTTTTGTTTCCAAAATGTGTAGTTTATGAGACAGACATAGGGGACTCTATCAGCATTCCCAAAAGTGATTGCAAGAAACCACCTAAAAACCGTGAATGTGACGGCCAGTATGTAGTATGCCATGACTTGTACTTGGTCCCATTGCACCTCCACAAGTTTGGTGGCAACTTAATATATGCAGCCACCTTGGCAAGTACAATTTTATTGTTACAGTGAAGGTACTGGTTTTTAATTTTTTTTACAAAGATTTTCCCTCATAACAAGCACTAAATGATGAACTTCAGACTGAATTGTTAGATATGCTGATATCTACCACAATTATGGGCAATGCCATAAAATATTATTTGAAAAGACATCAGAACCAGCAAGTTCCCCATTGCCGCTTTGACCAAGTTCAAGCCACACTGAATCTGAGGACACTGATTTCTAATCAAAAGGAATGAAAGTAAGTTTATAGTTTCCATGCTGAGTAATTTGAGCTTACGAAAAGTGCATTACATTATTATGTTTGTTAAAAGTGTCATCTGGTGGAAATCGTAGCCACTGTCAAAGATTGAGCAATTACATCTTTTTCACCTCCTTAATCTTGCTGTCTCTACAGTTTACATGCGAGTCCCTGTTAAATGTATGGTGGCAGTGAACATGAGAAGACGTTTGGGTACATTGACCTTCATTGTGCAGAGAGAAATACAAGGTGCATCCATCAACTAAGAATGTATCGAGAGCAAAACAGAAAAAAAGTTTTTAAATATCTTTATCGCCAAAAATTAGGCCTACTATTTAATCACCATTTTTATTGAGGCATTATTCATTATTTTGTGACACCTGCTTTTACATTCTTTCATCGAAGAAAATAAACAACCACCAAACTGTTCATCCATTCCTATACGATATTTTTTGCTTGATGATCACTCTCTAGACTGCTTAAAATACACTGAAGAGCCAAAGAAACCTGCCTAATATCGTGTAGGGCCCCCGCAAGCACGCAGAAGTGCCGCAACACGACGTGCCATGGACTCGACTAATGTCTGAAGTAGTGCTGGATTGAATTGATACCATGCATTCTGCAGGGCTGTCCATAAATCCGTAAGAGTACGATGGGGTGGAGATCTCTTCTGAATGGCACGTTGCAAGGCGTCCGAGATATGCTCAATAATGTTCATGTCTTGAGAGTTTGGTGGCCAGCATAGGTATGTAAACTCATAAGAGTGTTCCTGGAGCCACTCTGTAGCAATTCTGCATGTGTGGGGTGTCACATTGTCATGCTGGAATTGCCCAACTCCGTCGGAATGCACAATGGACATGAATGGATGCAGGTGATCAGCCAGGACGCATACATATGTGTCACCTATCAGAGTCATATCTATACATACCTGGGGTCCCATATCACTCCAACTGCATGTTGTTGTTGCTGCTTAAGGGCGCGTCGACATTGGGGTCATTAGCGCCCTAACAATTACCAGCTATTACTGTGGCTTAAGAATGTACTAAAATACTGTCTGCATGGTAGACTGTAAAGAGGTCTGCCATGCAGACAGCAAATAAAATAAATCATAAAATCAGACGTGGCTTTAAAGGAGCCACCAGTACTTCAGACCATACATCACCTGGATGGCTGTAAAGGGGCCAAGCAGGTTCAGAAGAGAATTAAAAACACTACATGTCTTGCTGGCTGTATAGTGGCCAGCGAGACATGGATTATTTCAATATAAAACAATGCATATGGTGGGTGGCTGTAAAGAAGCCACCATCCATCTTAAAACTAGGACGATCTGCCTAAAATTTTAGGTGCTAGACCAGCCAAAACACAAAATTTTAAAACACTCGCCACGTTGCTGGACTCATTGTTTAAAATGAGGGACAATCAATTAAAATGTGGCACACCGTCAGAGGTACGCCACAAGCAACACATTCCGGTGGGTCCTCCCGACGGAGGAGAAAGCTATGTGTCAGAGGACAGTGCCCTATACGGAGGCGAATAAGGTGAACCTCATCCCTCCTCGCCCGCTGGAAGGAGCTGCTCCATGGCTGGATGGTCGGTTTGACCAGCCGTAGCTTATTATATTCTACCTCCAGCCACTGCCTCTGCCAAATGTCAAAAACAAATCTTTTCCCCACCAAGGCAAGGTCAGACTTTGGGACCGGATCAAAGTCAAAGTCAGGCTAACTTGGCAGCTTCATCAGCTGCCTCGTTCCCCCTGATTACCACATTACCGGGTACCCAGCAGAATACAACCTCCTTCCCAGAAGATTGGAGGGATCGGAGGGTATCTTGGACAAGACGCTCTGCTGGATACATGCTTCCTATGGAATGAATGCAACTGAGGGAATTATAGCATATGATATACTTCGTGCCACGACTTACTTTCATATGCTGGAGCGACTTTAACAAAGCGTAACACTCTCCAGTGTATACGCTGCAACAGCTATTTAGTTTGCAATTATAAGTCACTCGAGGGAACACTACAGAGCAGCCAACTCCGTTAGCCTGCTTAGACTCATCCGTGTATACCAGGGTAAAATCGCGAAACTGATTTAAAACATCACTAAAAGTTCGGGTAAAAACATTGTCGGCAGTACACAGCTTGTTGTACCGCAACAGTTCTAAAACTGTCCTGGGCCTCTTTAAAAACCAGGGAGGAGATTTACTCCAACCCTGGTGATAAAAAGAGGGCATCTGAAACCCATATTCCATTAAAATTAGCCTTTGTACGGTAGTTGAACGGTTTAGTTGCTCTTTGACGGTTGGTATAAAGCCGTTCAAAGTTAGGATGAAGAACTACGTCCTACACGGGACTGCCAGGAGTTGCGGCAATATGTATATAGTGTCGCACCATGAGGAGACGCCGGCTGATGGAAAGCGGCGGCTCAGCAGACTCAGCACAAATGCTGGGTATCGGACTGGTGCGGTATGCACCTGTGGCGAGACGAATTCCTGCATGGTGGACACTATCCAGTATATGAAGATAACTGTCCCGTGCCGAACCGTAGACAATGCAACCGTACTCCAATCCCGACCATACAAATGCTCTATAAAACTGAAGCAGGCAAGAGCGGTCTCCAACCCACGACCAGCCGCAAAGACACTTTAAAGCATTAAGAGCTTTCAGGGCCTTGGCTCTAACATCTTTATGATGTGGCAGCCATGTAAGCCTACTGTCTAAAATGAGGCCCAGAAATCTAGCAGTTTCACTGAAACTTAAAACGGTGTTCCTCAAGATGAGATGAGGTTCTGCTAAAAGACTTCTACTGCGGCTAAAAAGTACACACTGGGTTTTCTCAGCAGAGAAACGAAAGCCGGTGTGTACTGACCATTCATCCAGCCTGTTCAGCGCGAGCTGCAGCTGCCGCTCAGCACTCCTCAGGCTAGCCAATGCACAAAAAATTAAAAAGTCATCAACGTATAAGGAGTACCGGATTGGCCTCCTTATAACAGTTGCAATACTATTAATTGCTATGGCAAAAAGGGTAACACTTAAAACTGAGCCTTGAGGAACACCGTTTTCCTGAATGAAAAGGTCTGACACTTCTCTACCGACTCGGTACCGGTAGCAACGTCGAGATAAAAATGATTTTAAAAATCGGGGCAGATTTTCCCTGAAACCCCATTCATATAACTGTTTTAAAATTACATGCCACCAGGTAGCATCGTATGCCTTTTCGATGTCAAAAATTATACCCACAAGGTGTTGGCTGTGGATGAAAGTGTCCTGTATTGTCGCTTCCAGTAGGATAATGTTATCCGTGGTGGTATGGAACTTCCTGAATCCACACTGAAAACAGCTCAACAGTTTATGGGACTCGCGACACCAGACGAGACTGTGGTTGACCATTCATTCTAGTGTCTTCCCAACGCAGCTCGATAAGGCGATCCTATGATAGCTACCTGGCAGCAACTTATATTTTCCCGGTTTTAAAATTGGGATTAACATTGCTTCTTTCCACGAGCCGGGGAAGTGTCCTCCGGTCCAAATATCATTAAAAAATACCCAGGAGGTAATCTTTAGCATCTTTGCTAAGTTGCTTCGGCATCTGGTACTGGATCTGGCACAGTGTCATTGGCACTATTTAGAGCAGACTCCAGCTCCCAAGATGAAAATGGGCTGTTGTATGGCTGCACATGCAACAAGTCGAAGCAAAAGATTTGCCTTTCGGCAGACATTCTTTGTTACTGGACCTGATGGTTCAATCCGGCAGACGAAGTGATGGCAGCGAAGTGCTCTGCCATCAATTGTGCAATGCTTCGCTCGTCGGATACTACACACCCCTGATCCAATAATCCAGATACTGGCGAACGAGAGTACCTTCCAGATATACAGCGGATTGACTCCCATACTTTTGTCGATGGTGTGGAACGGTTAATAGTGCTCACGAAGTTCTGCCATGACCTTTTACTCTCCTTAATCACACGGCGCGCCTTAGCTCTAGCAAACGGGAACACTGCGAGGTTGTCAGGTGTTGGGTGCAACTTAAACCGACTCAAGGCTCGCCTACGACCCTGAACAGCGGAACGACAATTGCCGTTCCACCAAGAGACAGGCATTCTGCGCAGCACTCCGGAACCGCTAGACACGGAAATATCAGCAGCCTGGTGAATTACATCAATAAGATGTTTCACCTTATCATCGATGTTCAGGTGCTGTTCGAGGTTGACTGACAGGCTGAAGAGCTGCAAGTCAGCGCCGCTGATATTCCATTTCCATGTCGTATATCTTTCACCACATTCAGACTTAACGTGCAACCAAATTGGGAGGTGGTCGCTTCCATGTAGGTTGCGATCCACTTCCCAGCGCACGGAGCCTGCTAGTGAAGGAGAGCAAAGAGAGAGATCAATGGCAGTGGACGTACCGGTAGCAGTAGTGAAGTGCGTCATTTGGCCGGTATTAAGGATGCATACATCCTCTCGCTCCAATAATCTGCAGACTTCCCGACCTCTGGGGCAATTGGTGGTCGACCTCCACAGCGCATTGTGTGTGTTAAAGTCTCCTAACCGGAGAAAAGGCTGGGAACTTTGACGCAATAAATCAGCAAATTGACCGAAATCAACTGGTGACCCCGGTTGTAAATATAAGGAGCATACTGTCATTTGTACCGGTCCATGAATTTCGGCAGCTACTGCCCGTAGGTTAGAGGTGAGAGCAACAGGTTCAGAGTGAACCGTGTTCCGAACAAACACAGCCACTCCCCCCTTCGCTCAATCACCCTCGGTATCGTCCATATGGTACACGTCATATTCTCTCAGCACAGGTTGGTGTGTTGGTCTGAAATGTGTCTCTGGGAGACAGAGACACAATGGGTCAGACCATGCTAAGAGTTGTAACTCCTGTTTGTGAGCCATAAAACCGTTGATGTTCCACTGGAGTATGGGAGCCATCCAACCGATTTAATTTCACCCGCCCCGGTTCGGGTGGGTCTTTGGTCTCTGTCTGCTGAGGAACGGGACCAGTCTCGTCCACCAGCATTGCAGTTTCCTCTGGTTCCGAATAGTCAGATGTCTCCGACTCAGTGTCCTCATCCTCTACCTCCTTTACCTTCTTCTTCCTCGTCCTCTTTCCCTTTTTCTCCCTTTTCCCAGGTGTTCTGGGAGGGGACGAAGAGGGAGATTTGAGAAACTGAGTCGGGTCTGTCCACCTAAACTTTGGGCCCTGGATCTTCTGATTGCCTCCATTAATAGATGTAGCAGATGGTAGTGCTACAACTGTCAAAGTGTGCGGTGGAATTGGAGGTGGCGCTACCTTGACAGCTGCTGCTGGTGGTGCACTTTTAGTGACTGCTGGTGGTGTGGTCGAAGTCGCAGACGTACTACTACCGACGTCCGTGGTCATCGATGTTACGACCTTAGCGGGTTTTGCACCACATTTGCATTGGCATGAGCACATTTTCGTGGTGCTCATGTCTGAAACGGACGTCTGGGTAGCAGTACTTTGTTTCCTGACGGGAGTTGAAGACATCTTAGCAAAGCTCATTCCAAAATTGGAGCGGCGAGCGACTTTGCCTTCTTCTTTGTTTCTGCATAAGGAATCCGCTACTTTGTCTTAAACTCCTGTATCTTGCACTCCTCAAGATACACTTGACACTCCCTATTCCGGGCTGGGTGCGATCTGCAGCAGTTGACGCACACCTGTGGTAGCGTGCAACTAACAACCGGCTTATGTGCCCCCTTGCCGCACTTACCGCAGGTGGGGTTGTCCTTACATGACGCCGTCGTATGTCCGACCGCTGACACTGAAAACATAGCATCAGGTCCAGACGTCTGGGTAGCAGTACTTTGTTTCCTGACGGGAGTTGAAGACATCTTAGCAAAGCTCATTCCAAAATTGGAGCGGCGAGCGACTTTGCCTTCTTCTTTGTTTCTGCATAAGGAATCCGCTACTTTGTCTTAAACTCCTGTATCTTGCACTCCTCAAGATACACTTGACACTCCCTATTCCGGGCTGGGTGTGATCTGCAGCAGTTGACGCACGCCTGTGGTAGCGTGCAACTAACAACCGGCTTATGTGCCCCCTTGCCGCACTTACCGCAGGTGGGGTTGTCCTTACATGACGCCGTCGTATGTCCGACCGCTGACACTGAAAACAGCGCATCAGGTCCGGAACATATTGATGGACCTTCAGGTTGATGTACCCTGCTTTGATGTTCTTTGGCAGTACTGGAGTGTCAAACATCAGGACAAAGGTGGCAGTCTTTTCAATACTACCATTAACCCTTCGTGTGATCTGACGTACCTCGACCACTTTCGGTTCCTTCCACTCCAAAAAAAGTTCCTCGGTCCCCATGTCTATCAAGTCACGGCATATGACAAGGCCTTTGCTGCTGTTTAGGGATTTGTGGAGTACGCAGGTAACGGCGAACTCCCCGAGCTTCTCACAGTTAAGGAGTTGGGTAGCTTGCCTACTGGTTGTAGTTTCCAGCAGAAGCGTCCCGTTCCTAGCTTTTTCACCAAATTTAGGGGCCCTACCAGACCCTCTAACCCCTTTGAAATATAAAAAGGTGAAACTTTTCCAAAGGTTCCTTCCACCCTTTGCATCACTATAAAAGCGTTCGCAAGCGAACAAACTTTTCTGTCACTATTACCTTCACAAGGGGGGCTATCTACCCTCACCCGCTTCTTAGAACTGGGTGTATTTATTTTAGCCTGCGGCACACCCGTACCACAGCGTTTTGTGGTTTTTGCGGAAGCGCTAATACAAAAGGGGTGTGCAGGTGCCCCTGAGGTTGCACGTTAGTGTGTGATCTGCCTCTCACCCATGCGCCTCCTCGGCACATGGCTGACCTTGAGGTTGAGGGTTTTTTTTTTTATAGAGATTTGTACCTTCCTCACAATCTGGGCGATTAAGCCAAGATCCCTGTTCTCCCATGCACACAACGTTCCACCACCACGCCCTACGGTGGTCGTTGAAGCATGGTAGGAGTTTATGGTGTGGGAAACTTGCGGCGCTCACAAGTTTCCAGCTCGGGAACGCGGGTTCGCTAAACCCGTACCTGGCACTTGCGTACCAGGCCCCTGCAGGCACTCCAACCGCACACGCCCACACCATTACAGAGCCTCCACCTGCTTGTACAGTACCCTGCTAACATGCAGGGTCCATGAATTAATGAGGTTGACTCCATACCCATACACGTCCATCCACTTGATACAACTGGAAACAAAGCTCGTCAGACCAGGCAACATGTTACCAATCATCAACAGTTCAATATCGTTGTTGATGGGCCGATGCAAGGCATAAAGCTTTGTGTCGTGCATTCAGCTAGGATACACGAGTGGGCCCTCGGCTCCGAAAGCCCATATCGATGATATTTCATTGAATGGTTCGCACGCTGACACTTGTTGATGGCCCAGCATTGAAATCCGCAGCAATTTGCAGAAGGGTTTGTAACAACACAGAGTGATTACTTGAATATCGATATGTGCTACAAGATTGTTACCACAGGTGCAATATGGAGTATCACAGAGTAGTAGTTATTGGACGGTGGTATAAAGATGGTGAGTGGTTGCAGAGAAGTGTGTGCGCATGAGTTGGTTCTGGATTGTGCCATGTGCTAGGGGACACCAAGTTGTTTTTAGAGTAACATTTGAAAGTGCACCAGCCACTTTAGTAGCGATGTCAATGACAGCTTAAGTGTGCCATGAACTTAACCAAGAATTATGGACAGTGAAGTGAAGTACTGTATTTTGAGTGCTTGTAATTATGACTGAATGATCGCGTTCACCACTTATTCGAACTTGCAATCTTCAGGATCTCGAAGACCAATTACGAATCACATATATCTGATGGTTTATGGCGGTGTGTTGTTTATCATCCTTGTGATACCTTAACACGATAAATGAGTGATAACTGCTCTCATGAAAATTTTGTTTAATTCATGCAAGTGTGGTATTATTTGGGTGATTTTAAGCATTTAATTTTAGGGATCTGCCTGTGGCGATCGATCAGACCAAATCTGTACGGAATATAATAGTGAGCTTATATGGGCATACAATATAGTTAAGCCCACGGACCCTTATTTTTCAATTTATAGTGTTACATGGCTTATCTGTGACAGGACAGTGCAATTATGAACAGTAATTAATAAGAAAACATAATTAATAAGATAAGTGGTAAAATAAAAGGGAGTCGTATTGCATTAAACAACAATGAACTTGGTTACAGCGAGCTGAAGGTCAGCCAATGGTGAACATAGTCTTAGAAGGTGGTGAAAAGCTGAGACGATAGTCGGAGAATACACAGTGTTAGCGATAGTGGCATCGCACGGTGAGAGCTGAGATAACTACTCAGTAGGTGCATGAGCCGATGAGATTAATATCGCCGGGCAGACGACGCGAGCGACAAGTGACTACACAGGGCTAGACGAGGTGAACAGGGAGCAGCCAGAGACTCTTCAAATAGTTGAGATAAAGTGTTGAAAGGGAAGAAAAAAATAATTTTTATTCTTGTTAGCGCAAACTGACTGGTTGCTTTCGGAATTATATTTTGAAAAAAAAAAAAAAAAAAAATTCACGAGTCATTCTTTGATCTTAAATCCCATTTTATTGTCATCAGTGATGACACGTTAGCCTTGTCAAAGATGAAACTGACAAGGAAATAGTTCCCTTTTTTTTTCAAGAGGTAGTTTGATTTTTTCTGTGAAATGTTTAAGGCAACATGCTTTTGTAGTTAGGAAGTAGTTGTTTTGCATGACATGTAGCATTTGTTTTTCTGGATTTCTATTCAGTGTAGTTTAATATTGTTCGGTGTTTGAAAAAAGTAGCTAGTAAATCAGAAGTTGATATGTCGCGGGAAGAGGTTACTGAAAGTAATGACGTGTCAGTGTCGGGGATGCTCCATGCCTTCCAGGAACAAGTTATATCAATTCAGTCCCTCCAATCACAATTAAATGAAAGTAAGATCTCTTTTGAATCTAAGTTAACTGAGAATAATAATTCCCTTAAGGAAGTAAAGAACACTAATCATTCCCTTCAATCAAAAGTAGATGAAATGAATCTTTCCTTTCAATCCCGATTAACTGAAAGAAATCATCTTCTCCAATCCAAGTTAACTGGAAATAGGGAGAGTATTGAATTTTCTATTGAGTCAAAGTTCGAACAGTTAAGAGAGTACTTTGCGCTATCCAAGATGAAGTTAGCGGAGTCGAGGTTAGAAGAATATAAAAGGCCGAAAATTTTAGAGCTCCTGAGTGTAGAAGAGCAAGAAACACTAATTAGTACTGGAGGAAAAGAGGATTTATAGGAGTACAGTAGAGAAGAAACAAACATGTTACCAGGAGAAGAAGTAAAACTGTGTGGAGATGGTAAAACATTGAGAAATTTTTGAAGAAGAGATGGAGCCTGAAGGTGTTAAACTGTTGTCAGCTGTGGCAGAGGTCATTGGCCTCACAGCCGTCAATGGTCGCAATCCAGTTGTTGCACAGAATTCTTTACACGAGTACAGCAAGTCGATCTGTATTCCTGAACATAACCATTTTGAAGTCTTGTCAGAAAACTATCAGTCTGAATGCACAGAAGATATAAGAAGTTGTATTTTTGATGAAGAAGAAAACGAAGATGTTCTGGTCATTATGAAGAAGAAAACAATGTTGAAGTTTCAGAGTAGAAGAAGAGTGATTTTATTTGATGAAAGGAAGAATGTGCACAGAAAGAAAGGAGAAAGGAAGTCGGACAATGGGAAGAAGAAAAGGGGGTTTGCATTATTTGATGAAGGAAGGAATGTACTGAAGTTTAAGTGGAAGCCTTTGAGTGGGGGGAGGGGGTAGGATGTAGTGATTATTCCTATTTCAAACCCCACGTTCACATGGTCACATAATTTAATATTCTGCCGGTGTTGGCAACAACCTACTTCGCCGTGGCGAAGAATTCTTTTCTCTATTGTTTTCTCTGACAACTTTGTATTGCAGACTACTGCAATATTTGTTTTAGCGCAGGTTAGCGAACTGTCTATTCCTGTTTTATTCTTTTGTTATGATTCAACATAGGTACCAATTATGCATTGCTTGGCAGACTACGTCAGTTTGCGTGTAGCATTGAGAGTGCAGAGATAAGTGTTTGCGCCCACTCAGTGGTTGAGTGAGTGACCGGTGGATGCCACATGCATTGTTTGGCCTAGAGGTCAAAGTTAACTGGTATGGGAACCAGTTGGCAGTATATAAAATGCATATTCAAAGTAAAATTGGTGTAAAGTTTTGCATTACTTGTTCTTTGTATATGTGTAATTCCATATAAATTACAGGGTTAATGACCTTGAGAAGGACATAATGAAAAAGAACTACTTATCCAACTGATTTTCATGTTTGTTCTTGTGTACTGTAATAGATGGTTGTATATGTTCTGGCTAACAATTAAGATGTCTAGTAAGTGTTTTGTTTTGTGATGAAAGGCCAGGCTTTGTCAATCCCGTCTTTAGCCAAAGAGAGACTGCAGGGGATGTAACACCACAGAGTGATTACATGAATATTGTTATGTGCGATATGCGTGATATCGCATGTGCGATATGCGTGATATCGCATGTGCGATATGTGTGATATCGCATGTGCGATATGGAGTATTGCAGAGTAGTAGTTGTTGGACAGTGGTAAAATGATGGCGAGTGGTTGCAGAGAAGTGTGCGCGCGTGAGTTGGTTCTGGATTGTGCCATGTGCTAGAGGACACTTAAGTTGTTTAAGAGGAACATTTGAAAGTGCACCAGCCACTTTAGTAGCAATGTCAACGACAGTTTAAGTGCGGCATGAATTTAACCAAGAATTATGGACAGTGAAATGAAGAACTGTATTTTGAGTGGTTGTAATTATGACTGAATGATCACATTCACCACTTATTCGTACTTGCAATCTTCAGGATCTTGAAGACCGAATACGAATCACATATATCTGGTGGTTTATGGCGGTGTGTTGTGTATCATCCTTGTGAACCCTAACATAATAAATGAGTGATAACTGTGCTCATGAAAGTTTTTTTTTAATTCATGCAAGTGTGGTTCCTATTTGGGTGACTTTAAGCATTTAATTTCAGGCATCTGCCTGTGGCGACCGATCAGACAAATCTGAATGGAATATAATAGTGAGCTTATATGTGCATACAATATAGTTAAGCCCATGGACCCAACTTTTCATTTATATAATTACAGGTTGCACTTCTGTCACATTGAACGATTCTCTTCAGTCATCGTTGGTCACGTTCTTGCAGGATCTTTTTCTGGTTGCAGCGATGTTGGAGATTTGATGTTTTACAGGATTCCCGAAGCACTCGTGAAATGGTCATATGGGAAAATCGCTACCTCGGAGAGGCTGTGTTCCATCTCTCGTGCACTATAATACCCCATTCAAACTCAATTAAAAATGTGATAACCTGCCATTGTAGCATCAGTAACAAATCTAATGCCTGCGCCAGACACCTGTTATCTTATATAGGCATTGCCAACCACACCGCCGTAGTCCGAGTGTTTACATATCTCTGTGTTTGCATACGCATGCCTATACCAGTTTCTTTGGCTCTTCAGTGTATCTTTAGGTAGAAAAGGGGGGGGGGGGGAAACAATAATTGCAATAGACATCAAGACACTATTGGAACTGTCTGTGCAATTCAGAAATTATTAATCTCTTGTTTTCCAGAATTTCCACATTCTCTTTACTCAGCAAAACATCTGTCAGCAGATTGGTCCTCCCTACCTTAAATAATAGATACCATTTCCCTCAATTATGACATTTTTACTATAAACTTTAACACAGCAAAGTGACTACTGGGGAACAGTACAATTCACACAGCTATCATACTAAACATTTAGTAAGCAACAGCAGGAGACACATCACAATGGTGTGACTGCGCATTCTCTATGTGCAGTCAGTTTTTAGTCTGAGGATGCGACTTGTAAATTGTAATACGGTTGTCACACACTGAAAGGGCGTAATTCCCCCCCCCCCCCCCAAAAAAAAAATATGCTATTAAGATGTCTTTTTTGCTTTCCACAGTATCCACAAAACATCCATATTGTTTTCTTTGTATTGTCTTTACTATACATCCGTTCTGATGGATGTTCTTACCTACTACTGGAATGTGAAATTCTCTTTTTATATCCTAGTGTATTTTGACGATTACCGACCTTTTCACTAACTTAACTAAAATTAAAATATATATATATATATATATATATCGTGGGTTTAAAATGAAACAACACATGCTGGATAGAGAATTATGATATAGGAGGAAACCACCTTTTATCCCAGCCGACATAAGAGCAGTGCTACGCTCTCCTGATGAAGGGTGAGTGGATGCAAAATCCTGCGTAAGCTGTGACCATTACTGATACAGTTTACACTAATTGAATTGGATCGACGAGTTGCTAGGTTTCTTTATAACGGCCGCCAAGCTCTTAATTTAACCTGTAACAGCTAACAGCTGAGAGGTTGTACAGTCAAATAAAAAGGTCACTTCATTTAAAATGGTATATTCTGAAAAATTTGGTTGCATAACTGGTATCAGTTGCAAGCCTAA
Organism: Vandiemenella viatica; assembly: GCA_031002005.1. Lineage (NCBI taxonomy): Eukaryota > Metazoa > Arthropoda > Insecta > Orthoptera > Morabidae > Vandiemenella > Vandiemenella viatica. The sequence goes on along the minus strand of CM061921.1, from coordinate 204,189,714 downwards.
GAAAAAGTACCTGATCTACACATCCGTTATCGAATACAGCAGGTAAATTCAACTTACTCCCATCAGTCTACAACTTCGATGAAGCTTTCAGAACTCCTCCACAGTTAGAGAAAACTTAAGAATATCCCTTCAGTTCATGATAGTGATGTTAAACGACGTAATTGCCCACTATGGAAATTTTCTAAGTCCCAAACCCATCAACCAAATTCTATCACTCGCAGGTGACTATAGTGATGTTATTAAGGAGACATGGCATACACGTCCTATACCAAACAAGTAGTGCTGGAAACTGCCTTCCCAAGGGAACACTGGTTGGCTTTTTGTAGTTTTGGCTAATCTTTAGTTTAAATGAAATGTAGACAGAATTTTCTGTTTGTTTTGAAGTATACATGTGCATACTTCATTCAGAATCAGATAGAAACTTTAGCTTTATCTAAAGAACATTGACAGTAATTAAAGAGGTAGAAAGGAGGATAGGGTTTGCGTTTTTGTGAAAGTAATGTGGACAGTATTTTTCTTTTTCTATTTCTTTTAAAGTATATGCATGCTAAGTTCCACCGAAATAAGTTTTAAATGTGGGTTTGTACAAAAAATAAGGGGTGTAAAAGGGGAGCTAGGGTAGTTTTGGAATTTTGGTCAGAAATCCTCTCCATAATACATATGTGCCAATCTTCATGAAGATCAGTCAAATGGTGTCAACTGTAGATTTTTAAAAAGAAAAGTGACAAAAATCAAAGGGGTGGAAATGGGGAAAGGGGTTCAGTTTTTGCAAACCAAAAATTTGAATTATTTTTTCTCATTGTTTTATAGTAAAAGTGTACCAAGTTCGATCTAAACTGGATAAATACTGTGGGTTTTATAAAAAAAAAAAATAAGCAGTTTAATGAGGAGAAGGTGTGGATTTTCGTATTTTTTGTCAGAAACCTTCTTCGTGAAAAAATACATGTATGCACCAACTTTCATGGTAATCGGTCAAACAGTGTTGACTGTAGCTTTTTATAAAGAACATCAACAAAAATTAAAGGGGTGGAAGAAGGGAGAGGGGTTAGGCTTTGACAGACCAAACATTTAAAGGATTTTTCTCTTTATTTTAAGGCCCGGTGCACACGAGCGTCATTTCACGTCGCGTGCACGCCGAGAGGCCGCGCTAGCTGCTAGGAGTACACAGGAACAGATATGGCAGTGCACACGCACAAGCGGTAACGCCGCGGCGACCCAGCGGTCGGTTTCCCTGTTCTCATCCACCACGCCGCAGGGTCGCCGCTCACGCTAGTGCGGTCTCCTAGTACATCGTGTCCAATGGAGCGGTGCACACGGGCGGCAGAACACGCTAGCACGGCAGACGAGTTATTAGTTTTAGAAAATATTGATATCGAACATTTTATTGGTGTAATTAAGACTTATCCAGAAATTTGGGACATCCGTCAAAAAATTATCATGATCGAATCAAGAGGAGAGCTTGGACCAGTATATGTCGGATATTCATTGAGGGATTCGAGGAGAAGGACGACAAGGGCGAAAATGAAATATTTAAGCAAAATATTTCCTGTTTATTACAATTCCAGGTTTACGTAAAGTATTTACAATCTAGATTTTATGTATCACACCTATAAAATTTATAGTAAATTGCTGTTGCAAACACAAAAGTTCTTAAATAAAATTCCTTTACCAGGGTAAGGTGGCAACGTCAGAAACAAAATATATCGCTATCATGTTCCTTACTAGGATATACTGAAGTAGTTCCTCTTGTTGGAACTGAGGCGTCCTTTCCGATATCGACAAAACCTTCTATACTCATTTCGTCTTGAATGTTGTACCCATCTCTCATTCTTAAAAAATTGTGAAGTGAACAACAGGTCTTTATCAATAGGATAGATAAATCAAAATTTACATTGTTTTATGAAAAAATTTCCACTTATTGTACATAATGCCAAATGTACTTTCTACTTTTCTCCTGGCGCGTGACAATCTGTAGCTGAAAATCCTCGTTTTTTTTTTCTGATAAAACTTTACCACGGTAAGGCCTCATATATTTGGTGAAAGGGAAAATGATTCATAACCACCAAAATAGAAGGGCATTTTTGGACCTGCAGTGCTGGCAGAGGTTGTCCTCTCGGAATGTTTATTTAATTGTTTTCAAGCTTCCTATAAAAATAAGTTATTTGGAATAGTCCTATACTACCAGTAACATCTGTCCTGTGTCCTTAATAAATGATTTTTAAAGATAAAGTACGCAAAAATTACCCGCTTCTTATCATACATGTCCATCATTGTCAATGGGACGCCTACTGCCGCCTGCTACGTGTGCATCGGATGTCGTGTGCACGCGACGTGTAATGACGCTCGTGTGCATCGGGCCTTAAGTATACATGTGCAAAGTTCAATCAAAATCAGATAAGAAATGTAGGTTTGTATAAAAATTAAGGTGTTTAAAGGGGGAGATAGGGTGGTTTTTTTATTTGTTTATTTCTTTTTAGTCAGAAACCTTCTCCATGAAAAATTACATGTATATGCCAACATTAATGGGGATCAGTTAAATGGTGTCGACTGTAGCTTTGAACAAAGAGCATTGACATAAATTAAAGGTGTGGATAGGGGGAAAGGGGTTCAGTTTTTCAAACCAAAAGTTGATTCTCTATTTTTGACTAAACATGTCCAAAGTTCCATCGAAATCGGATAAAAAAATGTAGGGTTGTATAAAAATTAAGGGGTCTAAAGGGGTAGAAGGTGTGGTTTCTCAATGAATTTCATATGGGACCACTTTGGAGGTATACCCTATCCACTAAAAAAATTTCATTTAAATCGGTTCAAAATTGTCGAAAATATCCCTGAACATACATTTAAAAAAAAAAAAATACAGACGAATTGAGAACCACCACCTTTTTTTGAAGTCAGTTAAAAACCATCCAAGAGCTGTCTGGTATGATTAGCCCGGTGTGGACGTGTGTTGTGAAAAAACAACACTTTTGAGCTTGGTTTCTTTCTTGTTTTGTATCACATGCCTTAATTTTGTCAATGTTCCACAATACCTTTCTGAGTTAATTGTTGCACCACGTTCAAGGAAATCAACCAGAAGCACTCCCTCAGTGTCCGAAAACACAGTTGCCATAATCTTTCTGGCTGACAACGTTTGCAAACATTTTACTGGTTTTCTGGGAGAAGTCATGAGCCCCCATTGCATGGACTGTCTTTTTTTTTATCACAATTGAAATGCTTTACCCATGTCTCATCTTCCATTACAACATGACAGAGAAGGGTGTTATCATCCTTGTCGCAGGCTTCGAGGAAATTCAGCAATGCAGCAAGATGCTGTTATTTGTGGTCTTCCATCAAGATTTTTGGCACCCCTTCTTGCAAAAAACTTATGATAACCAAGCTTCTGTGATACAATTTCATGCAGTAAACTTTGTGAAATTTGAGGGAAATTAAGTGAGTTCCATAATCATAAAACAGCAATTTTCACCAATTTTACAGTTGATTTTCATTGTCAGGTCATCAGTCACAATGCTAGGCCCACCACTGCAGTCCTCATCATGGACACTGGTACGGCCATGCACCACTGCCTCACTACACTTTCACTCATTATTCCATCTCCATACACCTCACCAAGTTGAAGATGAATTTCAATTGGATTGAGGTTTCTTGCCAGCAAAAACTTAATCACTGAACACACCTCACAACTCATGGTATTTTCTATTGAAGTGCAAATTTAAGTAATTCACAACAAATAACATAGAAAAATCACAATCCACACACTATGACAGCTTGATGCATACTGAATACAGAAACGTTTTTGATGCCAAGATGGCGGCTACATCTCCATACTAGGCACAAATGTAAGTTACTTTCTGGATAGCCCTTGAACAAGAATACAATTTTTACATCAGAATAATTAACAATATTGTATAACATGGCAGGAATACTGTTACTCAGTGAAATAAAGAGTTTTAGCAAAGGATGAGCATGTAATAACATTACTATACTAATGTGAACCCAGTCTAGAGTATTAAAAGGCCTTCAAGTGAGTAGAAATTCTATATGGAATATTCTTGAAAAACGAGGTTGGCCCTCACATCTGATAAGGGTTATTACAAGACTGTATCAAAAATAATTATAAATACTGGCAAATGAAAAGCAGAACCAATAAAAATTGTCAAGGATGTAGTCTATTACCTACAGTGTTTAATACATACACAAATGACATTGAACACCAAAGGAAAAATGGTGTTAACCCTGGTATTAGGCTATATGCAGAATATAAATTCTCGGCTGTTTTCAGAAGTCTCAGCTATAATCCAGAAACATGAAAAAGATCTTCAAATAGCATTACACCATTTAAGCAACAATTAAGTAGGAAGAAATGTCACGAGGTGAAATTTACTTTCCATCCTTTTAATGATATACGAGGGTTGCTATTTATATTTCTCGCCTTGGCAACAATAGGTGTTGCCAGGTGCCATCTGACGTTTCCATTGGAAACAATGACATTGTTGAACATAGCCTTAATCATAACAATGTGTCATTTGAGCGAGATTTGCTGTTTACAGTAACTTTAAAAATTCATCTCTGGCGAAAAAATGAACATTAATTTTCACAACTTTCTATGTGGATAATTAAGACAAGAATGCATCGATGAACTTAATTCTTTATATGGCGATAAAGCACCATCATATACCACTGTAAAAAAAACTGGTGTAACGACTTCAATAGTGGCCAAAGTTCGCTTCAGGACGAATTCCGTCAGGGTCGCCAAAATCAGTTGTTCCAGAAAATTTCAATGCTGTGCATGAACTGATAAAGCAAGATTGTCAAGTAACATACCATGAGATTGGGGCATCTTTGGGCATTAGTATGACAAGCATCAATAAAATACTGCATGATCATTTGGCCATAAAAAAAGATTTGTTAGCGTTGGATCCCGCACAATCTGACAAACTCTCAAAAGGAAGCTTGTGTTGACTGGTGCAAGGAAATGTTAAAAAAAAATATGTTCAAGGTGCATCAAAGGCTGTGTTTGACATCAACACAGGTGACAAATCATGGGTCTATGCATATGAGCCCGAAACAAAACAGTATGGGTCTTCCAAGACGAGCCAAATCCGACAAAAGTTGTGTCGCAGAAGAAGCACATCGAAGCAAATGGTTGCCTGTTTCTTCAGCATTACCGGTCACGTGGTGACAGTGGCATTAGAGCAACGTAGGACGGTCAACTCTGAATGGTACATGACCATTTGTTTACCAGAAGTCTTTGGAGAAATTTGGAAAACGTCAAAGAGGAGAATAATAATTCATCACGACGATGCGAGCTGTCATACATCGGCTCAAACCAAGGCATTTTTACCAGTCAAAACATCGAATTGATAGGCCATCCGCTGTACAGCCCTGATTTGGCACCCAATGACTTCTTTTTATTCCTGCACATCAAAAACAAATTACGTGGTCAACGATTTTTGACACCCGAAGAAGCGGTTGATGCATTCAAGATGCATGTTCTGGAGTTACCTCCGTCGGAGTGGAAAAAGTGCTTCAAAAATTGGTTCAGATGCATGCAAAAGTGAATTGATCTTCATGGAGAATATTTTGAGAAACAATAAAACCAATTTCGATCATAAATTTTTGTTATTTCATTATTAGGCCAGAAATATAAATAGCAACCCTCGTATATATTAGAAAATTACTCAAGAAGATTAAAGGTAATGGCATTTACAGGTAACAGCCCAGAACAATCCAATGATAAAGGAACATATAATGGAGCAAGTTTTGAATTTTAATTACATCTGATGTGTGTAATTTATGGCTACGACCAAAATGTGAGGGGAAAAGACCACAAATATCAATTGGTATTTACACAATCGAATAAAAAAAATAAGATACCTGCACCAAGTTTTATAATGTGATGGTTGGACCTATCTTGACAAATGGAAGTAAAGCCTAGGAAATACACAAATCTGATTATAAATAATACAGCCTGTAGAGATGAAATATTTTAAGAAGAATGAAGAGTTGTTCACAGGCAGATAAAATAAGAAACAAAGATATTAGGACAAAACTGAACATCTATTCTGTTAATAACCAGATTGAAAAAGGAAGGGAGAAATTGATTCAACATTCAGAAAGAATAAGTGAAGAGGTAGGGGTTTCCGTGGTATAACGGTACATGGTTTAACAGCTATGAAAGATGACTGAAATGAAGATAGTACAGGCTTAGAGTCTAAGCCATGGTGAAAAAGAGACTCAATTCTCTTTGTTGCAAGTGCCCACCTGGAACATGAATGCAGTTAATGCTAGATTTATAACTGCAAGATTGCCAAACAATTTGAAGGTCTCTAATATACAATGCAGGGCATTTGCTCTGCCACTCTATATTCATATTCTCCCATTCATTTAGAGATATGGTCCATATCAGAACATTACTGCTGGTTACTTTTAAGTATTTTAGGTATTGGGTCTCCATGTAATATTTTATTGAACAATTGTGTTATAAGTTTTACAACTTTGTCACCACTGTGTTTCACAATTTCCAAATTGATCCCACCTGGCCCATGAAATTTGCCATTTTTTCCTATTCTTAATGCCTCAAGCAGTTTGTCTTCTGAAATTTGAATGTCATCACCATCCTACTCATTTTCATCTTCTAATCCTCCTCCTCCTGCTAAGTATTCTTCTCTGCCCTCATTCAATAATTTTTTTAAATATTCTTCCCATTCCCTTGGTTTTATCAACTGCAGATCACTTTTGCATTTTGTTCCTTGTCAGAGTCCTTTTAATACTGACCATGCTTCTTGTGATCTCCCAAATCCCAATTTACAATTAACATTTGCACATGTCCTTTCCCATATTTCATTTCTTGCTATCCTTATTTTCCTTAGCACTTCATTCCTCTTTTCCTTATAAATATTCCTCGTTTCTTCCGACTTAATACTCAGCCAATGATTGAAAGCATTCCTTTGTTTCTTTTACTGCTTGCTCTATTTCCTGCTTCATTTTTGTGTTTCTTTCCTTTATGCTCAACACCTCTGCTGCTATCTTTTTCCATGTTAAATTTTATGTAGTCATATTTCTTCAGTACTTCCAGCAAATGATTCATCTAATATGCTTCTCATTCTATTAACAAATATTCTTATACTTTCAGCTTATAGGCTATCAATGTTATAGCATTTATTTTAATCCCTCTCAATGTGATTCCTTATTGTTGCAATGTTGTTACTCCCAAGAATTTTCCATGGCCACAAACATTTCATTTTTACCAGACAGTGATCTGACCCACACTGGTTTCCTCTATATGATCGTACATCACTTGCCTTACAAGTGCTTGTTTGTCTAATGATAATGAAATCTATTATAGATCGAAGTTCTCTAGTATTCTGTTGACAGGTATATTTGTGAATATTTTTGTTTGAAAAATGTATTTGTAATTTTTTTAATCAAATTGTTCACATAATTCAATTAACTCTTTCTTCTCCATTATCATTATATTCTGCTTCTCCACATTTTCCCACTACCTTGCAAGATTCTCTTATTCCTACCCTTGCATTCATGTCCCCCAACATAATCAGTTATTTCCTTCCTGTGTTTTTCTCTATCGTTTCTCTAAGAGTTGTCCAGAAATTATCTTTCTCCCAGTCTTTTGCATCATTTGTTGGAGCACATACCCCATTAATCATGATATCCCTGGTAAACAGTGTCATTTCAACTACAAAAATATGTTCCAGGGTGGACCAAAACTAGCTAAAGGAAGAAAACCTTGAAAGAAAAAAAAAATTAGGTGGTTCTCCAGATTGGGGGTTTTGCAGTGGTCCAGCTCACCACTCATATAAAAAATTGGAAATGCTAAAAAAAAAAACAATAAACTAACACATTCAAGCTCATAATTTAAATAGAATGATTTGTGTCCAAGGGTTTCTTGCATAGAAGGCTAAAGAAATGTACGTCACATAATATGATCACATGAAAGTATATCCAAAGCAATGAACCAGTACCATCTTATAAATAGTCTTAACAAGAATGCTTAACAGCAGATATTTGATAATAATACAACACAGTAACCACTGGAAAATGTTAGCACCAAATAATGTTTGAGAGGGGGGAAAAAATGTGTGAACTTACAGGGGATTTTAAGATTTTCAATGATCCTATTGTTGAATAAAACTATCTTCTTTGTTTATAATGAAAACGCTAATTTCTTTTAACATCTTGAAACAACATTACACTTAAAAAGGTAAATCAATTATTAGATTTTTGTTCAATCTCCAACAGTTCCCGAACAGTATGAAATGGGAGGATAATGTGATACATGTTATGTAATTTCTTGAGAAAAACACAGAAATTCTATTCTATACATCATAATCATCATTCATTCATCATAATCATCTTTTGACATTTCCACATTCACAGTTCTTCTGGCACGTCCTCCTCCAGATGTGCTTAATTTGAAAGCAAGATTCCATCACTACCAGCTTGCAAGGACTGTTGTACTTTCAACAGGGGAACAGATGTGTTGCCATCCGTCTGAAATGTTTAGCTTGTGTTAAATGAGATAAATGTATTTTTGATTATGAAAAGTGAAATATACGAGGGCCGTTCAGAAAGTAACCTCCAGTTGATTTAAAAAAATACACCAAGTTAAATAAAAATATTTTAATATATACATCTTACAACTACATCTTTGCACTATTTTTCTAAATAGTCTCCATAGCGATTTAAGCACTTATCGTATCTCTTCACAAGCTTTGAAATTCCTTCTGCATAAAAATCACCCGCTTGTGCCTGGAGCCAGCCTGTGACCGCATCTTTGAGCTCTTCGTCGTCATCAAACCGCTGGGACCCGAGCCATTTCTTCATATGCATGAATTGGTGATAATCGCTTGGCGCCAGATCTGGGCTGTAAGGTGGATGGTTGATAACGTCCCACTTGAAGGGCTCAAGAAGGGCCGTTGTTCTGCGAGCAGAGTGAGGACGGGCGTTATCGTGCAAAAAAAACGATACCGGAAGTCAGTATACCACGGCGTTTGTTCTGTATAGCCCGTCGTAAGTTTTTTAGTGTTTCACAGTACACGTCTTGATTAATGGTTGTCCCACGTTCCATGAATTCAACCAACAACACCCCTTTGGCATCCCAAAACACCGTTGCCATCAGTTTTCTGGCAGAAAAATCTTGCAAGGCTTTTCTTGGTTTGGTAGGCGAATTTGAATGTGCCCACACCTTTGATTGTTCTTTTGTCTCAGGGTTCACGTACTTAATCCAGGTTTCGTCACCGGTCACGATTCTGTTTAACAATGGTTCTCCTTCGTCCTCATAACGTGACAGAAAGTCTAATGCAGAGGCCATTCTTTGAGTTTTGTGGTGGTCGGTAAGAATTTTGGGCACCCATCGTGCACAGAACTTACGGTAACCCAATCTTGCTGTCACTATCTCGTACAAGAGAGTCTTAGAAATCTGCGGAAGAACAGTAGACAACTCCGACATTGTGAAACGTCGATTTTTACGAACGTTTGCATCAACTGTCTGAACGAGTTCGTCAGTCACCAATGATGGTCTACCACTCCTCTCTTCATCATGAACGTTTTCTCGTCCACTTTTAAATAAACGTACCCATTCAGGGACAACTCCTTCACTCATAACTCTTGGTCCGTACACGGCACAAAGCTCACGATGAATAGCTGCTGCAGAATATCCTTTGGCTGTAAAAAACCTTATGACAGCACGCACTTCACATTTGGCGGGGTTTTCTATTGCAGCACACATTTCAAACTGCCACAAAAACTAAACTAGCGCAGGTACGACGTTCACTCGACCACGGCTTGATGCCGACTGACCTGCTGAGTGCGTGAATACACAGATGGCGTCGCAACTACCCCCACCACCCGCACTGTGACCGATCGGAGGTTACTTTCTGAACGGCCCTCGTATTAGGTATAGATTGGGAACAATTCCAGCATTTGCCCAGGTGTTAGCGATTCCGCCTAAAAATGGCAATCAGGATGGCCAGTACCAAAGGCCCAGGATTTGAACCTAGGCCCATTATATTTATCCGATCCAGAATGGTGACAATTTACGCTCGCAACCACACTGGCAGGTCTGTTCCATAAATAATCAAATGAAATACTATACCCAACCTCTTAAAATATCTCAACCTATCCCAGCAAAATAAATAAATGTATTGCAACTGGAACAATGCTGTGCTGGTAAAACTAAATATAAATAATTTTTAAAAAATGTCATTCCTCACAACCACATTTGTTTCAGCTTTCTACCACAGATTTACAGAAATATCATTGAAACACTTCATCAATGATTACCATTGTTTAATCCCAGGATGAATGACAAGAAGAGATATTCTTCAAGGGTGCTTTCCTGACCCTTCAAATTTTTTTATTACTTTTTTTTCTTCTTGAATATATATTAACTTGGGAAATAAAATAATGAAAGTAAGCTTCTGGAAATTAAGTTCTGGTTTGTATGTGATAGTATAACCCAGAAAATAATATTTGACTTTTAGAGACATAGTAACACATACTAATTTTTATTTGAAAGGCAGATGTGATTTCCTTACATGTGTGTTGGGATATGAGAAGATCTTCCTTCAACTCTTGTCCACCGTCCTAAGTGCAGCGCAGCTCGATGGAAAATATCACGGTATCTGAAACACGAATTTTATTGGAAAAAATCTGTTTTTAATGATATAAACGCGGAACAATACGAAAGGGCAAGTAACTAATACTAAAGAGAGAAATTACCCTCAAGGAAAATTCTATCCATGTTGGGTCATATTTTTAAGATTCTGCAGTTCACAGCATGTGAAATCAGCCATAGGAATTTTGTTCTTTGAAAATAGTTTCAGTTACTGTTATGACGGACATATTCTATAAGATTATCCCTGGCAGAAAAAGGGACAGGGAAAGAAAGCTTCAATTAATTGAACAAAACACAGGATGATGGGGGAACCTGCTCAATGTAGAAAAGGGGCTGCACGCTTGATCGGGCACTGTGGGACAGGATCGAGTCCTGATCCCCGCATACCAGTCATCCTGATTGTGGTTTTTAGGCAGTTTTCTTCAAACACCAAGGCGTATGCAGTATGGTCTCCAATCTTCACCTCAAACTTCACATTATCTCTAACAAAAATATCCTTTGCACTTGCAGAACATAGTTACACATTTTGCAGACAGATGCCAAAACAACTTTCCTCCCTGGGAGGCGTCAGGCTCAGTGATAAGCCGGACAAATCCCTAACACATCTCATCCTGAAAGCCGACCCTACATTAGCAGAAAAAGTGCAAGGAAGAATGAGATGGAATGATGAGGAAAAAAGAAACAAATTAAGTTTTCCCGAGACCTCTTCATCAAAGGAAAGAGTTTTTTTTTTTCTTCATACATAGTGCATATCAGCAGTTGGAACAATGACTTGTGTCAGTTTTTATGAGTGGAATTATATTCTTCGCCCAACTGACTGGATCAGTTTTTACCAATGATATATTTTGCAAAAAGCTTCTGGGAATCTCTACTGAACCTCTTATTCAAAGAACAACTAGTTGTAATCATGGTGTTATATAAAGTCCACAGCTACACAAAGAATATGGCTGTCTCAGTTAGAAATATGTTCTTACCACAGTTAAGTAAACAGTAGCTCGAATTTATTTCCCATGCATTTCCTGCTATTCTGTCTTTTACTTCCTGATGCACTGTTTATGTTTTACACTTTTGTTGAACTATCACCTGCTGAACCACTTTTTTCATTTCTCAATAAAATTTTACGAAAATCGTTTAGGGTCACAATTAACTGAAAAATTACCTCGATATACTCTTAAAAACATACAAATGTTATCACAAAAGTATTGTCAACTATTTTTCTTCCATGCTAATGTAGGTGTGGGAAGAAATTTTAAAATTGGAAGTTCATGATACATACTAACATTTAATGTATGCAGTTTGTGCAACATGTGAATCTGCATCACTCACACTCACACACACACACACACACACACACACACACACACACACACACACACACACACGCGTTATTTACAGTCCTTCAAAGTAGTCTCCAGAAAATTCAACCATTCATTGCCAGTGATGTAAAAGGTACTAAATAACCTCAGCCTCACCATGAGAGAATATTCAACACATCTCATTATGCTATCTTCACATGTCTGCAAACATAACCTACCAAATGGCTCCTTAAATTTTGGCATGAATCAAATAGGGTAGATCCTCAAGTAATTTCCATTCCACAGACAAGAAGATTCTATGCAAATTTTGCCACAAGGGCTCCAGACATCCACAACTGACAATTGCATCTTGTAGACAGTCAGGGCATTTCTCCCCAATAGCAGTCTCAGTTATGTATTTTAAAACTTCTTGCCTGACATATGTGTGGGGGGAGTGGGGGGGAATCTCATGACAGAAGTTGATAAGTTGTATCCCTTGTAAGAACATAAGCTATACTAGGGGCGGAGTATAGGCTTAGTAGCTTAACTGAAAGTTCACTTGAAAAGAAAAATGTTCTCCGACTTTACGTTAATAATTTTAAATGACCATGTAGCCTGCCTGGAATTCTCAACTGAAATGCTTGATGGTCGCCACCAAGTTTGTTAACCCACAAACTTAGAAAAGGTTTCAGTCTACAACGAAATCACAAAAAGTTCACTTGAACAAAAATTTGAGGTTTATTTTCAAAGTCACCATTTTAAAAATTTGCATTCTACAGATGAGTAGGCAATCAAACAAACATTTCCATAAAATTGAAGATTATGGAGAGGATAGAACCAACTGGAAAACCCCTTTAGAAAATTCACAAGTTCATGGTAGTTGCAAAGAAAATCTTCATGGCCGATACACGTTCCTAGCCTGGCTCAGCCAGTTCCGGCTATAAACCGATACACACCGCGTCTACCGACGCAGATTCACCTTACATAGCATTCCCGGAGTAAAGACCGAAAGACGAAATCGAAAGACAGGCCCCTCCCCGGGGCTACCGCTTATATACCCCCCATCCGCACACTACCTGTATACAGACGATTATCCAAAAAGTATCAAGTGATTGTGATTATAAAAGGTGTTGTATATAGTCTTGTCTTCAAGGTACATAAAAATAGCTTAGTGAGAATTCTCGAATGATTAGCTTGTTTACAAACGAATTTAGTTTAAACGGCGTAGTGATAAAGAGTCTCCGACAGTAAGTAGGGATATCGCTATCTCTATGTTGAATTTAAGTACTTTTTTTAGGCAACCCTGCTGGATTGTAAATGATCTAAATAAAATTAGTGCCAAAATGTTCTATATTAATTCCCAATTCCAGTGATGTAAATTTTGTCTATATCTGTGGTTAGATAGCAAAGTTATTAGTTTATGAAGATTAGGTTTGAAATTTTTCAGAAATCAACTCGGTTTATACTAAATAACTATTCTTGTGTTGTTTATATCGAAAAAGTAAAGTTATTGGAATATTCTTTTAATTTAATTACGTGTTTTGACAGTTGTTTTAATTATGTAAGTGGCTTGGTTTAATCGCAAATAAATCTCAAGTGAAACCACGTGTGTTAAATGACAAAATAATTTTAAAAATGTATATATAATCTATTCTACTGGATGGAATGTTCTGAAATTTAAATACGTTATACTAGAATTTTGGTTCTTTTAGAAAATCTACTTTTTAGATCGATAAATTATTTGAAACATATGATAAAAATTGTTGGAAGTGAAAGAGTGTTTATTGAAGCGTTTAAAAATTTATTTACGTTATTTCCATGGTCTAAAACTTCGGAATTTCAGTGAATTTAGCTTTCTTTCGAATTATTACTATTTTTAAAATTACTTTACTTCATTTAAAAGTGTTCAGATATGGTGAAATGCTCACATAGCAAAAATCTATTGTTTGCAAATTGGATAATAATTGATTACCCTATCCCAGGTTAGTTTAAAGTTTCTTTACTATTAAAAAATGTTTATTAAACCCTTTCATTGAGTCTTGTGGGTCTTTACTGCTTTTAAAATGGTTTATTTGATGAATTAGCTTGTGGTATCAGCTTCTATATGAAATGTTCCTCCCATAACCTGTACTTGCAACGAAACCTTATATGTATACTAGAAAGCTTACTCCCTCCCTTATGTTTTAAGCTAAGCAAACTAGAATTTAGCCAAATTCTAAGGTGCTTACACCCTCTTATCAAAAAAGGGTCAACTGCCTCTCATTTTCTGTTGCACAACAGAAAATATTCTAGTCAATACAGTTTTGAAAATCAAGCAATTTCTCTAATGTGTATATCTGTGTGCATTGCTTTGGGAAAAATATGGTAATTTCATCGAGCTTCACTTTCCTTAAATCAATTTGAATCAGTCTACATATATAATTCAGGCAACCATTGTCATTTTCTCTCTTCCCTTCCCCATACTTATACTACCGCCAATTATTCACCCCACAACCACCATTCACACCAATTAGTCATATACATTACTGTTGTTGAAAATTGTTTTTTGTTGTGCTTTAGGGCGCGTCAACATTGAGGTCATTAGCACACCGACATTAACCAGCTAATTCTGTGGCTAAAAAATATACTAAATTACTATCTGCATTGTCGACTATAAAACGGTCGGCCATGCAGACAGCTAAATAAAATAAATCATAAAAAAGGGTGTGGCTGTATAGGGGCCACCAGCACCTAAGACTTTACTACAAATAAATGGCTGTATAGGGGCCAAACAAGTTTACAGAGGAATTAAAAACACTACATGTCTCGCAGGCTGTATAAATATGTTATGCTAGAATTTTGGTTCTTTTAGAAAATCTACTTTTTAGATCGAGAAATTATTGGAAACATATGATAAAAATTGTTGGAAGTGAAAGAGTGTTTAAAAATTTATTTACGTTATTTTCACGGTCTAAAACTATGGAATTTTATCCAGCGAGACAGGAATTATATCAATATAAAAAATAACAATGCACCTGGAAGGGTGGCTGTAAAGGGGCCACCTATCCATCTTTAAATTAGGCTGATCTGCCTAAAATCTTAGAACACAAAATTTTAAAAACATTCGCCATGTTGCTGGTCTCATTGTTTAAAATAAGGGTCAGATCGTTGGCCAGGCCAACGTCTGCCCTTAGGTCTAGAAACAGAACACAATCAATTAATTGTGGTGCAATGTCGGAGGTACATCACAGGTATCACATTTAGAGGAGATAAGGGGACGTGTTAAGAATGCGATGCGTGAGGCATTTAATAACTTTCGTGAAAATTCTCTCTCTAAGAGCCTCACTGAAAACCCTAAGAAATTTTGGTCGTATGTAAAAAAAGTTAGTTGTAGTGGGAACAATAAGCCAGTTCTAATAAAAGATGAACGGGAGGTTGAAGACAGCCGCGGCAAGGCTACCTTATTTAACACCGAATTCAAAAATTCATTCACGCAAGAAAACATGGAGAACATCCCAACTTTACCACATCATGTGGAATTAGAGATGGATCCAATAGAAATTGATATCGTAGGAATTGTAAAGCAATTAAAACTCCTGAAGTGGGGTAAAGCGCCGGGTCCCGATGGTATACCGGTAAGAGTATTTTCTGAATACGCGGAGGATATTGAACCATTTCTGTCAGATATATTCCGTAAATCTCTAGAAGAGAGAAAAGTACCTTCTAGCTGGAAAATAGCCCAGGTAATTCCCGTTTTTAAGAAAGGAGATCGGTGTGATCCTAGGAATTATCGACCCATATCTCTAACATCGGTCTGCAGCAGAATTCTGGAACATGTCATATGCTCGAACATAATGAAGTTTCTAGATGAGAACGAGTTACTTACACCATGTCAACACGGATTTCGGAAGAAGAGATCATGTGAAACACAATTGGCCCTATTTTCCCACGACATAATGAAAGTTATCAATGCAGGTTCGCAAGTTGATGCGGTTTTTTTGGATTTTCAGAAAGCTTTTGATTCTGTGCCACACAACCGACTTTTAGCGAAGATTCGAGCTTACGGTATTTCGGCTCAGATTTGCGAGTGGATACGTGATTTTCTAACTGGTCGATCACAATATGTCGTTGTTGACGGGGAAGCCTCTTCTAAGATAAATGTTACTTCGGGCGTTCCTCAAGGAAGTGTAATAGGTCCACTTCTTTTCTTAATATTTATAAACGATCTAGGTGACAACGTCAAATGCTGGTTGCGATTGTTTGCCGACGATGCCGTTATCTATAGGGAAATAAGGTGCTCCGACGATTGCTTAGAAATTCAGCGTGATTTGGATGCTATTTTCGATTGGTGCCGCAAATGGCAGCTTACACTTAATTGCAAAAAGTGCAAGGCAATGCGGATAATTAACAAGAAGAATCAGGTTGTTCACGAGTACAAAATAAACAATTCACCTGTTGACACGGTTGATTCCGTGAAGTATCTGGGGGTGATAGTACAAAGCAACATGAAATGGGACATGCACATAACTTCCGTCGTAGGCAAGGCAAATTCTAAATTACGATTCATAGGTCGTATTTTGAGAAATTGTAATGCTCAAACAAAGGAGATAGCATATAAAACACTAGTGCGTCCGTATCTGGATTACTGTTGTGGGGTTTGGGATCCGTATCGCAAGGTTCTGATTGACTCAGTTGAGAGGGTGCAGAGGAGAGAGCCGCTAGATTCGTGACTTGTTGTTACAGCCCTTATGAAAGCGTCACAGAATTGACACATAGATTGGGCTGGGATAGTTTGGAAGACAGACGACGTAGCTTGCGTTCGAATTTATTGGAGAATATGCGAAAAAATTTAAATTTCGAGTGCAATGAAATACTTCTTCCGCCAACCTATTTAGGTCGCAATGACCGGAGGGATAAGATTAGAGAAATAAGATGCCGTACTGATACTTATATGTATTCCTTCTTTCCTCGCACTATACGGGATTGGAATGGGCGGGTTTAGGATTGGTGCTTAGCACCCTCTGCCACCCACAATGTTTGTGATTTGCAGAGTATGGATGTAGATGTAGATGTAGGTGGGCTCTCCAGGCGGAGAAGAAAGCTGTGCGTCAGAGGACAATGCCCTATGCGTGAGTAAGGAGAACCTCATCTCTCTTCGCCCAGCTGCAAAGCTGGTTTGACCAGCCGGAACTTATTATGCTCTACTTCCAGCCACTGCCTCTGCCAAATGTCAGAAACAAATCTTTTCGCCACGAGGCAAGGTCAGACTTTGGGACCGGATCAAAGTCAATTCTGACCTTGTCACAGGCTAACTTGGCAGCATCATCAGCTGTCTCATTCCCCCTGATTCCCATATGGTTGGGTACCCAGGAGAAAACAACCTCCTTTCCAAAAGATTGGAGGTATTGGAGGGTGTCCTGAATATCCTGGATAAGACAATTTGCTGGGTACATTCTTCCCAAAGCCTAAATGCAGCTGAGGGAATCACAGCATATGACGTACTTTTTGCCGCAACTTACTTTCATATGCTGGAGCGACTTTAACAAGGCATAGCACTCTGCAGTGTATACGCTGCACATGTTGTTTAGCTTGAAAGTGTAAGTTGCTCTAGGGAACACTCCTACAGAGCAGCCTATTCTGTTAGTATGCTTAGACCCATCCATAAATACTGGGGTGAAATCGTGGTGCTAGTTCATAACATCGTTAAAAATTTTAGTAAAAATAGCTGTCAGCGGTAAACAGCTTGCTTTACTGTGACTGGTCTAAAATCGATCTGAGCATCTTTAAAAGCCAGGGACCGAGCGGGGCGGTGTAACGGTTAGCGTTCTCACCTCGCATTCGGGAGGACGGCGGTTCGAATCCCCGTCCGGGCATCCAGATTTGGGTTTTCCATGGTTTCCCCAAATCACTCCAGGCAAATGCCGGGATGCTTCCTTCAAAAGGCCATGGCCGAATTCCTTCTCATTCCTTGCCCCCATCCTTGCCCCCCATCCTTTCCTGTCTCTAAAGACCTCGATGTTAAAAAGAGACGTAAAGCAGTTAAAAAAAAAAAAAATAATAATAATAAAAAAAAAAAAGCCAGGGAAGATATTTACTCCAACTCTGGTGATGAAATAGGGCATCTCAAACCCATATTCCTCCATAATAGCCTTTGCACAGTAGCTGAATGGTTTGGTTGCTTTTTGGCAGTTAATGTAAAGCCGCTCAAAGTTAGGATGAATTACCACGTCATACACCAGACTGCCAGGAGTTGCGGCAATATGTATACAGTGTCGCACCATGAGGAGATGACGGCAGATGGAAGGCGGTGGCTTGCCAGACTTGGCTCAAATGCTGGGTATTGGACTGGTGCGGAAGGCACCTGTGGCGAGACGAATTCCTGCATAGTGGACACTATCCAGTATATGGAGATAACTGTCCTGTACCGAACCGTGTACAATTCACCCATACTCCAACCGCGACCGTACAAAGCTTCTATAAAATTGTAGCAGGCAGGAACAGTCAGCGCCCCATGACCTGCCAATAGACATTTAAAAACATTGAGTGCTTCCAGGGCTCTCGCTTTAGGATCTTTCAGATGTGGCAGCCATGTAAGCCTACTGTCTAAAATGAGACTCAGAAATCGAACAGTTTCACTAAAACTTAAAAAGGTGTTTCACAAGGTAAGATGCAGTTCTGCTAAGAAACTTCTACTGTGGCTAAAAAGTACACACCTAGTTTTCTCAGCAGAAAAAACGGAAGCCAGTGTGTACTGACCATTCATCCAGCCTGTACAACACTGCTTGGCACTTCTCAGGCTAGACGATGCACAAAAATTAAAAAATCATCAATGTATATGGAGAACCAGATGGGCCTCCTTATAACAGTTGAAATGCTATTAATTGCTATGGCGAAAAGAGTCACACTTAAAACTGAACTTTGGGGAACACCGTTTTCCTGAATAAAAAGCTCTGACACTTCACTACTGACACGGTACCAGAAGCAACGTCATGATAAATATGATTTTAAAAATAGGGGCAGATTTTCCCTGAAACCCTATTCGTATAACTGTTTTAAAATAACATGCCGCCAGGTGAATCCACACTGAAAACGGCTCAGCATTTTATGGATGGGATTCCAGACACCAGACGAGGTGGCGGTTGATCATCTGCTCTAGTGTCTTCCCGATGCAGCTTGTTAAGGTGATGATACAATAGCTACCTGGCAATAACTTGTCCTTTCCCGGTTTTAAAATTGGGATTAACGCTGCTTCCTTCCACGAGTCGGAGCAGTGTCCTCCGAGGCAAATATCATTAACAATACCCAGGAGATAGTCTTTAACATCTTTGTTAAGGTGCCACAGCATCTGGTATTGGATTAGGTCAGGCCCCGGCGTGGTGTCTTTAGCACTGTTTTTAGAGCCGACTCCAACCCCCAAAATGAAAACAGGCAATTGTATGATACCAAATTCAATGAGTCAAATCTAAAGATTTGCTTTTCAGTAGATATTCTTCGTTGCTGGACCTGATGGTCAAATCCAGCAGATGAATTGATGGCAGCAAAGTACTCCGCCAACAGCTGCGCAATGCTTCACTCGTTGGTGACTACATGCCCCTGATCCAGTATTCCAGATATTGACGATCGAGAGTACCTCCAAGATATACAGCGGATTGACTCCCATACTTTTGTTGATGATATGAAATGATTAATGGTGCTCACAAAGTTCTGCCATGACCTCCATTTGCTCTCCTTAATAACGCAACGCACCTTAGTTCTAGCAATTCGGAACGCTGTGAGGTTGTCTGGTGTTGGGTGCAACCTAAACTGACGCAGGGCCTGTCTGCAACCCTGAACAGCAGAACGACATTCGTTGTTACACCCGGGGGACACACATTCTGCACAGCACTCCAGAGCTAATAGGCATGGAAATATCAGCCGCCCGGTGAATCAAATATGTAAGATGTTTCACCTTCTCTTCTTGGGTTCTGGCGCTGTTCAAGAATGACTGACCGGCTGTAGAGCTGCCAGTCCACTATTGAAGGAGAGCAAAGAGAAAGATCAGTGGCAGAGGATGTACCAGTAGCAGTAATGAAGTGTGTCATTTGGCCGGTGTTAAATATATATATCTTCTATCACTCCAATAATATACAAATTTCCTGACCTCCGGGGCAATCGGTGGTCGATCCCCACAATGTACCGAGTGCGTTAAAGTATCCCAGCAGGAGAAAAGGCTGAGAAATTTGCCACAATAAATCAACTGGTGACCCCGGCAGTAGGTATAAGGAGCAAACAGTCAGTTGCACCGGTCCATGTATTTTAACCACTACTGCTTGTAAGGGAGAGGTGAGACAACAGGTTCAGAGTGGACAGTGTTCCGTACAAACACAGCCACTCCCCCCTTCACTCGATCACACTCTGTATCATCCTTTCGGTAAACATCATAACCTCTTAGCACAGTTTGGTGGGCCGGTCTGAAATGTCTCTTGGAGACTGAGACACAGAGGATCATAACATGCTAAGAGTTGTAACTCCTCTCTGTGAGCTATAAAACCATTAATGATCCACTGGAGTTTGGAAGTCATCCTACCTATTTAGTTTCAGCCGCACCAGTTCCGGTGGGTCTTTGGTCACTATCTGCTGAGTCGGGTCAGTCTGCCTAAACTTCAGGCCCCGGACATTCTAATCGCCTCCATTAGTGATGGTAGCAGATGTTGCTACTTCTGTCACTGCACATGGTGGAATTGAAGGTGCAGTGACTAATTGCTGCTGCTGGTGGAACCATCACTACTGGTGCTGGTGTCATCGAGGTCGCAGACGTATTGTTATCGATGTCCGCAGTCATAGATGTAACGACCTTAGCAGATTTTGCCCCACATTTGCACTGACATGAGCAAGTAGTACTTGTGTTCATGTCTGCAACAGACCTCTGGGTAGCAAATCTTTCCTGATGGGAGTTAAAGCTCTCTTAGCAAAGCTAGTAGCAAAGCTAGTAGCAAAAATTGTAGTGGCGATCAACTTGGCCTTCTTCTTTGCTTCTGCATAACAAATCGACTCTTTGGTCTTCAACTCCTGTATCTTGCACTCTTCGAGATACACTTGACATTCCCTTCTCCAGGCCAGGTGCGATCCAGAGCAGTTGACGCATACCTGTGGCAGTGTACAACTGACAACTGGCACATGTGCACCCTTGCCGCACTTACCACAGGTGGGGCTGCCCTTACACAATACAGTCGTATGTCCGAACTGTTGACACTGAAAACTGCATACCGGGTCCGAAATAAATGGATGGACATTCAGGTTTATGTAACCTGCTTTTATATTCTTTGGCGGTACTGGAGTGTCAAACGTCAGGATGAAGGTGGCAGTCTTTTCAATACTGCCATTTACGATTCGTGTGATCTGGCATGCCTCAACCACATCTTTTTTTTCTTATGCCTTCAAGCCTCGCCGATGTCGAGGTCATTAGAGGCAGGATGGGACTGGGGACAAGCAATGGGAAGGAATTTGGCCACTTTTGAAGGAAGCATTCGCCTGGAGTGATTTGAGGAAACCATGGAAAACCCAAATCTGGATGTCGGGACTGGGATTCGATCCGGCATCCTCCTGAATGCTAGGCCAGAACATTAACCATCCACCCACCATGCTCGCTAACCACTTTCTGATCTTACCACTCCTTAACAAGTTCCTCGGTCCCTATATCAATATTATCAAGGCAGGTGACGCCTTTGCTGCTATTCAGAGATTTGTGGAGTTCGCAGGTAACAGCAAACTCCCTGAGCTTCTCACAGTTAAGGAGTTGGGTAGCTTGCCTACTGGTAGTTGTTTCCAGCAGCAGTGTCTCATTCCCCAGCTTTTTCACCAAATTCAGGGTCCCTACCAGACCCTCTAACCCCTTTGAAATATAAAATGGTGGAACTTTTTCAAAGGTTCCTTCCACTATAAAAGCATTCGCAAGCAAACAAACTTTTTTATCACTTTCAGAATTTGGGGGGGGGGGGCTTTCAACCCTAACCTGCTTCTTAGAACTGGGTGTATTTAAATTAGCCTGCAGCACACCCGTACCGTAAGTATTTGAGGATTTTTGGTTTTCCAAAGTTTTAGACTGAATTTTGCTCCCACGAGTAAAGGAGGAAAGGTCGGAGGGGAGGGGTGTACCTCTATAGCTTATTCACTCAGGCTAATACAACAGGTTTGCGCAGGTGCCCCTGAGGTTGTACGTTAGCGAGTGATCTCCCTCATCACCCATTCACCTCCTAGGCATGTGCCAGACCTTGAGGTAGAGAGTTTTTTTATGGAGGTTTGTTCCAACCTCGTGATCCGGCTGATGAAGCCAAGATCCCCATTCTCCTAGGTACACAATGTTCCACCATCACGCCCTATGTCGATCGTTGAAGTTTATCGTAGGAGTTTATGGTGTGGGAAACTTGTGGCGCTCACAAGTTTCCAGCTTAGGTACCGCGGGTTTGCCAAACCCATACCTGGCACTGTCGTACCAGACCCCTGGGGGCGGTGAAAACTGCAACACCAAGAAGGAGACATGCAATTACAACTAAATTTATACCAAAGATTAGGAAAATGACAATACACAAATGATTAGAATTACAGATCTGTATCTTGACCATGAGAATTCAGTATGCTGTAATTATTACAGAAAATGTTCATCGCCTTTGTTGGGGACCTATCAATACCTCAAAGATCTAATTAAATCTCAATGCTCATGTAAAACCAAATCATAATATGTAATTAATTTATTTTATTTAGCTACCTGGATTTCAGCAAATGAAACTCTGTGAATACGTTTGAATTATGACGAGGGGTTTTAATACGTTTGTAAATCTGTTTCTTGGCTTGATGTGATTTAACATTAATATGATGATGATATATGTTTGTATAGGCATAAATTTTAGAAATTAAAAAGATTACAAAAATATCTTTTTCAATTATTAAAGTTATAAACAATAATGATTATGATAAATGATGCAAAAATCAATTCTTTGCAACATAGGCATGATAAATGTAACATTCAGTCTTGAAAATTGTTTCATTTATATTATGCCTTATTCTCACTAATAGAAGTTTAATATGTAATGGAAACCGATTTCGTTGTTATTGTGAATTCACACAAACAATTTCAGTCAATTCAAAGTAACAAATGGGAGTACTTCAATGTGGTGGAAAAACTGATAAGTCAATTTCATTTATGAATATCAAGTGTGCATTTACTTTGCTACGCCAATAGGAACAAAAGAAAGCCAAAAATCAGGAGTTTAAAATGTGTGTAATATTAATAACTGGGGATCGCCTAGTGGTCAAAATTCGACCTAATGCATTCTTGTTCAATTGTTCCTTTGTATTTAAGTTTCTGATCAGTAAAATGATACAATTAACTTTCAATACTAACATAAGTGGTGGAAAACCACTAATAGTTAAGGAATTCAAAAGCTTTATTGGATAGTTATTCATTTCATTGTTGTCATTACAAATTATTTTATCGTAGCTATGATATGTTTCCTGTTCACCTGGTATTCAATTAGGTAATTTAGTATTAAAGTGCAATCATGAATTCTGGTACTAAAATAGCTGAGCTCAATATGTTACCTGACAGTATTTTTTCAGAAATATTTCTATACACTCTCCTAATAATATTATTTTCATCTCCTATTAATTGCTGAAGTATTTCAATATTATTTTCACCATACTAAGGGAATTTTGGTCCTCATCATTACCATTTTTTGGTAATAATTTGATAAATTCTATTTCACTTGGTAAGGCTCTCATTTTACGAGTAAAAGTTACTTTACGAAAATAAACAAATTTATGCCAACTCGTGACACAATTTTCAATTAAAGTTGCATGTGGTCCAAGTGGGACAACTGGCATGATTTGCCAAAAATCCTTGCAAAAAAGTTTTGTTTTCCCTCCGAATGGTTTATGTTTATCTTTTTCATCTCGTAGATCCTGCAATAATCTATCTATGATTTTCAACACTTAAAGTGGGCACATAGAAATTTCATCAATAACTATCAATAATGGTGAATTTATGTAACATCCATAGATAGTACTTATGGTAGTATTCGCTACAGAATTTTCTAAATTGGGTAGAGACAATTTAAAAACATTGTGCAAAGTTCTCCCTCCAAGTAATAGAGGTGAGGCTAACACTGAAAGCTGCTGCAATGCAACGAAGATTAAACTAATTTAGTTTGTGAACAATTGCCATTGAGCGAATGTTTTTCCACAACCTAAATGAGCAGTTAAACGAAAAACGTTAGAACCAGTATCATGATATAAAACATCACGAGTCACACGATCAATTAGATTACGCTGTAATATCTGCAATTTTAATGCTCACAAATCTGAAACTCTTGTTCTATTGGATTAATCAAACTTCGTTTGTTCTTTGGGAATATGTGGGAACTGGAAAACCAAGTTCTTGACATCACAAATTATGAACATTCAAAATGTCTTCAATTTCTAACAGAGCTCTATTAAAGGATAGTCATGCAAAAAATTTTCAATAAGAAATACTTTAAATTCATTCTATAATGTCAATGAATAGGTGGGCATATTTAATGCACAAATGTAACTGAATAAATTTCACGTTTATTTTGAAGCAGTGCTGCAAGCACAACACGTTTAACCAAAGATTAACCTTTAAAATAATCAAATGTACTCACTTTTTTCTTAACAACCAATCCAATTTAATTTTTCTTTTTTTTAGAAACTGTTAGGCAAGACTAAAGTCAATCCAAATTATCCGTTAGGATGTCAAATTTTCTATAGAACAGAAAATACAGCTTTCTGAAATATTGCTTTTACAAGTTCAAGGATTAATCTCTAAGTGACTGTGTTTTGTTAACCAAAGACAAGAGAGTATCATAATGCTGGGAATACACGTCAGATAGTTGGCTCAGATTCGATCCGATTTCATACACATACATAAGCACGCACGCATGCACGCAATTAATGTATTTGTAACACATATTGTACATAAACTTTAACTTTCTGCTCTCCTTCTCCATATAAACTTTAAGTATGATTATTATTTTTTTTTTTCTATACTGTTTGTGCAATGATCACAGAGTATCTTATAAACTCTGATATTGGCAAAATCGCTAATCGTCGTTGCCATTAAAAAAAAAAAAAAAAATGAACGTAACCAAAGGATTTTTCGTTTTATTTTATTTAATGTATTTGCAACACATATATAAATTTTAGTTTTTTGCACTTCTTCTCCACATAAACTTTGACTGCGCCGAATCTCACACTCCTCCGTGCGCGCAATATTCTGAAAAAGGGATCCCAAGTTTTCACTTCATGTATTAATATATAGTGTTTTATAGTAAAACTGTATTATACTTAAAAGTATGTACAAATCATACTACATCAGGTAGCTCAGTTATATTAGTTATTCATTTACTTACCGAATAGGATAACAATGTACAATGTACATTGTAAAACAGCTAAGCCACACAAAAACTAGATGTTGAGTTGCCCAGTAAACATCATAATAGAGGAAGCTCTGTTAAAACAAATTTTGATAATATTAAAACATGGTTTGGTTATATAAATTGTATTTATAATAGAATCCTATTCCTTAATAACATTAAAAGTTAATCATAATTTATCAATGTCACAATACATAAGAAATATTTTAAAGGATAAATAGCAAGGACAGGAAAAAACTTGGTATCTGTTCAAACATGTGATACTGCTAGAACTGACAAAAATATGATATTCATAATTCCAGATGGCTACCAAACCAGTCTATGATAGTACCACAAAAACGGTAATATTAGAATCACTAATAAGAATGTGATAGAATTGTCTTAAAAAAGGGAGCATGCATTAAGAACTGAAATTTGTACATCATGGGTGTGGATTAGTAAAAGTACATCACAACTCATCACACATTTTCAAATGGCCTATTGAAGAAGCATGCCTGGAAATTTTAGGAAACCATGGAAAACAAAGCTGAATGACAGGGTTGAGATTTCACCTGTCCCATCATCGATATGCCAGGCCTAAATGTTAACTGCTCACTCTCTAGTCTAAGCATTGGAGACAGACAAGAAGATATGATGTCTGTATCTTGAAGACAAGGCCTCAAATGGTAACAGTAAATATTGAAGTGTTATTTTGTTGAACAATAACACCTGGGAATGTTCAGTAATAGTAGAACACATCTCTAAGACATCAATATATACTGTCTGTTGATAAATCTGAAATAAATTAAAGAAAAAAGTAACTTGGCTTTGTGAATAACTGGAGCCCTTACCATGACGTCTAGATGTGTTAAACTCGGTAGAAAATTGTAGCTCTTGGTGCTAGGCAAGGTACCTACACACAAAGATTTTCTGGCCACTCATGCTTTAACAAAGTTTCAACACTGAAAACCAGTAGCTGCCATTCTATTTGGGCTCAAGACTTCCTGTTTTAATATGTGCCAATTTCACCAGTTGTTAATGGTAAGCATGAATGCATTTCTTGAATAGGCCGACCCATATCAGTATTGAGCAATAAACAGGGCAATTCATGGACTTTGTCTAGGTCTTCCAAACCTTTCATACCAACAGAGCACTCTGTATTCACTGCTTCCATCTCCTACAGGATTATTGAAACAGAAGGAGCACATTTTGCATTTTTATTTCTCAAAAACTTTAAAAATACAGATACGTGCCACACATCACTGGATAGACAAAGGTTCAAAGTTTTACTGTAAACAATCGAAATGAGCACCATTTGTTGTGCGACAAATATCAAAAGGGTAGTCCATTTCTTCCCATAACACACATCAACTCATCCCTAGTTACGGTATCGAGTTAACAGCTGAAACAATTCAACTTTGCAACTGTTGAAGAGTAGTGGGCACAAGTGATACATACACCTTATCGTTTATATCCCCGCACAGATAAAACTCGCAAGGAGTGAGGTTTGGTGACCCAGGAAACCACAGGTGGTAAATGAGATGCTGTTGCTCACCTCTTCTAATCTGTCATTCTAGATTTGTTTCGTTTGGGTAGTTTCGTACCTCACAGAGAAAGTGAGGAGGAGAACCGTCTTCCATAAAAATAAAATCATTCCCATCTACTTGAAGTTTGGGAAACAACCAGTTCTGAAGCATGGCCAGAAACAAACAGTGCCATTGGTGGAGGCAAATGGAACAAATATGCAGGGGTTACATTCTTTGAACTATTCTTTAGCCAGTGATGTGTGGCACTTATTTGAGTCTTTCATAGCTTAAGAGAAATAAAAATGCAAAATCTGCTCCTTTTTTAATATCTCTTAGGTGACAGTAACCCCCTGACCTTGGATGCCCTTATATAACAACCAAAGGACTGTTCGATTAACGCAGACTAGTGGCAAATCATCTGCAGTGTGGCAGGCAAATGAATATGAAACAATTTTATGGATTCTTTCTGTATGCAACATTTGTCTTGCAATGTAATTTTTAACAACTTTGAACAAAGATTGACCAGTTTAAATGTTGCAACTGTAACTGATGGTTCAAAGTCATACTAATGTTAAACTACTACTAAAAAACAATGGAGAATAATTAGAGCTAATCAGAAATTTGTTCAAAATAGGATTCACAAAAATGTTTTCACCCTATTATACCTCAGTATTAGGGAAAATAACCTTAAAAAAGGCATTTTTTTATCAAACTAAGTTATTTTAATGACCTAAAAATCTGAAGCACATTTAATGTGAACACTTTTAAACCTGCCATTATCCACAGTTAACAGCATTGATTAATAATCAATCTGAATTTGCAGCCCAGATGCAAGCTCATGCATTATAACTGTAAAATTCAACAAATAAAAATATTACAACAAACCTGTGCAAAACAACAAGGCACAAATCCTGAATAATAAGCATTTAATACTGAACTAAAAAGAACTTGCTTCATTCGGTTATTGAAATCAGTCTTTAGTGCCTCTACTTCTTCTCGTATTGCATATGGAGACATGGAACAATTGTGCATGGGTTTGCCTGGAATTGAATTACAAACTGAATTTAAAAAATGAGAAAGCATTAACAGAAATTAATGATATTTTACTAACAGATATTACAATAAGATCAAATCTGTGTGGCACAAAGTATCATTAACAAATAAATTAAAAAATAATTAATCTAGCACACAACTGTTATGTATTATATATTTAACTTTACTTACTTTCTTTATTAAAATAAATGTTTGTGTGGTTTGCAGCTTGAAAGCATACAAGACCTTACACTAAAGCTCATCATGTACAAAGAAGAAATTATTTCTAGTCTGCAAATCCAACATAAAATAGTCCAACTACTAACAAGAAGCAATGCAACATATAGTACATGAGGTCCATATTGGTTCCAATATAGATTAAATTAATCTACCAACCGCAGTTTGCCTGTTCAGGTGTCAAAAATGCCTGAAAGATGATAACAGAAAAACTGGGGAAATACTGCTAAATGTGTAATGTAAGAAGATAAGTGATAATAGTTAATATCTTCCAAGAATTTAGAGGGAAAAGATGCATATAAAAAGAAGCAAACATGTCATATAGCAGCAGTGACGTAGCGGGGGGGGGGGGGGGGTCCGCCTCGGGTGTCACCCGTTTGGGGGTGATACCCGCATTTCGAAAATAGTATAATCGAAATTAGTGCGATACAAAAAAAAAAAAAAAAAAAAAAAAAAAAAAAAAAAAAAATTGTTAGACTTCTTTTATCCTTTGGTGTTGAAACATGTCTACCTTTAATATTTTAGATATTTGTTTTTAAATTGGCGATCCAGGGGGCTCTGCTCTTTCATTACAGTAGAGCATAATTATTGGCAACACCGTGCGCCTAAACAAAGAGCACCACTCTGTAGCTCCAACAATCACAGGAACTCGTGCTTGCCGTTCATCACTGTAGTTAGGTTTGTTAGAAGCGGCGGTGGATATAGTGTAAGTTTTCTTGTATAAAGTGACGAAGTTTTAAAATTAAAGGATACATTATATACATATATATAAATTTGTAAAATTCACGATTATTAGACAGTTAAATTGTAAATCCTCGAAATTGTTTCAAAAAAATGTTAGATTTTCCTTTGAAAATGAAAAATAGCAACCAAGCATATGCCGGAATACGCGTAGTCTAGGCTTCAAAATTGTTTTGCTTATTTAGAATTCCGTTAGCTTTCACAAGTACCTTGAAGTATTTTCTAGTAATACATCACGATTTATCAGATTCGTGATGTATAAATTGAGTACATTTCGCGTTATCTGATTTACACTCTGCGTACCTACCTATTGTCGACAGTGCACCTATACATCATGTTCGAATTTATGCAAATAAAATGATTCAGAAAACTGCATTAAACTAGCAATACTGTCAGGTTTGAAGTCAATCCGAATGAGTCCAAGTGTTCGTTGATGGTATCGTTTGTCGTTGGTAATCAGTTTTTGTAGGGCATGTGTTTAAAACAGTCGGAACTGCCTATCTTGCTAGCGGAATCGTAACATTAGTAACAACTTTAACTCTAGGTTCATATAAGTTTGCTATGCTTTCTACTGATTGAGAAATCGAGAATCTGCTAATGTGATCGCGCTGAAATAAATAAGCGTATGATTCTCTAAGAATTTTCCATAATAAATTTACAGAAGAAGATTTCTATTAGGGTATCCTCTCTGTCGAATACAGGTACCTAAATTCTTATGGGTTCCTTAAATCGACAGGAATGTTGAATTTCTGTTCCTGAACAAAAATTGAGCTTTAATCATAAACTGAACAAACATTCGAGCCGTTACAACATCGTTATTTATACGCCACAGAGCGGCCCTAGAAATCTAACATTAACACGTGGAGATGGTCTTCAGTACATACAATGTCATATTTAGGATTCTGTAGCTACGTATTTCTTAGGCGGGTAGTAAATACATCATTTGTTAAGTACTTCATGTAAATATGGTAGATATCGCAAAGCCATATTCTTTTATTACCTGACCCGTTGTTTTTTAATTACCGATTTATATTTTATTTATTCTTCTATTTTTATGAAGGAACTTAATGTAGAGTGCTTCTCTGACTACAGTATCCCCCAGAGTCTCCCAACTTGTGGGTCCTGGATCCTGGGTTTGCACTAATGAGACCTCATCTGTGTCTGGAATTCCTTCTACTTGTATCAAGCCACTTCTGTTAACTTTACTCTCAATATCCCTTGGTCCTGCAAATACCGAGGTTGTGAAGTCATTTAAATACAACCTATGTTAACGCTTCAATAACAAATGATTGGGTAGCTTTCGACTTTTTAAATTTATAGCGAAATCTTATGGTCGCCCTATAGTTACACTGTCGGGAATTAAAATCACATCACACATACATGAATGGTAGAATTTTAGGAAACTTTGAAGATATGTCCAGGGCCATACCTATAAGAAATTATAGCAAATGGATCACGCTTACCTTTAGATACAGTTTTTTTTTTTTTTTTTTTTTTTTTTTTACAGTTTAACGTCCCTTTTTAACAACGTGGTCTTTAGAGACAGGAAAGGATGGGGGCAAGGAATGGGAAGGAATTCGGCCATGGCCTTTTGAAGGAAGCATCCCGGCATTCACCTGGAGTGATTTGGGGAAACCATGGAAAACCCAAATCTGGATGCCCGGACGGGGATTCGAACCACCGTCCTCCCGAATGCGAGGCCAGAACGCTATCCGTTACACCACCACGCTCGGTTGTCAGTGAGAAATGCGCCCAACTGAGGCACCAATACATTCGTGGATCCTTGCCGGCATTGACTCAACAAGTGTTCGGATGCCTTATTGGTGTATGTCTCACTACGTGTGCATGTCTTTTGCAGTCAGTTGTTGTACAGTTTGTTCTGGGTGACCATGTGATCTAATGTGTCTACTTGGTATCCTAGACATGCTCAATTGGAGACAAATCTGGGGACGTGCTGTCCAAATTGTGATCGAAACCCCTTGCAAGGCTTGTGTGACGATGGCCGCAGTATGAGGACGGGCATTATCTTGTTGGAAAATGTGATTTAGATGGTGAACATGAAGAGTATCACAATAAGATG
Source organism: Vandiemenella viatica (assembly GCA_031002005.1). Classification (NCBI taxonomy): domain Eukaryota; kingdom Metazoa; phylum Arthropoda; class Insecta; order Orthoptera; family Morabidae; genus Vandiemenella; species Vandiemenella viatica. The sequence goes on along the minus strand of CM061921.1, from coordinate 204,158,785 downwards.
CAGTACCCCGTCCACATAGTGATGGGCTGTCATTGCCTTCAAAACAGCCGACTCAGTCATGCTGTCGAAACTGATTGCCCCAAAACATGACACCAGTGGCTGCACTTGCGTGACGTTCTGAAATCACAACAGGTAAGCCGTTTCTCCATTACGCCTGCGAACATGTCATCGATTATCACTTTGCCACGACAGAATCGAGACCCATCTCTAAACACAAATGTACGCCATTCACATGTCCATTTGTGTTTGCATTAACCAGGTTTGATGGTGCTGGCAATGAAATTAGATTAATCGGACACATTGCACAGGTGCCAGAGAGTGTAACCCAGCTTCAAGCAATTAGTTTACAATCGTCCAGGGAGGGTGACTATCTGTAACCACTGCTTGGATCTGCCCTGCATCAACCATCTGCCAGCAACAGCCACCCACACCATTTGGTGGTCTTCACGTGCTGTTATCCATCTGTATGGACCCATGCCTGCTCTAGGAGTTTAGAGCCTTCTTTCATCCACTGTGTAATAAGTCTGTATACTGACATTGCACTACGGCCAATCCCTCGGGAGATTTCACAATATGATGCACCCTTTAAAAACACGTCAATTCTCCGACCTCTCTCACAGTTAGTCATTTGGGTGTAGGGAGTTGCCAAAAAAAACTTGTGGACAACAAAGTGTCATGTTACACCACATGTTCGCCACTTATACGCTAAAAAATTAGCAATTTACATAATAAATAGTGCGTATTTCTCATATTATTACAGATAAAACCTTCAATTTTTAATCATTTAATACTCTTCATGGGGCATACTTGGGGCCAAATTTCATTAATTTATCACAACACCGTCTGGTGTTGGGATTTTAATTTGCACCAGTTTGTGTTTCAGTTGCTACGTGTAAAGGTCGAGCTGCACTTTGCCAAACTGTCCTGTACCATCACCGCAACAACAGTCGGCCGAGTGACGGCTCACCCCTCGCGTCCACACTTTTCCTAGCTCGCCGTGTTAGTCTCCTTTAACGGTTTCAAATGATTGTTTCAGGGAATCAGTGTTGGGGATGACAGGTAGGTTTGATACCCTGCTTTATTATAGAGTACTGTACTTTGTTTTGCGAAGTTTTGGTACGAAAGAACATTAAAATACTTTATCTGACTCACGTAATCACCTAGCTGGTTGATTTTTATGTACAAAAATGGTATCCAGTGCAGTATTAACAAATCATCGCCACACTTTACCGGAATGAAAGATTGTCACTTGTTTCAACGCAATCTCAATGAAATGTCAATTACTTCGTACTTGAAGTGTTTGTTTTGTCTGAGGTTGTTTTAGATTCACTCGGCACTTTTTGTTAGTTAAGAACAAGATTATAACATATTTTAATATAACTATAGGTCATAAAGATTTTGTATAGTAAAAATAATAATTTCATGTTATCTGAAAGTTCTAGTCAGAGTTTCTTATTGGGAAACTCGCGTGCACCTATATCGTAGTCACCTAACTTGAAAAGAAGACCTACACATTAACGTGAAATATGAACCATGGAGCGTCCTTCACAGTAACAGATAAAAGCTTTGTCACAGGTAAATGTCAATTTTAAGGCCTGCAATAATTACAGTCGAGACCGGGATTTGAACCGGGACCTTCAGTTTCCAAATGCACGCAGTAACCATTTGAATAACCAGTACGAATATAGTTTTAATGAAAAATAAGTTTTGAAACATGATAAAATAGACATACTCTTTCTCTAAACCATATTTTTTGCTATCAAAAGACATGAATTCATTTTTATGTGTTTCAATACATATTTTTAAGTACTTCTAGATTAGTCTTGCGTCTGGTTACGGCGTAAGATTCGGGTGTGGGAGGTTCGGTTACAACTGCGGATCTCCGCTGCAATTTTTGTGGGTCTTAAAATTGATCTTCAACTCTGGCAAAACTTTGGTTTTTTAATGCGAAGATGCTAGGACTCTTCCTACATTTTACGAACATCTGATGAACATGGATAAAAAAAATTTTTTTTTAAGGCAAATAATAACATGAAAACAACATTTAGTCGTAATGGAAGGGAAATTTTCGAACACTCTCTATGCGCTTCTCCACATCCAGCAGGCCGACACTGATCCGCACTGTCAAAACATAAATGAATCCAATGACAGCCAAGTGTCGGACAACACACCGTGTAATTTGGACAAACTTCGTTCGAGTGAGCGCCAACACACACGAAGTACCGCAAATGATAATTTTGAAGATGTGATTTACGAGTTTGCAGCTGTTAAAGCTAAAAATAGGAGATTGGGAAAGCAATTGTTTTTAGTTTATTTGTGCATCTTTTAAATTACCTTAATTTATTAACTATAATTTTTAATAACAATAAATGATAGTTAATTATGTTTTATTAATATCATATTTTACACTTACAAGATGATATATTTTACTTAATTTTGAATTTAAGTTTTAGGGGGGTGACACCATCGATAACCACCCCGGGTGCCACCCACGCTAGCTACGCCACTGTATAGCAGATAGAAAAATATTTTAGGGTAATTTTTTATGAATCAAACTACTTTTATGTTCCAAAATGCATTGTGGAACTTGATGACCCAAGATAGATAGGATTCAGAACCTTCAGAATCACTATAAACAGAGAAATCTCGCTACTCAGTAGTTGGACACAAGTGAGCCTTGAGCTCTTCTAAGAACATTTGGTGTTAAGCACTAATAATGTCTTTTTCCATCCATTGATATCACAAATATTTATTGTTGCTTTCATCCATTTTTTTAAAAAAAAGATCTCCTCCCCACTCCCCCCCCTCCCATTCCCCATCATCCTTCTACTCAACTGACTGATCATTCTATACTACATTTCTCTCTTCTCACAATAATTATTTATTAAAAATAATCTAACTTTTGTCTTCCTGCATATTTCTCCATTTCAACTCTAACCACTACTGCATGCCTCAAAATGTCACCCACCAAGTTATCCCCACTTTATTGAAAAATTCTTCAATAAACCCAGTTCTTAAACAACCCAAATAATTTTCCGTATTCTACAGAAACAATTTCAAACATTTATGGGCCTCTCAAATCCAAGCTTTATTTCCATAAAAGTGCCATGTTCTATCTATGCAGTTTTAGAAAGTCTAAAGTCATACAGTTCTGACAATTTACAGCTCAACAACACTGAAATCTTTGAAGCCAGAGAATAAAAACAGAATTTTATTAAGGAAATGAAGTGTGGAGGACCACTGGGTTTTAGTGAAATATTGGGAATTGTAGCAACTATCAGAGTGTGATAGAAGCTAGGTCATTTACAACAGATACTGTAAACAGGCTAGCCAGAAAGAATGTATACACTCATGGGACAAACGACCTGCTCAGTAGATTAGGGCAGTCAGCATTTTGCATACAATTGACAAATACTCAAGCCAGGATGACACCATCGGGGCAACAGCTGGTTGGATAGCTGTAATCCCCTCCTACAAAAAAATGTAGTGGGGATAGACAAACAAAACCCCAAGACGATTGACAAAACGAGGTCGATCTAGTGGCCGAGGCCGCAGAGCTGGAAGAAGGAAGGTGGTGCTACTGGTGGAGGCAGCAGATGGCGGCCGGGGACAACGTCGCCGCCAACAGCCATAGAGGATGAGACATGGCATCATCACAATAAATACAGGTGGAAATGATCCTGCTTAGGTGCCGATAGCTACGTGGGGATGGTATAGACTAATAGACAGTTAAGGAAGAAATGTTAGTCTCTGGCATTAGTTGCAAGGATAACTGACCTGGATAGAAGAATTAGAGAAAGCTAATGAGGTATTACATAGCTGTTATGTACTGTTGTTCAGAAATGCATAACTGCAGTCTGGGTAGCCAGAGTAGGTATATAAACTCAGTTCCGCCAAATTTCAGTCTAATGACTGTCGAATCACAAGCCCTGTCATAGTCGACCAACACAATTGTCAAACATGTTCAATGGTATATGTTTGTCCTTTTTCAAATACAGTGTGATTAATTAATTTACCTCATTATAGACGTTTCATATCACAAAGAACCAGGAATACAAACTGCATTTGAAAAACATATATTATTGTTGTTACACTGAATAAAATATTGTGTGGACGGTGAAACAGTATTTTGTGAACTGGTGGACATGGTTTGTATGCTGACTTTAAAGAATGTGACCTGCTGTAGACTGATTTCGTGAACTGCTATGGTACTGCACCGTTTATACTGTTTAATGAACAATACCAGTGCTACTACTCACTGTTTCCTACCGGTTTATACTCAAAATTGCATTCTTTCGTGATGAAAGCTAGATTAGTATCTAGTGGCTTGCTTTTCGATGATGTTCTTAAAGTGTAATAAAACTTAAGTGGACTGTGAATGCCGGCACGTGTGTATATGTTTTGATTTGCTTCATGCATGTGTCCTTTGACTGTGATTTAATCATCCATATAGCATAGCTAACCAGGCTGGCAACCTGGTGGCATTCGAATCTTTTACTAAAATTAAGAAGTTATAGGTGAAGGAACTGAAAGTTGTGGAACATCACCTGGCCTCCATACTGTTATAACTTAGTATTTATAATTGAAGCCTCAAAAGAACCATAACTACTTAACAAGGTCCTAGCCAATATCGTAACATTGTTGAAGTCTACCCTGTGGCCATTGTTGTACGTGCTCGGTGATAACTGACTTGCTGTATTGTCCTAGGCGGAGGTAGAGTTTGTGTTCTTCACACCCGTTTTGTACGGTTCGAATAGTCTGGCCGATGTATCAACTAGGAACTCTAACATCTAAGAACTGTCTTCAAGTGGAAAAACTACACCAAGAGGCAGATAAGAAAGGCAATTGACCATGAATGTATAAGGGATGAGTTTCGAGGTGGTCAATTGATGTGATTGTACCCAACACAATCTTAAACTTTCGCATTTGCCGCAACTCAACAGTCTTCTTTGAAGTTGGTTAATTTTATATATATATATATATATACATATATACACACACACACTATGGTAGATGGGAGGAATATTGTTGCTAATTTATAGGCACTTGCTTTGAATAAAAATGTTGGTATTTTATTGTTGACCAATCAGACACAGTGAAATTGTAAATAACCTGGGACACAAATCATAAATTCAAATATTGTAGGAGTTAGTGAATCAATCGCATGCCAAGATGCAAGACATGAACTTGATAATTCAAGCCATCAACAAAAAAAAAAAAAAATTGGTAGAAGGGAGGTTGTGTACCAAGTAGTCCTCAGGCACACTCAAAAAATACATATCACTGATAAAGGGTTTTAAGAATAGAACACATCCAGCATATTAGTAAGTGCCTTATATCAGGTTGCAGCACACATTTTATAGCAGAAGGCATGGGTGAGAGAACTGTTTGAATGATTTAGACTAAATATCCATATCTAATAAATTTCTTTGAGGAGAGCAGCTGTATATCTGGTCAACATATAGCAGTGATTATAACTGGAAGTTAAGTCAAAGACGGAGTTGCAGAGAAGTGTATGAGTATATGAATCGGACAGCGGCATACTTAAGTTATGAAAGTTATGAAAGCAGCAATTTGAATGTATAAAATAGAATTGTGTATTTTAGTCATTATATAGGTAAAAAGTTAAAAGGAATACAACCAAAGCAACAGTTTCATTTTTTTTTTTCAATAATTTTACATCCAATTCATTCACATAAGTATGTTTGGATTGGGAAAAATATAGGCTATTTGTACACAAAACCTAAGTGTTGATCAAAGCGTTACCATCACGACATTGTTGTGTAGAAGCCACAAATTAATTCGAGTGTTAAAGAAAAGTTTATTGCAGTGATTTAAGTTGGTGGTTGTTTATTAACAATTTAATTTAAAACAGTTGGACAAAATGGCATAAAAGCAGGCATCAATGGTAATAGTCATGCTGATGGACTATGCATAAAGAGATACTGAATTGAATAACAGCAGAACTAAAATCATGTTGTAAGAATGGAGACTTAGGCCTATATAAGGAGGTGTGGCACCTGGGCTATCTCAGTATCTGATGGTCAGCAGACCTGTGCAGATGTCTCATCACCTGATGAAGACAACGGAGCTAGTAGTCAAATATCGTGTTTTCAAAACACTATCCGGCGGTACAACCCGTGAAGACTTCATTTAAAATGATGTTACTGACAGTTTTGCTAGGAATAGAAGATATGAGACAGAGTAAGAAGAATTATTTCCACCAAATGAACCTGAGTTGGAAGGGGTTTTTATATAAATGAGTCGAAATCATGAAAAGTTTTATCATGAAATGGGAAAAATAATCAGAGGAATGAGTAGTGAAGAAAAAGAAGGTAGTGAAGACAGAATGGAGCAAATAGAAAATGATCATGGCCACAATAACAGTGACGAAGAAAGAAATGGAGACTTTATGATCAAAACGAAAAAAACAGGGAGAAGGTATTTCTGTGTCAGAAGAGGATGAAATAGGAAAATCTGAAGTAGAGGGAAAGAGCAATGATAGAAAAGAAGACTATAATGATTGTTGTCCAGAAGGCAATAGTGAAGAGAAAAATGAACACAATAAATATAATGAAGGCGAAAATGGTAAGCCACATGAAGATATTTCTGTACCAGATGGTGATAAAGAGGATGAAACACAAGAAGAATGGCACAGCAGTGAAGGAAAATGAAGTCGGATGCTATCTGAAAGAAGAAATAAGTGGAAAGAAAAGGCCATCAAAAAAGATTTTAAAAATATGACGAGAGATGAAGAATAAATTTTCTGTTTTATAATCATGGAAGGAGTGTGGAAAATCATGAAGGATGTAGGAAGAACGAGAAAAAACATGGATTAAATTTAAAACGTGAAGGAAGAAATGTGGTGAGATATCAACAAATATAAGGATGTAATGAAAACGTTGGTCAAAATTTTAAGTAAGCAACTCAATATCTGACAAATCGCATTAAACCATCAAAAACCGTTGATTCCAAAAATATTATAGTTTTTTTGAACAATTTAAAATTATCAAAGTTTTTAAAAACTTGCACCCTTCAAAACAGCTTTATGGGGGTGGGGATGTCCTATTCTCTGCAGGTAGGCGCATCCCTTAACCATCGCTTTCTTAAAGGATTAGGAGACAGCAGTTTGGCGACCACAAGTTTAAATGCTTTGTACCATGTAATAACAAAACTTATGCAGTGCAATTATAACTCTGTTTTGGTTCATTACAATAGTAGCTACATCTCCAACGATTTTGCAAATATTTAATTCAATTCTTTGCCAATTAATAACAATGTTCTGCGACATCCTTATCACGAGCTGGCTTTAAAAATGCTATAGGAGGGGGAGGGAGAGGTAGGCAATTAAAAGTTGGGATTTGAAAGAAAGGGCATGAAAATGACTGGAGCTTCAGCAATGGTTAAGAATTTTGTGCCAAGGGAACATTGCTGTGAACAAATGTTGCAGGGACCTCAGGATGTCATTACAACAATTTTAACCATATATTAGTTACATTCAATAGGATAATTTTTACAAACCAGAACTATAGAATGCTGCCTGCATAAAATGCATATACTTTGTAGTCTTTTTTGAAAAAGTAGAAGTATAATTCACAAGATAGAAAGCTCACCGATACAAAACTTTCCTACTTACCTACAGCAGGTCTTCCTTTGCAGTCATCTTTAGAAATGGATGACAATGATTTAACATCAAAAAATGGGCTTATACTAAGACCAAACAGTATAAAATAAACGGAGATCCTGAAAGGATTAAATAAAATCCAAATTAGATACATTACCTTTTGTACAAAACAAAATATTGCATAATAAATTAGGTGACATCTGCAACTACTGTATTTTTTGAAGAACCAAAAAAAAAAATCAATAACAAAAATCATTTTGCCAAAAATATCTTCTATTAAATGTATAACAGAGTAACATGGGATGCTATCG